>JAGXJF010002474.1:0-29898 GCA_019208055.1 Stipa capillata
TCCCCACAAAGTTATAGGCTCGGTTGTCTTCGCTTCTTGTACCAAAGATAATGATCCTGGCCCAGTACTCCGTCATGGTTTCTGATATCTTTTCCTGAAAGATGTAGTATTCCGGGATAGCTATGCCTCCGCATCTTTCGAGCGCTTCCCGGAGAAGCCGGGGAAATCCCGCAGTGGTGGCTGCACAAGTCTCGCCGTACTCCTCAATCGTTCCCATCTGCATCATTTTTAAAACCAAGACTGAGGTAAGTAGAGTGTCCACAGATATTCAGAAATTCTGTTAGGATAAGATGAATACTAGAAGGGATGAGAATACCAGAACTCATGCTTAAGTAACTTGTTTTAATTTAGGAAAATAACTTATAATCCACCCTTATCTATCGACCGTGCTAGCTAGGGTTTCCTGCAGTCAGTATGGTTCTGATACCAAGTTGTGACGTACCCGGTTTTAAGGCCGGATAAACCCCTGTGTTTTCTGTACTGGTCCCATGATCTGTAGCTAGTATACACAAGAAGCTTGATAGCATTGTCATACAATACCGAGTATTTTACACAAACAGGCCATTATGGTCTTTATAGAACAATATAGCCGACTAGCTGAATAAAAGTTTGCAGCGGAAGACAGAAACAAATAGTTAAGCCCATCAATATGCCAACCCGACAGGCAATTGACTGGGGTAACGCCCTAGCCCTCGAAATCACCGTCGTCATCGTCGGAGTGGTACTCATCTTCATCTGGCCACATTAACAAGCCAGGTGAGTACTTTGAATGTACTCGCAAGCAATTTCCCACAGGAGAGTAATACAGCAATATTGCAATGCAGGGTTTTATTCAAAGACGCGGCTCCATTCTACGTTGCATATTGTGCGGAAAAGTAAGTGTTCAATTTAAATACAAGGATAGTAGATTCTAAGGCAGTTTTGAAATTGATAGCACTTTAAAAGAACAAATCATCGTTCGAGGTAAATTCCGCTACATCCTTTCCTTGACTCAATCTGATAGCTCTGCCTATTGCCATCTAGGGTTGTGGCACCAGCCCGTCCACCCCTGATGGTATGACTGGCCCCTTCCTTCTGCAATTCCTTGCTACCTGCTGTGTAGCGTAAATTGCACTCTGTGGACACATCATGCCCACGTCCTTAGTCCCTTTTCTAGGTTTTTACAAACAAAACTTAGTCTAACCAATGTGTGGCCTTGCTAGTTCTTGTCCCTTACCGAGGACGTGGCTATTCGAATAGTTTTTAACACTCTGCAGAGATTGCATGGTTTTACCCACAAGATGTAAGTCCCCCTTATTGCCGAGCGCTACGAATACACTTCTCAAGGTGTATCGGCAGGGCTGTTACAACGTGACCTTTCACCCATGTTTGTACTAGAGCTGGACATGCTAGATAAGATCTAACCAGTCCTCGCTTGTGCTCGGTGATGCCCGACCCCACAACCCGAAGTGGACTTATCTTTGTGTCGAACCTCTACCCACGTAATCACGTGGAGGCCCTCTAGGGATGCCAATCTACCTAGCACTCTCTTCCTACTGTCCACGGGTCCAGGCTCTAGTACTAGATGGGATATTAAGCCAAGTCCTTCCCATAAAGGCCATGTGGACGTACGGTTTGGAACTAGTTTAGCGGCACTTAGGCTCGGTCCTTGGTTGATTCGAGCAAGACTCCATTTTTGTCCTCGACCACCATGCTACCACCTGCTACTTTAACATTCCCCGAACTACCCTTACCATTCTTATCCGATTCAAAGTCATCCTCCGTTTTAGTTGGGGTTTTGGCAACAACACACTTTCAAACAATCACCTCGGAAAGTACTTACCATTCTGAGGGTTTTAATCCCATGTCCGAAGGAGTTTGCATAAACCGGACAGAATTAGGTTTTTCGCTATAGCAGGTCTAAGCATGGCTATTGCCTATATTCCTAAATACAATGTTGGGCGTACGATGTGCAGCAAATAGTACTAGGGTTACGAGGATTTATTTATCGAACCTGAGCCATATGCAACTACAGGGTGTAGCTAGGTCTACATAAAATACCATTGATATTCACATAGCATGCAGAGTTCATAAACAAAATAGTTAAGTTTTCACCCATATAGGTTTCAACATGATCAAAGTAGGAATGCTTGCCTGGCAGTTCTTGTTCTTGTTCCTGACGTGGGGGGTGAGTCCGGTTCCTCCTGACGCACGTATCTCACTCCGTCAACTACACCTTGGAAGAACATCGAATAAGAAGCAAAAGAGCAAGGTCAACAAATCCAAATAGTATGCATGTTCAAAAGGGACTCATGCTAATAGGGTGAGGCAATAAGGGTTTTGGTTTTAGGGTTGTCGAATTAGGTGTTAGGGTTTCAGGAAGGCACATTGACGGTTCGACGTTTATGTCATTAAACTTATAGGTATTTCAAGACGGAGCCTAGGAGTGGTATATATGGAGCTCAAGTTGATGGTAGGATGCCGAGATTTCAAATCTCAAGTCAAAGAAAGAAAGGAGAACTCAAGCAAAGGATATACACAAAATGAAAGGGCTCTTTGATCGGAGGAAAACCAAGTTACTAAAGATATATTTAAATTCATCTACCCTACTGTCTTAACGAATGCTATAGACATCTTGGTATACTGGATAGCGTGTAAAATCTACTTTAGATGGCCATAGAAATGACATATATGTAGCATATGTTATTTTAAAGAAAGGAAATGCTCTAAACCCAATCCTTACTGTTATGTTTTAAATTACTTCAAAATTTGAATTTCTTTGAATCAAATGCTTGAGCAATTTCTAGAGATTCCAGAACCAGTCTCGGAAGGACAAGAATCAGTCTAGACCGAGGTGAACTGGTCAAACCGGTAACAGACCGGTTCTGAAAAAAGAAAAACCGTCCTCAGGACAGTTTACGCCTTCACCGAGTTGGCAAATGCGCCTTCTATACGGCGAAGGTGGGGAGTTGGCAGGCGCGGGCACTTACCCGACGGTGGGCCTAACCCTTACCTGTGGCCCACGTGTCAGAGGGTGTTTCCCTCACCTGGCTTGGGCTCGGGTCGGTGGGTTTGAACCCGCCGACTTGGTCCCGTCGCTCGGGTCAGGGCGTTGGCTGCCGCCGGCGCCGAAGCTCTCCCGGATTTGGGGCTTTTGGCTGCGAAAGAAGCTAGGAAAAAAATTGAAAGCGGCTTCAGAAGGAGGAGGGGACAGGGATCAAGCTAGAGCAAGTTGATTTGATGATGGGGCTTGGTGCGGCTGGAATTGCTGAGGGCGAGGGCGGTCCAACTATGAACTGCGGTGAGGGGTGCAGGCCGTGGGGAGGAAAATGGGCAGTGGCTCATCGCTCTAAGGGGAAGAGGAGGGAGCTTAGTGAGGTGGAGGGGAGCTTGGCATGCCAATTTATAGGCGTTTGGCGACGGGCTTCGGGGATGGCCGCCATAGCTAGCTCGGGTACGGGATAGGCAACTCGGGGATGAATTGATGCCATGGTGGGGTAGGAGGGGGACAAGGGAGAAGTCGTGGCGTGTACTGGCGAGGTGGACAGTGGGTTATCGACACGCGGTGTGGTGGCAGCGTCGGCCGGCGCAGCAATGCCAGTGCTCGGTGTCACTGTGGCATGGCTAGTGCGCGGCTGTGCGCGTCATTGAGCGGCATTGGCGTCCTGGCCTGCTCAGCGCTGTGGGTGGTGATGGAGACGACAGTCGGCGCGGTGAACCGGCATTCGCTGCAGCGAGGCCACAGTGGGCACGTACGGTGGCAAGCCCGTGCTTGGCTTGGGCGCGCCCTGTGTACTGTTGGTGCGCGTCCTGAGTGGCATGAGATGCCACCGGGTGCCCTAGGGCAGCTTGCCACGCCACACTATGTCACAGTGGGTCCTGGGCATGTGTTCATGGGAATAGCGAAGTTAGGCACCGAAAAGAATAGCGCAGGGTCAGATGATCCTTGAATGCCATTGTGTGCTTTGTGTTGCAGCGATTAGGGTTTGAAAGAATGGGGCCAAAACAGCAGCATTGCTGGGGAAGTTAAGAGGTAGGTATGTTAAGGGGGCAGTGAAGGAGCTTCACCAAAATTTTGGGCTCTTTCCATTGAAGTTTGCTCACGATTTCATGTGGGAAACCTTTTGAGGTCAAGGTGCTCGGTGCTGGCCATCCTTAATTCTCGAACATGGCATGACCAAATTTTTGTATATTTGCACTCCTAGAGATGTGAGGATCATTGTAGAATTCTATCGGGATTTTCTGAAATTTATTTCTATAGGTTGTAGTTCAATGCGCATTTTTGCCCTAATTTTAATTATTTCTATTTGTAAATATTTTTGAACTGGGTGCTCCTATTTTATGTTATATTTGAGTTGGGGGCACTATTAGGTTATCCCACGAATTTTCCCGGAATTTTTTTTAGAAAGGCTGAAGAGCAGTAGATCACTTGGCTAGGGTTTCGGTCGGATTTGGATTTAATAGAAAAAGAAAGGTCAGGGCACAGAATTAGGGTCCCGGGGTGTGGCAAGGTATGAGAGGCACATGAGGGCTCACGGGAATCCACCTACCTTGTCTTGGGGCTACTTATTTGCAGGGTGCCATTGGCATGTCGGTGTATAAGGTGTAGGTGTCGGGTTAAGGGGTGTTCCCGCATTAGGGTTTATTTAGGTATACGGTGCGTGTGTGGCGTGTTCATGTATAATAGGTTCATGCATGGTTGAGGATGTCCTAACTATATGCGAGGCCATGCTAGCATACGGATTTCGAAAATCAGGGTGTGACACTCCGCCTCCTGCTGAAGTCCCCAGTGGTGTCGCCCTCCTCGTCCCCCAAGAAGTCTGTCTCGTTGCCGGCGATGGCCACGACGGTGCAAGAGCCGAGGAAGGAGTACCCACCGCATTTGTTTCTTCACCCACAAGCGCGACGAGCTCCCCGCCGTCAATCCCTTCACCGTCTTTGTCGGCATGTAGCCTATCTCCTCACCGCGCTCCTCACTTCCCAACGGGCCCGCTCGACATGGCGATGCTCAACCCTTCGTGGCCATCATCGCCGGCGAGCCGGCTCAAGACGGCCAAAGCTCAACTTCGACCTGGAGATGCTCGCGCTAGACTAGTACGAGCAGAAGCTGCACGCGGGGTCTTGAGCAGCACCTCCAATCGAGGTATGGAGCGTCGCCGGTCGGGGGAGGGGTGAATCGGTTGTCCGGGAATAGTGGGTGGATCCATGGAGAAGAGAACCAGCGAGCAGGTTTGGACCAGGCTGGACTTAGGATTTGGGCCCTAACTAATTTAACTAATATGCCTTTTTGCTATTCACCCATAGATGCTTTGAGATCTGTACAAAAAAACTTTTGGAAGAGCATAGAAGCACCACGGCCCTTATGAACACCAACGTATTTTCTTATCCAAAACTCTCCAGCCTTTAACCTGCACTGCATTTCTTACCAAAATTATCCAGCCTTTAACTTGCACTGGATATACTGAAATTGTTTTTTCGAAGAGGAACCAAATCTATATATGTTCTATAGTGAACAAGTTGAGCACATGATACTTGTTGGGGGAGTCCAGCTGAGCCCTCAGGTCGAGGTACCCCCTCCTTTTATACGTATTATGTTTAACAAGTACTATGTTATACAGGGATCTTCGGTGGGCTTTGGACGGTGCGAAGTCGCCCCAGTAAGGCAACGTAGGTACAGGAGCAGGGAGTAAGTCGGCCGCCACGGACGAAGTGAGAGGGCACCTCGGCTAGGACGAGGAGGAAGGGGAGGCGAGTTCGTCCGGCACGGACGACGCGCGGGCACAGAGGACGGCAAAGACGAAGACGGGCCGTACCGGCGAGGCGAATCTAGGAATATACCGGCGCATATAGTAGGTAGCGACGAGGTGGAGAGTACATGTTTGGCCGACGTACGGTGACATAGGCTAGAAAAAGACTGTAACCTTTTAGGGGGTAGCAATGTATTTACACTTGTAAGCTAGTTTTTCCTATATAAGGGCAAGTTGGCACCCCATATGAACGAGAGAGAAATACACTTCTTCTACGCATTCACTCAAATCCCTCTCTGTCTTCGGCGGTAGCTGGGTAAAGGCCCCGTGAATATTTGGCTTCGTTTCCCAAGTCTCCCCCTAGCACCTCGGTCACCCGACCCGGGGTGCCCAAACTTACTGTCCGAGAGACATCTCGCCGACAGTAGGCGCCGACCGTGGGGACGAAGGGGCGAAGTACTTCTTGAAGCGGGTCTCCATCATGCCGCCTCGACCGAAGAAGGGCGCGACCATGACTAGGCGGCTGCGAGCGGCAGGCGTGGGGTCCAGCTCCCTCCCCCCGCGGCCGAGGGCGAAACGAACGTGGAAACAGCAAGGGCCTCCCTGGGCGGTCCCGATCGTCTGGGCGAGCTCACCTCCGGCGTCGCGGCTGACGGCGGGTCGCAGGCTGCCGTCCCACCCTCCGAGGCACGAGTGCCGCCCCCGTCGGGGGCCTCGGGCGGGCGGACCCTGGCGGACGTGGTGGAGGACCTGCGCCGACAGGCCGACGAAGCGGCAAGAAACTCGGCGGCGTTGCAGGCGCGCCTCCAGGCAGCGGAGCTGGAAGCCCTAAAAGTGAACTCTCAGTCTCAGCAGATGGCCGACCTTTATCGAGCCCAGCTTGAAGCCACGCGCGCTCTGGCGACCCCACCGCCCCCGCCGGAGGTTTCCGCCACGGAGGGGCTGCGTCGTCAGCTGGCCGCCGACTAGGCTGCCGCCCGAGCGGAGGTCCTCGCCCCCTCCTCGGTGGCCAAGTCCCTCCTCAAGGATCTGGACGCAGCACGGGCCCGGGCGGCCGCATATATGGGCGAGGCGGATCACGAGGCGGCACGCCTCAGGACGACCGTGCTTCGGAACCAGTAGGTCGCTCGGGATGCAACGCACGACGGCGATGCAGGCCCAGGCGCAAGTACCCAGCGCCCAGGCAAAGCGCAAGAGGAGCAGGAGCGAACGAGGCGCGTCGAAGTCATCGACCTCACGAGTTTGGCGAGCCCACTGAGCCCAGGGCTCATGGCGGTCCCGTTTCCGCCTAAGTTCCGTCCCGCCGACCTCCCGAAGTACGCGGGCACGACGGATCCGGTCCTGTACACAAGGGTGTACGAGGCGGCCGTGATGGCCTCCGGTGGCGGGGAGGCCATCATGGCGAAAAGCCTGCTCCTCACCCTCACCGGCATCGCTCAGGCATGGTACCTCGCCCTGGAGCCTCGTACAATCTACTCGTGGGAAGAACTCCGGAACAAGTTACACGGGCATTTCCAAGGGTGCTGAAACAAGGAGATGACCTCGACGGACCTCAGCAACCTCAGGCAGCGACCGGGCGAGACCATCCGTGCTTTCCAGCGCCGCTTTTTCGAGGTCCAATGCCAGGTGAAGGGGGTCGCGGAACAGACGATCTGCGAGGCGGCGAGGCGGGGCATCAACAACGAGGCCCTGGCCGACAAGCTTGAGAGGAAGCGCCCTTCCCGCGTCGAGCAGCTGTACGACATCATGGAGGTGTACGCCCGGGTTGAAGAAGGGCAGATTCTACGAAGGGAAGAGGCCAGAGCGTCGCAGGCGTACCTAGGGAGCGAGAAGACTGAGGCCGAGCGGCGACGACCGAGGCGCCACGAGGTACATCACGTATCAGACGAAGGACGACCGCGAGAAAGTCAAAGGCGGCAGATTGCCCGCTCCCCGCCTCGCGAACCCCCGCGCCGCCACGGAAGGGAGCCCTATGCCCGACCAGGGCTAGGCCGAGGAGCCCCGGGACCTCGCCCACGAGAGCCACCTCACCCAAGAGGGCCCCGACGAAAGTACTGCGAGCTTCACAAGCTCTGCTCGCATTCCACAGACGAATGCGAAGTCGTCGCCCGAGCGCGAGGCGACGCCCCCCCCCGCCCCGGGCGGAAGGCGAGCGGCGTATCCAAGAACCGCGGGGCGAGGCCCCGCTTGAGCTTCCTCCACCACCTCCCCGGCGTGGCTCCCCTCCCGGCGGCCATGGACCGCGTCGTGTCGTCCACACAATTACTGGCGGGAGTGCCTGCACTTTCCCGTCAAAGCGCCAGCGCAAGGAATACGTTCGTCGGGTCCAACACATTGGCGCGTACCCGCCGACCGAGCTCCCCGCCTGGACAAGCACCCCGATCACGTTCGGCCCAGAGGACGCTGTGGGCGTGGTCCTCCCACACCACACGCCCTGGTCATCTCGGCCCTCATCTCCGAGGTAGAGGTGCGACGCGTCTTCATTGATGGAGGCAGCTCAGCAGACATCCTGTTCACCTCCGCCTTGGACGAAATGGGCATCCTGCGATCATGCTTGCAACCCCCCGGAATCCCCCTCCTCGGCTTTGGCGGCGAGCCGATCAGGGCCCTCGGGCGAATTGAACTCCCAGTGGAATTCCGAAGCGACGGGCTCTCCCACGCCGAGACCGTGCTCTTCGACATCGTCGACATGCCTTACCAGTACAATGTGATCCTTGGGCGACTGGCGCTCAATAAGTTCGGGGCAATCCCCCACCACGCCTACTTGTGCATGAAGATCCCCGCGCCCGCTGGAATCGTGACGGTCCACGGCGACCAAGCCCTGTCCCGCCGCATCGAGCAATCTGCAACCATCAGATATATTCACGACGTCGTCCCGGCGATCAAGACGTCACGCCCTGACCCCCGCGGAGCTGCCTCGCCTACGTCAGGCGAAGTCCTCGACATCGACCTCGCCCCCGACCAGTTAATGTCTTCTACCACGAGGTGGTGGATCCCCAAACCCAGGCTGGACGGGGAAACTCGGTCCATCCTGCTATCCGAAGACGAGCCTCACAAGGCCGTCCTGGTCGGGGCCGATCTCCCGGCCGAGGTGGAGCAGGCCCTCCTCCTCGTCCTGCGAGAAAATGCAGACATATTCGCCTGGGAACCTGAAGATCTGCCGGGGGTCCCCCGGAGCATAATCGAGCACAAGCTGCAAGTCAGGCCAGGGGCTCGTCCTGTCAAGCAGCGGCTAAGGAAAATGTCAGTCGACCGACAGCTCGACACCCGCGAACAAGTCGCCAAGCTGCTCAAGGCCGGGGTCATTCGCGAGGTCCTGCACCCAGAATGGCTGGCGAACCCGGTCCTCGTCAAGAAGGCAAACGGGCAGTGGCGCATGTGCGTCGACTACACCGACCTTAACAAGGCGTGCCCAAAGGACGACTTCCCTCTCCCTCGCATCGACCAACTCATGGATGCCACGTCCGGCTGCGAGCTCATGAGCTTCCTAGACGCCTACTCAGGGTACCATCAGGTGTGGATGGCCTAGGAGGACGAGGAAAAGACAAGCTTCATCACCCCGAGTGGAACATTTTGTTACGTGCGAATGCAGTTCGGCCTCAAGAATGCAGGGGCGACGTTTGTCCGACTGATCGGAAAAACCTTGCGCGATCAAGTCGGCCGCAACGTCGAGGCATACGTGGACGACGTCGTCATAAAAAGCACCCTCGCCTAGACGCACGCGGCCGACGTACGGGAGACCTTCCGCAACTTGCGCAGGTCCGACATGCGTCTGAACCCAGAAAAATGCGTCTTTGGCGTGCGCGCTGGGAAGCTGCTGGGTTTCCTCATCTCCAAGCGGGGAATAGAGGCCAACCCAAAGAAGATATAAGCAATCCTCGGCATGAGCCCGCCCGCCACGACCAAGCAAGTACAGAAGCTGGCAGGCCGTCTCGCCTCCTTGGGAAGGTTCGTGTCTCGCTCCGCCGAGAAGGGGCTCCCATTCTTCAAAGCCCTGAGGGGCTCCGGAAAGTTCGAATGGACGGAGGAGTGCCAGCTCGCCTCTGAGAACCTCAAGCAGTACCTCGCCTCGCCTCCTCTGCTCCAAAGCCCGTCCCCGGGGGACGTCCTTCTGCTGTATCTCGCCGCAACGGCCTCGGCCGTCAGCGCCGTCCTAGTCAGAGAGCAGGCCCAGACCCAGAACCCGGTCTACTATGTCTCCGAGTCATTACAAGGAGTGAAGCTACACTACACTGAGCTCGAGAAGCTGGCATACGCACTGATCATGGCCTCCCGAAAGCTTCGCCACTACTTTATGGCCCACTCAATCCGGGTCCCAACGTCGTTCCCAATTGGCGAGATGTTCCGCAACCGAGAGGCCACCGGCCGAGTCAGCAAGTGGGCAGCCGAGATCGCCCCGTTCACAATCGAGTTTCTCCCCAGAACCGCCATCAAGTCTCAGGTACTCGCCAACTTCATCGTCGAGTGGGTACCCCGCCCGGATTTCGAACCTGCTGCGGCCGACCCTATTTGGACACTGTACGTCGACGGTTCTTGGTGTGCGGAGGGAGCTGGGGCCGGTGCGGCTCTGATATCACCAGGGGGAGCAAAGATGCTATACTCGGCCCGCCTAAACTTCAAAACAACAAACAATGCCGCCGAATACGAGGCTCTTCTGCTCGGCCTCCGCAAGGCACGCGCGGCCGGGGCGCGCCGAGTACTCGTCCAAAGCGACTCGCAACTAGTCGCCAGGCAGGTCAGAAAGGACTACCAGGCAAAGGAACCAGAGATGATGAAGTATTTGGCGGCAGTAAGGGCGGTCGAAAAACACTTTGGTGGAATCACGATCCAGAGCATCCCGCGCGGGGACAACTTCGAGGCCGATCTCCTGGCCCGGGCGGCGAGCGACGGCACCACCCCGCCCCCTGGCGCGTTCAGCGAGACCCTGTCAGTCGCTTCGGCCGAGGCCGTGTCCGACGTCAACAACATCTCGCCCGAGGCGGGATCCGCCGTCAGCACCGCCTCGCTTGAAGACTGGAGGACCCCGATCGAAGAATACCTTGTCTCGGAGAAGGAACCCGAGGACCCAGCCAAAGAACGGTGCCTCGCCGCGCACGCTCGGAGTTTCATCATCCACAAGGGCTCGCTTTACAAGCGGGGGGTGTGCGCCCCATTCCTGAGATGCCTCGCACTTGAAGAAGGGCGGAATCTGCTCAAGGAGATCCACCAGGGGCTCTGCGGTTCGCACCTCGCCCCGCGGTCCCTAATCGCCAAAGCCTACCGCGCTGGTTTTTACTAGCCTACGGCATTGACCGACGCCCAGACGTTGGTACGGCACTGTCCGGCTTGCCAGTGGATGGGCCGAGGCACTAACAGACCAGCAACGGCAATGCAACCCATCGCCCCCTCGTGGCCCCTGGCCCGCTGGGGAGTGGACCTCGTCGGCCCCTTCAAAATGGCGAGCCGAGGTGCCAAATTCGTCGTCGTCGCCCTGGATTACTTCTCCAAGTGGATAGAGGCAGAACCATTGACAAAGATCACCTCGGCCGACGTGCAGAAGTTTGTCTGGAAAAATCTCATTTGTCGGTTCGGCCACCCACGCGAGCTCACTGTGGACAACGGGACCCAATTCGACGCGGCAAACTTCAGAGCATTCTGTTCCGGTCTCGGCATCAAGCTTTGCTTCGCTTCGGTCGCCAACCCCAAAGCTAACGGGGCGGTAGAAAGGGCAAATGGCATCATCCTATCAGGCCTACGCCGGCGCATGTTCGAGCTTCCCGCCGGGAGATGGGCAGATGAGCTCCCTAATGTCTTATGGTCGTCTCGCACCTCGGTCAGCCAGGCGACGGGCCACACACCGTTCAAACTGCTGTTTGGCGAAGAAGCCGTCACCCCGGCCGAAGTCGAGTTGGAATCCCTTCGTGTGCGCGAGTCACCAGACAACGATAATCACCTCACATCGCTCGAGGGGCTCGACGAGGTACGACACGGCGCCGCCCTCCACATCGACCAGTACCAAGCCGCTACGGCAAGACACTACAACAAGACGGTGAAGCCAAGGCCAATAAAAGTGGGCGACCTGGTGCTCAAAAGGAAGATCAATCCTGAAGCTGACGGCAAGCTCGCCCCCAAGTGGGAAGGCCCGTACGAAGTCGTCTCCTCGTCTCGGCCGTCGTCGTTCCGCCCGAAGGACCTAGACGGAGTCGTCCTCAAGCACAGCTGGAACAGCGACAATCTCAGGAAGTACTACATCTGATCTCGCCACGTGACCAACTGCTGCTGCGCCAGCTAAAAAGGACGTCGTCCTTGTAAACAACCGTATTTTTTGGTTAAGACAATGTCAACGGCTTATTATGTTCATAATTGGCGACACGGCCCCGCGCCGCGCCTCGACTGTGGTGACACGGCTCCGCGCCGCGCCTCGACCTAGCGGCGACACGGCTCCGCGCCGCGCCTCGACTTAGTGGCGACACGGCCCCGCGCCGCGCCTCGACCTAGCGGCGACACGGCCCCGCGGCGCGCCCTGACCTAGTGGCGACACGGCTCCGGGCCGCGCCCTGACCTAGCGGCGACACGGCTCCGCGCCGCGCCTCGACCTAGCGGCCACACGGCTCCACGCCGCGCCTCGACCTAGTGGCGACAAGGCCCCGCGCCGCGCCTCGACCTAGTGGCGACACGGCCCCGCGCCGCACCCCGACCTAGTGGCGACACGGCCCCGCGCCACGCCCTGACCTAGTGGCGACACGGCCCCGCACCGCGCCCCGACTTAGCGCCGCGCCATTAAGATTGTAGCCACGTCTAAAGATTCCAAGAGGGTCGACCACCTCGGCCTAACCGGCAGCATCGTATTCGATGAGGAAAGATATTCGACGGTCCTACACTACCTCGCGACCCGTCCAATCAAGAAGCACCTCGCCCATTGTATAAAAACAACAAGTGAATAATCGGATATGCGGTTACAAAGCGAGGCGACCACAACTACTTCGCGGTCGCCCCTTTATTTTGGTAGGGGAAGGCTCCCCTTTGGTCCATGATGGGTTACAAGTCACGTCTGGCGCGACGAAAAAACTACCAAGTCGGAAGAAACGTCCCAGAATCCGGGGCGAACTAAACATCAGAGCAACCCTACTCGGCATCATTGGACAGTTCAACGGCAAGGGCCAAAAGAATCAGGTCCTCGTCCCCTTGGGCTTCAGCCGAGTCGCCACCCTCGACTTCCTCGCTGACCACGGCGAGCAAGCTACTTCCCCGAGCTGCGACGGGACCCAGGGCGATATCCTCCACGGATTCCCCAGGCCCGTCATCCCCCCTCCGAGTAGCCGGCAGGGCGGCCAAGCAGTGCTTATGCGACATGGCCACAAAAGGGCGAGAACCGCGTCGCCCGGCAGGCGACTTATGTTGCGACGACGTAGTCTGCAAACAAGCACGATAAAATGAACATCGCCAACTCAAATGATTAACCAAAAAAAAACTTCACGCCGCACAGTGAGTTCACAAAAGCGCCACAAGCGGCAAGCACGTCAACGCAGCGACGAAAGGGCAAAAAACATTGTTAACCGGCACCAAAGGTGAACTTTAAAACCTTTGCCGGTGGAGACGACGTGGCCGGCCTTCCACCTGAGGTGCCTTCCGCGCTCTTCGAGCTCGCACCTGCGCTCGGCCGCTTCCGGGACTTCTGAATCCCCTCCACGTACTTCTGCCGCTTCTTGCGCGAACCCCAAACCGAAGACATGAAGGCATCAGCCTCACCCTTGAACTTGTCTCGAAACCCAACCACCTCGGCCGTCTTCGGGGCGACATAGCCCGGAGCCGAGAAGACGGAGGGCTCGGAGCGAGTCGCCAGGAAGGAGCAGCCGAGTAGAAGCTCTGCGGCGGCCCGAGCGTTGTCTTGGGTGAAGTTTAGGGTCGCCAGATGGGTGTCGTGGCAGACCCGAGTCGCCCACTTTATGCCCTCCACGGTTGTAGGCTTCCGGGTCATCGCAGCTAAAGGGGGCGACGTCGAGCCGACCACGTCAGTCGTCACATGCGCCACGTGACAGAGCCCTGACACGAGTCGGTGAGTCCGAGAGTTTCGGTCAGCAAGGAAACCGAGCCTCTCGTGCACCAGGGCGAGGTCGGCGTGGAGCTGCTCGACTTCCCTCTGGGCCGAGGCAGACTTTTTCTCCTCCGAGGCGAGCAACGTCGCCGCCGCCTCGGCCTTTCCTCGCTCGGATGCAAGCGACTGCTCCGCCTCAGAGGCGCGCTTCTTCAACGCCTCAGCCCCTTCACGCTCCACGGCGAGATCCCCCTCCGCACGATGGCGCGCTCCTCCATCTTCTTCAGTTTGGTCTTTAGGAGCTCTACCTCGGACGATTTCTCGTCCAGGCACGTGGCGAGCGCAGCCGATTTCTCCCCTTCAGAGTTTAGGGCGTGCAAAGCGTCGGCAGTATGGGCCCGCTCCTCGGCCAAGGGGCCCTCGGTGTCGGCCGCACGCGCCTCCAGGAGCGCCAGTTTCTCGGCGACGAACAGGCACTGAAAGAAAGGCGTTAGTATCCATCCACCAAAAGAAACAAAGGACAGTCAAGCTTACCTTCAGCGCCGCGGCCCGAGCCGCCGCTCCGACCTGAGGGGCCGACATCCCGGCGAAGCTCGCCGCCACGTCTTCCTCGGACAGCCTCGCCCCGGGGTGGCTCACGAGGTCGAGCTCCAGCGGCGAGGTGGCAAAGAAGTCCGGCCCGAGCCGACCAGACAACTCCACACGAGGGCGAGACGGTTGGGTCGATTCGAGAGAACTCCTGCTCCTCGTCTTCCCCTTTGGGGACGACGAGGACAACACCGTCACCACTGCGCCTGGAGGATCGAGAGCGGAAGCCCTCTCGGCCATCGACGCCTCGACCGGACCAGTCTTGGCACCGGCGCCTCTGGGCGAGCTCTCCTTGGACGTCCCCACCGGAGGCGCGCTCTCCTCCGGCACCGTGCCACTCGGGCACAGCCTGGCCCGTATGAGGCTCCTTGGGAGGCGACCGCGCCCGAGGAACCAAGGGGTCTTGAAGGGATCCCTCGGCGACGTCGTCCCCGGCGACTCCGACGACCTCGCCGATATCGACATCGGATGAAGACGAGGAGGACGATTCCCAGGAGAACCGGTCCTGTGTCACGGCCGTCGAGTGCATCACGGTAAAGAGACCGCCCATCGGTCCCTTGCCGGCGCCCGGACCCGCCTTGGTCGCCATGTCGTCTTGTTTCTTCGTCGGGGGCTCCTCGTCGCTCCCGACGCGTGACTCCTCGGACTCCTCGTCGTCATCAGACTCTTCGGTATTTGCCCCACCAGGAGCGGGCGACTCACGACGGTCACTGTCGGCGTCATCGTCGTCCCAATCCGCCAGCTCGGCGGCGAGGCCTTTCTGCTTCATCTTTCGTGGGGCCGGCTTTGCTTCGGGGCCGGAGCAGCCCGCTTCCTCTTGTCTCCTACCTTAGTATCGCCGGACGGAGCGATGTCTGGCCGAGGAGGAACCTCCCATTGGAACAGCTCGCAGGCTCGATTCCGGTGAACTACGATCATCTTCGAGACGACCGCCGCCTCGGACGGCAAGTATCGCCCCAGAAGGAGATTCGCGTCCCGCTCCGCCCGGGCGAGGTCGTACCCCTTCGTCGGCTCGTACCCGTAGAAGGGACAAGGCCCGAGAGGTTGTCCTTCGGGGATGGGTGAGCACTTCATCCTCCAACCGGTGGCGACGGGCCAGATCCTCAGGAGAAGGTACTCCTCGACCAAGTCGCGCGACGAGAGCTGGTGGCTCATCACCTTCAGGGCGTCGCGCCTCGCCAAGTCCGCCGAGGAGGCGACCGGCGTACGAGTGGTATACCCGGGGGCGACCTTGCTGCCGGTAAAGCCGAGGTCACCAACCCGGTAGAAGAACCACTCGTTCTTCCAGTTCTTCCATTTGTTCTTCAACGCCATCGCTGGGTACGAGGCGTCAGAACCTCGGCATCCTCGGAAGCCGATTGTTCCGAAAAGGGAGTGGGCGCCGTTATGGATGGCCGAGGTCGTCATCACTGGTTCGTGGAACATAGCGAAGCCTGCCGCCGTGCTGTCTAGCCGCATCGACTTCATCGCGAACTCGAAGATGGCCAGACGAGAGATGGCGATCAGGTTGAGGTCCGAGATCTCGAGGCCGAAGTGGTCCAGGACGAGCTGGACGATGGGCGCGGCGGGGAAGGAGAGCCCGGCCCTGAACTGGTCGGCGAATACGACAATATGTCCCTCCGGCGGGGTAGCCCGTGTGCTTCCTTCCTCGGGGAGGGCCGGCCCGTGCTCGTCCATCCCCAGAGGGAAGCATCCCGCTGCGCTGAGACGAGATATCGTAGTGTCCGACGCTTGGGTCGCCCCGAGCCATCGGGTGTAGGAGACCTCGGCTGGCTTCTTCCCCTTCTTCGTGGCCGCAGCGGCTTTGCTAGACGCCATGTCAGACTTCTCCTGTTCCAGCGTCAAGTCGTCCCTAAGGCGCTTAAGTGCAACCTAGTCCGAGCAGCGAATCTTGGCGAGAGAACCCGGTATGGGGAGCGGCGAGGTGCAGGCGAAGCGGGGCGGTCCGATCTCCGAGGCGGGGTAACGGGCAGAGGCGGAACAAGCGGTCGAGCGGTTACGGCCCGGAACGCGAGGCGGAATTTGTGGAAACGGGTGAGCGAGAAGACCGGAGCCGGGAAGGTTGAAAGGGGCACCTCGCCCGGGGCTCTCTGACTCCCGCTAAAGGAAGAATGCAGGCGCGAGCGGCGTCGATCTCCTCGCCATTCGCACCCGCAAGGGGCTGCTGTTGGGGGAGTCCAGCTGAGCCCTCAGGTCGAGGTACCCCCTCCTTTTATACGTATTATGTTTAACAAGTACTATGTTATACAGGGATCTTCGGTGGGCTTTGGACGGTGCGAAGTCGCCCCAGTAAGGCGACGTAGGTACAGGAGCAGGGAGTAAGTCGGCCGCCACGGACGAAGTGAGAGGGCACCTCGGCTAGGACGAGGAGGAAGGGGAGGCGAGTTCGTCCGGCACGGACGACGCGCGGGCACAGAGGACGGCAAAGATGGAGACGGGCCGTACCGGCGAGGCGAATCTAGGAATATACCGGCGCATATAGTAGGTAGCGACGAGGTGGAGAGTACATGTTCGGCCGACATACGGTGACACAGGCTAGAAAAAGACTGTAACCTTTTAGGGGGTAGCAATGTATTTACACTTGTAAGCCAGTTTTGCCTATATAAGGGCAAGTTGGCACCCATATGAACGAGAGAGAAATACACTTCTTCTACGCATTCACTCAAATCCCTCTCTGTCTTCGGCGGTAGCTGGGTAAAGGCCCCGTGAATATTTGGCTTCGTTCCCCAAGTCTCCCCCTAGCACCTCGGTCACCCGACCTGGGGTGCCCAAACTTACTGTTCGAGAGACATCTCGCCGACAATACTAATTGCTACTTATCCATATATATCAAAGAAGTATCAAAACCTTTTTGAGCCTACAAAAGGCAAGCCACCCAGGAGCAATAAACCACAGCAACCACCTTCCAGAGATCATCTCATCTAAGCAAAGGAGACAGCAACACCAGAAGCTTCTAGAACCTTATGATCATCGTAGAAGTCTCTAGAACCTTATAAGTTCTGATCATCACCAATATGGACCCGGTGACGAGGATGGCATCGGAGCAGGCTGTGGTGGTGTTCAAGGCGAGTAGCTGCTGCATGTGCCATGCCGTAACATCCCTCCTTGGCGACCTCGGCATCAACACAACCGTCTACGAGCTGGACAAGGACCCCTGGGGCAAGGAGATGGAGAGGGAGCTCGCAAGGAAGCTTGGCCGCAGCCCGCCGGTGGTGCCCGTGGTTTTCATTAGAGTTGTGTGATGATGCTCAAGTTGTTCATGACGTCTCTCCATACACATTGTGTGTATGTTATGAAGTGTATGAAGTGACGGTAGAGTACTGTTCTATGCATCTGTCTCAATGTTAGGGATTACTGTAGTTGAGTGACTCACCAGCTGGGGTGCTATTGTCAGCTAGGCAGGGTGTGGATATCTGTGCTGGGCTTTCATGCAGCCCACTAGTTTGAGCTTTGACCAGCTAGGTTAGGGTGTGGGCATAGGTATTGGGCTGTTCTAAGTAATTGCTATAATTGCAGTAGAATACAGGTAACAAGCCTCTATAGGATGTTTTGGTATTGTGTTTGACTCATTGAATAATGTTAACTTCTGGACGCTTGACCAGCAGTGATACATACGACTGCATGTGCGTATGCTATGTTGGTCTGGTGTCAGGCTACCCAACGGTGATAGATACATATGACGTAAGCGTGTATAGTATGTTGAGGTTTCTCGGTCTTTAGCGATCCATTGTTCACTAAGCCAGACACCTAATTTCGGGCCCCAGCAAAGAAAGGATACATTTCTAAGATAATGACTAATCATTAAAATGATAATATTTAAAAATTCAACATATCATTATTTAGAGCGATAGATAAATAAGAAATTGTTATTTACTATAAAGAACATGCTCAAGGTCCCCAACTCAGTTGCCATTATCCACCTTAACAATCACATTGTATAAAGAGACAGAGATATCCTACTCTTCACAAAGTTTCTAGGACACACTGACACAACAGACCTAAACACCATCTAGAAAATGCATACTATTGCTGGACTTTATAGAACTCTATGAATATGTGATATATGTTTGCAGAGGCGGTGTCTCATCTCTCACCTAAAAAGACAATAGAGGAATAGCCAATAAAGGTATACACAACAAGAAATAATTATAGAGTTAATTTTGATAGATCAGGATAGGAACAGGAGATGGAGGTATACAAAAACAAAGATATAGCCTAATCTCTCCCCTGAAAAAGAGTTCCAGTCAAAACAATCTCGCCTGAAAGGAAAACAAAATAAACAATCTTTCATTGCTTCATTCAAAAGATCAGGCCAAGAATGTGTTCTAGCTCACACTGTAAAACAAGTCTTAGAGCAAATGCTCTACCATAACTAACACCGACTAAGATACTAATAAAATACCTTGAAATTGACATCAACCCTGAAAGGGAAATAGGGCTCACCACATCGACGGACATGTAAAACAAATGTACGTACGATAGAACTGACTACTTGAGCTTCTCATCGATGAAGTCCTCCAGCAAAAAGGTGGACGTCCAACCACCACGACCAAATCAATTCCTTTTCTTGGTCAGATTGGACCCAAAGGAAGGGAATGCAGGTAAATAAGAGGCAAATAAATAGGAAACCCACCTGGACAATTACGTTGTTCTAGGAGCTATTTTCGGGAGCAATTTCCCAACAATCCAACACCGCACACCTATCCGATGTAACCTCCCTTCGGCATCCTCATACCTCTCAATGCTCCAAATGATCTTCTCACCATCCAACAACCAGACCCGTCCAAGTTGTAACTCGATTATGATATTTTGAGTTCGACCAATAATAAAATCAAAGAAATGGCAGACTAAATGCAAGCCTCGTGTCGTAATAATTCCACAACAATCAAGAAAAAAGGAGATAAAATTGGAGTGACCAATTATGGTTCATAGATCCGACCCAAATCAACAAATCCGAACAAAGAAAAGGCATAGGCTATAGGTACTCATGGGCTTGAATGGCTCGAATCCTCGGGAAAAAGATTCCGGGATGCAAATAAAACTAAAACCAAGAAGGTGGAGTAGGCATCATGTTTTGCCTCCACGTCTTGCCTCTACCGCCGCTCAGGACTGCTCTCCTGCACCAAGCACACACCTCTAGGGATGTGCATAAGGAGGAATTTCTCGAGAAACTAATTAGTAAAATTGCTTGCACATTCCACGCATTAGGATTCAGAATGAAAGAAATCATTTCAATACTTTACTGTAGTATATTTGGAGGTAGTTGGCATTGGCAATAGGTAGAACGGTGAGTAGGTAAAATTTACATGATGCTCGATGATGTGGCTATATTATTCCTCTTTAAACACTCATAGATACATGATTTATATAAACCCTCAACCCTACACGCCCTAATGTATATCTATATTTTATTACTATACTAGTTAGAGATTTCCTAGAAATTTCCATATTAATCAGAGAAAAAAGAAAAAAACATCTAGCCATCCATCTGATGGGACCGAGTTATAATAGTTTAGATAAAAGGACAAAAACCAAATCACTTTAAAATTATAACACAAACAGATTCCAAATGTATCTACATAAGTTTAAGAAAGTAAGGTTATCTACCTTTGGTTTCATGTTAATACAATTATTCGATTGGATCTCATCAAAATTTGCTACTCCTCACCACACCAGCCAACGCGCCCACGTGTTGAGCTCGACCGACTATGTACATAAAACTGTTGCCCCGCCGCATACCTACCTGTTACCTCAGCAGCTCCAGTTTACTGTTTCCTGCGGTGTCGCACTCGATCGATCTAACGGCCTACATCTAACACAACATAAAAAATTTAAAACAAAATAAATCCCTTTGAAAACTAGTTGCCTCACCTCCACCACCACCTACGCCAAAAGAAAAACCCCAAAGACATAGCGAGAGGCGGAGGGAGCCGGACGAGCGCAACATGCGGAGATATCCTCGTCTCCTGATCGCGGCGGACGGCGAGAAGGCCATGGCAGCGACGGCTGTGGAGGGAGGAGGTGGCAGCGGAGGAAAGAGGAGGAGAGTATGAAGCTGTTCATGGACCAGCTGCCCAAGCACGTGACGGAGGCGGAGCTGCTTGCCATGTTCCAGGAGGTGGCCATCGTTGACGAGGTCACCGTCATCAAGGACAAGGCCACTAAGGCCTCTCGAGGTGCGCATCCATACTGTTCCATTTCTAGAGTGAGGTAGTTTTAGTTTATGATTCCGATTAAGACTCAAGAGCAAGAAATCCTTGATTTTGGACCTTGATCTGGGCCGACGATCGAGCCCTGCTTGTGTTTTCGCCGCGGTTTTGTTTTGTGGCTTCAACTTGTTTTAGAGCAATGCAGGTGCAAATAAGCTATAATTGTGTGGAAGTTTTGGTGTTTTGTGGCACTGCAGCCTAATAGTCTTTTGATGTGCAATAATTTGATATGGAATGTAACTCTGATTTTGGTTTGTTTGTGCAGCCTCTAGGGACATATGGACTTATGCAGTACCCTTTATCTCCTGTACAGTAAGTATTTAGAAATAGCACAGTCTAATTGGGAGGCTAGTAATTATGAAGTACTATTTTATTGTGGACATTATTACATAAGAGTACACACACTTCTCTAGGTGATACTTACTCTACATTTACTCACTCTTACTAGCTATATGCTCTCACCATAGCAAGGTAAGAGGCAAGGTCCTCTATTTGTAGAACTTCATGGCCATTGGATGTATGATATGCATTAATATTATGGCCATTGATATGAAATATCTAGAGTTCCTACACTCTTCTAACTAAATATCCAAGCACTAAAAGTTTCCTAACTTATCTAAGTTACTATTCTAGTGTCTTCTCTAGTAAATATTTTCCTCTTTAGACCTTGAGAGCTCTCTAGAAGTTTAGATTGCCATCCTTCAACTTTTTTTAGATAAGTGAAGAGAAACACTCCTCCATCCTCTACATCAAGGATGTATACAACCCAATGTAACAAAGTCATTACAAAATTTGGTAAATAGATAGATGTAAAGCAACATGCTACAAAATAAGAGAAATCACTCATTACATATTAAGCTGCTAAAACGCCACCCAATAAGGGACATAAATTCCCTCGTAACCAACTCTAACTTATTGGCCCCAGTAACCATATGCTCATGCTACAAAGACCGTCATTGCTGACGGGGGGAACCCCTCCGGGTAGGCCCAGCACAGGGAGTCGGCCCAACAGGCTCGGGGAGTCCCACGGAGGCCCACTCGAATGAAGGCCCAAGCGAAGCCCGCACGGAAGCAACGTCCAGGTGTCATCAAGGCTGGCGTTACAACCTCATCAAGGCAGGCGTTTCGTTGGCATGAAGGCTGGCGTTACTCGGAGAGTTATGCAGAATAAAGATGCAAATTAAAGTACGCAGTTACAGTAGCTCGGCCGACTGGTCGAGTCGGCATATGTAAAGCCTATATAAGGCAAGGCAAGAGCCCCATGCAAAGGGCTGACTAGATTCCTACGCATTGTCTTCTACTTCTAGACAAGAACAACCATCATCTCTCTGTAACCCTTCTCGCACAAGACCAGCAATACAATCAACAGGAGTAGGGTATTACCTCCGCCATTGGAGGGCCTGAACCTAGGTAAAATCTCTTGTGTGAACCCGCTTAGATCTTCCACTTGCGCTCCCCCAAATCCTACTAAGAAATGTATATTGCCGCAAAATCCCCGCGACAGTTAGCGCGCCAGGTAGGGGAGGCGCGTGTTGGAGCTATGATCCAAGCGGGATCTTCTCCAGCTTCCGACGGCAAGCTGGTGGCCGGCGACGTGCCGTTCGCCGTGCACCCTGAAGGCACGGAGTTTCTCTTCGGAAGCCTCCGCTTTGTGGCCGACACCTTTGGCCAGCTAAACCTCCAGGATCCGCTTCCCCGTTCCACGGTGGAACCGGAGCCCGGATACCTGCTGGGATCTCCATCCGCCCCAAGCAATGGCAGGGAGCATTCCCAGCTCGTCAGCATGGTTGGCTCTGAATCCCTCCTCCCCGTCCTGGATTCTAAATCTGATGGGGACGAGAGTTCGCATAGCCGAACCGCCTCGGCCGAGGTGTACGTGGTCGTGCCTGGCGCCACGAACAACGCAGGCACGTCAGCCACGGCGGCCAGGGCGATGGACGAGCACCTGCTCACGCTCATTGATGGGCAATCGGAGGCGGAGAAGGCCTTGCACTACTACAGTATGGGCCTCTGCTGACGGGCGAGAAACCCCCTCTACTGACGGGCTGGGGGCCCGTCAGCCTGGGAATGTCAGTGGAGGGGTGCCCTACACTGACGGGCCCAGGGCCCGTCAGCAGAGACTTGGTCACCACTGACGTGCCGGCCCTGGGCCCGTCAGTAGAGCTTTGGCCACCACTGACAGGCTTTATTTAGAGGCCCGTCAGTAGAGCCTTGGTCACCACTGACAGGCTTTATTTAGAGGCCCATCGGTAGTAGGTTTTAAGGGATTAAAAAAATAAAATTCAGAAAATAATACATTATCACACATTACAACCATCAGTACAAAATTAAACCACATTTCATCCAATTTCATCCTACTGCCGCGCTGCCGTAATGATCTTGAATTCAAAAGTAGTACTACTTGATTTTGTGGCATTGAAAATATACAGCAAGTTTGTGAAAAAAAATGTACGGCAATGTTAGTAGAGAATTTATCAACTAACTATATTGACATCCATGTCCTACCAATGTTCTATTTTTTTCAGATACGTAAGAAGCAAGAGAAACAAATATGTACACATTTTGCTCACAAAAAAATCACAATAAACAAAAAAAAACATTGGTACGCACCTATAGCCTTTTGTTCCCATTTGCTACTCTCTTGCTATGGATCTGCAAAGGAAAAATGATAAGGTTTTAAACTCTGTGCCACAATAAACAAGGTATAGATAGGTGAATGCAAAAGAGGGAGGGAGAGAGAAAGAGAGGAGAAGAACCTAGAGGTTAGTATGAGAGGGATCGATGAATCTGTAAGCAGATTTTGCCACAATCGAACAAGATTTAGCTAGCCTGTGCAAGAGAAAGGAGGAAGACTAGAGCTCGGGGAGGAGGAGGGCGACGACCGGGCGGAGGGCTCGGGGAGGAGGGGGACGGCCAGGCGGCGGCGCGGAGGAGGGGGACGGCCGGGCGACGGCGTGGAGGAGGGGGCGGCCGGGCGGCGGCGCGGAGGAGGGGGACGGCCGGGCGACGGCGTGGAGGAGGGGGGCGACGGCGCGGAGGAGGGGGAGAGGACTGCTGGTTCGAAAGAACGCGCGGGACTTGGTGAATTTTTCGCCAAGTCCCGCCCGTTGCCTTATAGACATGCGGAGTCTCCACCGACGGGCACTTCGTAGCTGCCCGTCAGTGGTGGGGGGGTCTCCACCGACGGCGCTTCGTAGCTGCCCGTCAGTGGTAGGGGGTCTCCACCGACAGGCGCTCCGTAACTGCCCGTCAGTGGTAGAACTTAATGTGAGATGTGAGATTTGTAGTACCTTGCAAAAATATTTATTCAAAATGCTCTAAACTTTTTCTACATGGATAATACTACATTACATTGTTCATGTCAAATTTTGGCATTTTTCTAAAATCATTTGCTATTATTTAGGCATTAAATGAATATCTAGCTATTTACTAGATATAATTCAAATTTGAACTACAAGTATCTTAAAAAAGGCCTATAAATGGAAAAAAAATTATATCTAAGTACCTATATATGTTTTTAGCTCCTACCTAGAAAATATATAAAATTTTCAAACATTTCCTTGGGAAAATTCAAACCTTTAGTTGCATCATATTGGTTTTTCATTTTTTATAAAATCTAAATGTGGTCTAAAAAATATGAAAATTGGCATGGGGTCATTATATGACCTCATGAGGCTGTGTTTAAAATTTCAAACAAATTCACAAAAGTTGGACTATACATTTCTTTGTAACTCAAGCATCTCCAAAGAAGCATCATAGCACTCAAAGGGAAAGTATGAAGATTGAAGTACACATCACAGTTTCTTCATCATTTGAACTTGAGATTTGGACTACAACTGGATATTACACTATTATACGCTAATATTTGTTGATGTTCCATCTTGTTATGTAATAATTTGTATTTTCTATTTTTTGAAATACTAATTTGAGGTACCATGTGTTGTACCTTCCCGAAATATTTATCTAAAATGGTCCAAAAATTTTATACATGGAACATACTACATTATATTGGTAATGTCAAAATTAGGAATTTTTTTGAAATCATTTGCTATTTTCTAGGCATTAAATGAATATCTAGCTATTTATTGGATATATTTCAAATTTGAACTACAAGTATCTTAAAGAAGGCCTTTAAATGAAAAAAAAATTCATATATAAGTACCTACGTATCTTTTTAGCTCCTATCCAGAATATATATAAAAAAATTCAAATATTTTCTTGGGAAAATTCAAACCTTTACTTGCATCTTAATGATTTTTTATTTTATATAAACTCTAAATATGGTCTAAAAAATATGAAAATTGGCATGGAGTCATGAGATGACCTCATGAGGCTGTGTTTAAAATATCAGACAGTTTCACAAAAGTTGGAATATACATTGCTCTGTAACTCAAGCATCTCCCAAGAAAAAATAAAAAATAAAATAAATACTATAAATTCCAGGAAACTCAAAAAATTATGAAACTTGATCTGCTGTCTAGATCTACTCATTTTACAAATTTTGCAAAAAGAATCACTTTATTTGGACTTATAGATCAAAAGTTATTGATGTTTGTTGATGCAGTGCTTTTGGGCTGAAATACCAGTGACGGGCACGATAGACATGCCCGTCAGTGGAGATAGCCTCTCCACTAACGGGCACTTAAGTAGCGCCCGTCAGTGAAAACAACACACCATCTCGGCACAATTTGTTCATCTCCACTGACGGGCCGCGTTGTTGCCCATCAGTGGAGACTTCCTCTCCGCTGACGGGCACTTAAGTACCGCCCGTCAGTGGAGATGATCCGTCATTTATGGCACCAGGGATGCGTCTCCACTGACGGGCAGCTTAAGGGTCCGTCAGTGAAGGTCTTCCGCTGCAGCCAGTCAGACTCCTCTGCTGACGGGCCTCTAGGTGCCCGTCAGCGGTGAGACCCTCCAACGACGGGCAAGAGTGCGCCCGTCAGTGGAGGGGGTTCAGCAAAAGGTCATTCTGCAGTAGTGTTGGAGGCATCTCGGCGGGCCATCCTTGCTGAGCGGGAGCGTCTTGATCAAGAAAGAGCAGCTCCCGAGGCACGAGAGCGCCAACATGACGAGCCTCATGGCTCACGCCGACGTTCGAACCGGTGTGCTTCCCCAACAGCCCGGAGGAGCCGAGTCGTTCGTGCCCCTCTCTTCGGGCGAGAGCAAGACGGTGTCCCTGTCTACCAAACACCAGCCCAGAACCTCATCGCGGCTGCCGCATTGGCTGACTCGCTCCCGCCCCCGGTGGATGGTCCTGCGGCAGAAACTTACCGCCGAGTCGTCACCCTGATGAAGACAGCGGTGGAGCAGCAGAATGAGGCTGCTTCGGTAAGCGACCGACTGGCCTCCGGATCCACGCGGAGCTGGCCTTCAGCGGCCCCGAGTCGTCCCATCACCGTGGGCTCGTCGCAGCTGAGTCGCTCCATGAATCGGCGTCCTGATGCCCGCCAGGAGACCAACCGACTCCAGGCGGAGCGTCGTCAAGCCAACTCCCCCCGAGCTCGGGCGAACAATGTCCGTGACGCTCGTGACGACATCGAGGGACGACGGGTGGCCAGGTTGTGGGCTGAGCGTCGTGGCGACGAGGTTAACTAGCCGGGTGGCTCGGCCTCCACCGGTCCGCTATGCTTTAGCAGGCGGATTCGATCTGAGCCGTTTTCGGACCGGTTCCGGATCGCCAGTGGCATCGACAAGTACGACGGCACTACCAAGCCGGAAACTTGGCTTGCAGACTACTTAGTCGCATGCAACATTGGAGGGGGCAACGAGCGTGTCGCCCTCCAAAGCCTTCCCCTGATGCTTGAAGGGTCGGCTCGGGCATGGCTTAACAGCCTGCCCAAAGACAGCATCTATGACTGGAGGGACCTCCAAGAGGCCTTCGTCAAAAACTTCGAGGGTACATACAAACGCCCTAGGAATGCGCAAGACCTATGGCTCTGCGTCCAGGAGAAAGGGGAGTCGGTCCGCGACTACATCCAGCGCTGGACTTGGCTGTGCAACTCCATCGAGGACGTCTCTGAGACGCAGGCCATTCAGGCCATTTCTCAAGGAGTCAAATATGAGCTCCTAAAGCATAAGATGGCCCGGTCTAACATCCAGACCATGGGCCGACTCATGGAGGTCGCCAGCAAATACGTGACTGGCGAGGAAGCCATGCGGTACGAGGACAAGGGCAACTCAAAAGCCGACTCCTCAAGCCGCAAAGTTCCCATCGACTCAGGTCAGAAGCGCGTTGACAATCGCCCCCAGAAGCAAAAAGCTGGTGGCGGAGACGGGGTTAGCGGGGCCGACTTGGTCGCGGGCCGCTGAACGCGGGCCCCAGCGTGGCGACGGCGGCCGGAAGAAAGAGCACCCTTGGCAGCAGCGCAAAGCTCCAAGGCTTACCTTCGAGGAGATCCTCGACAAGCTCTATTCTTTCCACAGCACCGCCGACTACTAGGCGGGGCACTCGACCAGGGAGTGCAGCTTCCTGCAGCGCCTTCGGGAAGAAAAGCAACCCGAACCCGACACTGGCGGAGAAGGAGGCTCTGCTGCAGGTAGCGGCGTCACGCAGTACCCCCCTCAAAGGGGTGTACTTATGATTTTCCAAGAATCCGACTCCAAAAGGGGTCGGAAGCTGTGGTACCGCAAGGTGAACGCGATAGTGCCAGCAGTTCCCCAGTGGCTAGACTGGTCCGAGGTGCCAGTCGGATTCAGCCGACTCGACCACCCGGATCATGTCCCACACCCAGGCAAACACCCACTGGTGGTAGATCCGCAAGTCGGCGGATTTAAAACTCCGCAAGGTCCTTATGGATGGTGGCTCTAGCATCAACATCATCTTCATGGACACTTTGAAGAAGATGCAGGTCCCGGAGTCCCAGCTCCGTCCCAGTAGCACCTCCTTCCATGTAATAGTGCCTGGGAAGTGCACCAAGCCATTGGGCCAGATCTCCCTGGAAGTTGTGTTCGGCGAACCGAACAACTTCCGGGTCGAGACCTTGACCTTCGAAGTAGTCAACTTCAAAAGCGCCTACCACGCGATCTTCGACCGCCCGGCCTATGCCAAGTTCATGGCTAGGCCGTGCTATACATACCTCAAGCTGAAGATGCTGGGTCCGAAGGGGGTCATCACCATCACTGGCGACTTCGAGCGCTCCAACGAGTGCGACCTCGCCAGTGCAGATATAGCCGAATCCATGATTGCGGCTCAGGAGCTGGAAGGCATCCAAGGGTCTGTTGACCCCGATCAAGCTCCACCTAGCAAGAAGGCGGCAACCGAGTCCACCTTCCAATCGGCCAAGGACAGTAAATGTGTCCAGGTCCACCCTGAGGATCCGTCTAAAACGGTCCAGATTGGGGCTGACCTTGAGGCTAAATAGGAAGGTGCGCTCGTCAACTTCCTTCGTGAGAATTGGAGCATCTTCGCATGGAAGCCAGCTGACATGCCAGGTGTTCCAAGGAAGTTCGTCGAGCACTCCCTCAACGTCGCCAAAGATGCGAAGCCGGTCAAGCAATCTCTCTGCCGCTTCGCTGAAGACCGGCGTAAAGCTATTGGACAAGAGATCGCCCGACTCCTCGCAGCAGGGTTCACCAAGGAAGTTCTTCACCCGGACTGGTTGGCAAACCCAGTCCTGGTTCTTAAGAAGAACAAAACTTGGCGCATGTGCGTGGACTACACATCCCTGAACAAGGCATGCCCCAAGGACCCGTTCGTGTTACCTCGTGTCGATCAAGTCGTCGACTCCACAGCCGGTTGCGAACGCTTATGTTTTTTGGATGCCTATTCAGGCTATCACCAGATTAAAATGAAAGAATCAGATCAAATAAAGACTTCTTTTATTACCCCGTTTGGGGCCTTTTTTTATATCACCATGCCTTTTGGATTGAAAAATGCTGGCGCAATATATCAGCGTTGTATGCAAAAGTGTTTGCATGACCAGATAGACAGAAATGTCCAGGCTTACATTGACGACATCGTGGTGAAGACAAAAAAGAGTGCGGATCGCTTGACTGACTTTGTCGGCGTAGAGACGCCTCTAGCGGTGGTCCGGAGGGACCCCCTTTTGAGTTCGGCCCAGGGGAGTATTGAGTTTCTTACGAGCCTTGGTGTGGATTAGAGTTTAGCGAATAAACCCGGTGGCTAAGAATGAATTGACGCAAGGATTTCCCCAGGTTCAGGCCGCCCCGGAAGGCGTAATACCCTACGTCCTGCTTGTTTTTTGTATATATGGGTGTATATGGCAAGTACGATGAGTTACAGAGGTACGCACTGTTCTTCTTCTAGCTCTGGCCCGGAGGAAGAACGGTGCTTCTTCGATAAGGAGTAAACTTAGAGAGATCTAACCTAGGAAAAATGAGCCAACCCTTTGCATGGACCAGGCTCTCCCCTTATATACTCGGGGGAATACCACATAGGTCGGCAAAGGAGAACATGAGCTGCACTTGTGCCGTAGACGACGTGGGCGCTACTGGAAGCGCCCACACCTTCATTTAATGCCCACTTGAGACTTTCGGCCGGGCCGTCGCCTCGCGGCGTGTCGGAGCAGGGGCTCTGACACCTTTGCCTTCGGCGGGTCCCGCGGACGGAGACTTACGGGGTTCCTTCTGACTGGGTTGGTAAGTCGTCCCCTCACGGGCCCCGTGGGTCAGCCTCTCATGCCGCGCAATTGGCCGCGCGGCGGCGTCCCCCATGGGGTGAAAAGGTTGACAGCGACAGGGCGTGCGGGGCGGCGCGCTTGGTCGGTCAAAGAATCGATCAGCCCGGGCCCACCCCTCAGAGAGAGAGAGAGGGATAGCTAACAGAGCTTATCGCCTGCACCAGTGGGACCCGGTCTGATCGTCATCATGCCCTCACAGGGCTTTGGGTTCCCCGTTGAAATGACAGGCATTAAATGCCTCCACCAGGGCGGAGGCTTGCTGGAGAAGCTTGGCGCTGGACGACGTGCATGGACGAGGGCCCCACCAGAGGACACGTCATTCCCTGGGCACTCGGCCCCGAGCGACCTCCTTCGCTAGGAGGGGCGCCAGTTGTCTTCTACGCGCCCCTGAGCAACCCCGAGCGCTCAGGGAGCACCCGCCGGGGGGCCGCTCGGGGCGCCTTAAAGGGGGAGCCCGAGGGAGAGTGCTCGGGGGGCGGACCCCGAGCGCTCCCCTGGGCCCCACATCCGCCAAGATGCCGAGCGCTCGGGAGGGGACCCCCGAACGCGCCCTTCGTCTTCTGGGACGCCGAGCGCTCGGGGACGGACCCCGAGTGCTCGCTCAGCGCATGGGCCGTGGATTCCCGGAGGCCCACGATTCCTTCTGGTTTGCGGATGCAGCCTCTGGAGGAGACCCCTGATTCCTTGGGATTGGCCGCGGGCTCCGTACGACGATCCGG
>JAGXJF010002475.1:0-49636 GCA_019208055.1 Stipa capillata
ACACACAGGTATAAAGATAAACTAGCACAGGTGAAATGGTAAGCACATCAGAACAAGTCTAAGAGACACAAGCAAGCAAGAGTAAACAGATAAGCATGCAATACAGGAAGTAAAGGAGACTCAGAGATTTTTCACCGAAGTTCCCAACTCTTTGCAGAGAAGGTACGTCTACGTTGGAGAGACCACTCCTAAGAGCTGGCCAGCACTGAATCGTGCTTCTTCTCCGAGTACCTGATCTTTCAGGACTCTTCCTTCTTGCTTGTGGAGATCCTTTTGCCTTGCAGCAGGTAGACCTCAGAACACCTTCACAAACTACTGGTTCAACCCACACAAGCTCGGGTGATACCAGCAACTCCTACACCCGTCTAGGAGCAGACAAACTCCAAGAGTAACAGATGATCCAGCAGCAATCTCTTGGAGGAACCTTTGCTCGTGCTCTAGCTCACAAACCCACTCGAACTAACCCTTAGGCTCTCGGCTCTTGTGGAGTGGTTGGAGGCTTTGCAACGGTCGTATGTGAATCACTGATTTGAGCAAGGTTGAGGACAGAGTCCTCCCCTGGTCCCCTATATATAGGGTCCACAGGCACCTGACCGTTACCCTGTTGCCACGTAGGATTAAGTGAGCCACCGGTGTCAACCACCGGTGACACAGCTACACCCTACGCCCAACTGTACCCGGCTCAGGCAGACCGACACCTGTGTCACCGGCGGCGCACACAGGTGAACCCTTAGCTGATAGCAGCACTACACAGCCCGGTCCTGGCACATGACATGCCCTCAGCATACTTCAAACTCTAGTACCTATAAGGAGAGAACCTCCGACAGACTTCTGACTCAGCAGACCGCCTATCGCAGTGCAGGTACCTTAGCATTTCTCAAGTTCTCCCCTGGTACAGAGATGTACCTGAGTCATAAAGCGGAAGGCCACCTGTGACACAGCTGTGTCACACAGGTGACTAAAGCTTCTAGGGTTTTCACACAGCTACATACTTTTGTCGCAAAGCTATTGACACAGGGCAATCAGCCTCAAAGCACCAATCCCTTTGACCAACACTCTGAGCAATGAGCAAGGTTCCCTTAGACAACTGCTACTGTTTCATCCCTCTTGATAGTACGGGTGGTTCCTATGGACTCAAAGAAACTAGCAAATCTAGGCTTCACCTGCCACCAACTGAAGTCACGGCTCTTGACACATCAAGCCACCATCACCCTGCTTGCAGCTCCCTGCACAGCACCGGCTTCTTTTCAGCTGTGGCACAGCTCCCTAGCACAGCCACCTCTTTGTCCTTGAAACCACCTTGTACCCTTTTTGGTGGTCATCCTTCTCTGGATAACCCTTCTTCATGGAACCTGTAAGATCTGCTTACACTCAAATGTAAACATTAGATTCCAGTTTAGGTTGCCATTAACCATCAAAACCATGTTGGGGCCTAGATGACCTTTCATCGTGGCAGCGGGGATGGACACCGGCAATGCTCCGGCGAACTCCGGCAGTACTTCACAGTGTAGATTGGATCTTGTAGTTGTGTAGTAGGGAAGGTAAAACAAATAGAGAGAAGAATAGATTAAGGGATGGAAAAGGAGATGCCTATGGAAGGTAAAACAAATAGAGAGAAGAATAGATTAAGGGATGGAAAAGGAGATGCTCATGTTCTGTACGTGAGATCGATCGATGCATGCATTAGTTGCCTGACTGCACCTATACGTGCATGGCTCGGTTACTAATCAACAGAGCAAACGAGAAGGTGATTTAGAAAGAAAACAGGGGCTCACGAAGGGAACGACGGCAACTGACGGGGTGGTGAGAGTGACGACGAGGCAAACTCCGGCGACGACGTCGAGATGGCGGTGATGGACGACGGATGAAGCCTACTCCAGTGCTTGCCTGTAGATTCAATCTACTATATTTGCTCAGATGAGAAAAATAGCAACCGTGGGGAAAGAAAAGAACAGATGGAGCAAAAGAAGAGAAGAGGGGCAACTGGAACTATTTATAGAGGGGCTTCAGATTGAACGCGGCCACGTTCGTGCGCGCGGAACGCGCGGAGGCCGTTGCGCTTGCGGCAGCGTCGTGCGCACTAGCGCTGTAGCCTGGTTGCACGTACTGGCTAGCAAGGCCCATCAAGGTTTTCTTTTTTAATTTTTTTTTGGATTTTGATAAATTGCAGAAATGGCAATTAAGGCAAAATAAATATCAGGGAACTTCTTAAAAATTTGGAGAAAAATCACATAAATCAATTAAGACATGTAGAATCCAGTAAAAATATTTTCACATGCACAACCCAAAATACTAATCTCTAGAAATTAAATAACTCTCTCTTTAAACTCACAATTAATTCAAATATAATTGAATTAATTTAGAAAAGAACTAAATAAATATATACACTTTAATAATAGTACGAGCGATATCCTCTTATCAGAAAAGTTTTAAAATTTTTAAAAAATCCTAGAATTTTGAGGATGTTACACGTTCCTAGAAGAGGGCGAGAAAGCAGGTTCCAGTGACAACTCCACGTCTTCAATGATCCCCACTCCACTCTGTTTTCGTCTTCCCCTGTTCCGTCTCTCTCTCCTCCATTACGGGAAAAAGCCGACACCTAGACGGAAAGGTGAGGAGCGGTGGAGGAAAACCTCGCGCAAGATCCTGCCTTTTCCGTCGGATTTGACGGGCCGCTTGCCCTCCGGGAGCCAGCCGCGGCCGTATCCGCCGTAGCGGCGGTTAAGACCTAGTTGTAGTATATCACGGCGCCTGGACCCGTCAACGGCTACCTGCGCCCTCCCATGGAACAGCGGGAGGCGCGGCAAGAGGAGGCGGAGCAGCAGCAGGAGGCGCCGCCGATCCCTCCTCCCAGGGTGAGCTCGCTTCTCCTCTGTTATCCTGTTCGCGCGGCGTGATCTAAGACTGGTATGGTGTGGTCTGGGCGAAGAAAGAGCCCCTGTCGGGGAATCTTATCTGCTTCGGGATTAGGTTGTTTCGTGTTTGCTAGCTTACTACGACGAAGTGATTTAACTGTGGAATGTAGTTTCTTGAGGCGTACTCTGGCTAGATTTTAGTTTTTTTTCTTGGTTCTTGATCAACACCCCACACCCAAATGCACCTTCTATCTTGACACTTGATCTAGATTTGGGGGCGATTTTATTTTAAACGAGGAGAACCAACTCATCACTCTCTAGATTAGTTTACTTCAGTGCGAAATGCATATTACTCTTGGCACCTCCTGATGCATGTAGGCTAACATTCTGTTTTTTCGGGAATTATGACTAGGGATAACCCATGCCGCTATTATTATTTTGATCTCTCTCTCTCTCTCTCTCTCTCATTTCTAGCTTTTGATTGCTCCACAAAGTTGCTTTGTGGTAGGAGACCTTCCAAAAAGGGGGAAAGTTTTAATCCAAGATCAGGAGAACTAAGACCTTCCAAAAATATGAGGATAAATGATAGTGTTAGTTCTACGCTGCTTGTTAGGAGTTGAGAATCGATAGAGGCTGGTACCAATTCTATCTGGTTCACTCTAGAAAGAATAAATCTTGTTACGCTTTAATCTGTCTTTTTTTTAGAGACTTTTACCTGTCTTTTTGTCTCCATGTTATCATCAATCAAAATATTCTACCAACATGCTTTAAATATTTATCTATGCTAAAAAAAGAGAGTTAAACATAAGAAATTTAACATTTCTTGTAGGAAAACGAGGAGAGAGATCTGAAGCTATCCTCACGTGTAAGTGCTACATTCGCCAGTGTTCATTTCTCATTTTAAATTTCTTGTTTTTCCTTACTGAGCGAAACCTCAAAACCCCCAAGATTATAAAACCTTTGGAAACTTTTTTTTTCTAAATTTCTGCTTGTGTTTATAGGTGGCTTCTTTGTTATTTGGTGGTGATATCTCAACACCAGCGCAGCCATTTGAGAAATGGTTGTCGCTGGTACGTAAACGGAGTGGGACATTCCGGCCATCAGGGTTCCCACGTCGGAATTCAAGGATTGAAGTGATGCCAACTGGGAGCTTCTCACTATTTAGTAGCGCAGACTTAAGGTTGCTTGTCTAAATCCTTCTATATCCTAGTATTGCTTAGTTGATTATCTGCAGTTAGCTGGTTACTAAATTAAACTGTGTCTCATAATCCTCTTAGGGCCTCTTTGATTCACAGGATTCCAAAAACGTGGGAATGGGAAAAACATGGGATTGCAATGTCATGTCCACTTGAACCCTACATGATTGAATTTGCACCAAAGGTTGTTTGATTACACCATAGGAAAAACAAAGGAATCTTTCCAAGAGGTTTGAGTCAATGGACAATTTCCTATGAAATGTAGTGCAAAGAAATCCTTAAGAAAAATTCCTATAGGATGCAATCCTACAAATCAAACAACCCATGTAGGAAATATTCTTATGGATTCCAATCCTCCAAATTCTTTTAAAAAATCCTTTGAATCAAAGAGGATGGGGAAAATTTGTACTGTAGAAACCATTTATTGGAAATTTTGTATCAGTATACTTCATCTGAAAAGTGGAATGCTATGCAAATAGATTACGTAATCTTACCTGAACACTCACCTAGGAAACAAGATTGAATCCTCCTTTCGATTTCTCTAGTTTCCTGAACTACCTGGAAAACAAGTTATCTGAAAAGTTCAAGTCCATCCCAACAAATAGATTCATCTTCTTTCTTTTCCTTTTTTGGTGAAATATTATGTTGGCTTTGTATATTTGTATGTTCCTCCTATTTTCCTCTCTATTAAGATGCTCTAAATTTCCTCTCTATTAAGATAATATATTATACACGTAATATTCCTCTTTATTGTGAAGATGATAAATTTAATTCGTACATGGTAGTCTAGCGAGCTAATCTTTCAAAGCCATCTTAGTTGGCTGGATTCTATTCCAACCCGTAGTTAATTAAGGGGGTGTTTGGTTGGGCTTTTCAGTAGCTTTTCACTGGAAAAAGCTGCAGCCCAACCAAACGGCCAGCTTTCCAACAGCTTTTGCCAACGGTGGCTGTGGGCTTTGTAGTGTAAATTCAGCTGTTTGGAAAAGCTGCCTTCTGCCAGCTTTTTGCAATGTGCTGAAACTTCAGTGCTCATTTTTCAAAATACTTGGATCAACCAAAAGCCATATATATGGTCACTTTCTTACAGCCACAACAGCTTTTCCAAACAGCCAGCCAACGGCAGCTTTGTCAACAGCCACAGCCCAACCAAACAGGCCCTAAACACTCCTTTAAAGTCCAACTAAATATTTTTATAGTTAATATTGATTAGGTGTAACCTTATGCTAGTGTGCAATGTACATATATTATGTGTTGATCTGCATTATAGTGATTCTTTCCAACAAAGCAACCTTTTTATATATTGCAACATAGGCATGAATCCACTAATAGAGTGATGTATCTACTCTTATCAGATGACCAGTTACACATGATGGCATGTTATACATTTTTATTCGATTATTATGTTATAGAATTTTAAAAGTTATTTCACTAGCAAGATGAATTTGTATGGGTTGTAATATATACAAGGGTTTGCTTTAACTCCTCAAGCCATGTTATCATTGTTTTGCTACTATTCCCATTATAGTGAGCAATTGGTTAGAGCAGTACCAGCAAGCAAAGAAGAGAATCCATTGATGTTTGATCAGCCTCCTGAAATAAGTTTGTGGGAGAGACTTGGGAATTCTTCTGCACTAGACATTGAATCATCCGACTTTTCATGGAATATGCTGTCATCTCTGCACCATACCGAACACAGTAGTAGTTCGGAACACTCTGAAGATGAAATGAATAAAGCTCTTGAGGTCAGTTGCTGTCTATTATGATATCAATTTGAACATTCTTTGTAGCATTTTCTTGTGAGAAAAATATTCATTGCTTTTACATTTTCTTTACTATATATGAGACCAATTTGCACAGCAGTTGGCAGGGCACTGTCACTGATGAACATTTTCTAGATTAAGCATGCATGATATATTATTTTAGTAGGTAGTATCATCTTTATTTGCTCATGCATTTGATGTGCTGCTTTCTACTTCCTGTTTTTATAGGTGACTGTGAACTCTGGTGGTGTTGTGTTCTTTGCTCTATTTAGTTCTTTAGGTAACAATGGTTTACCAAAAGAAGAAGCTGCTGTTATAAAGTTCGCATCATCAAAGATGGCAACACAGGCAGAACGTTTGGGTTATGAATTTGCAAGAATGCTTGGAGTCCAGACACCACAGGTATTTGCAGAACCCCTATGAATACTTTAAACTTTGTTTATATTGTCGAGCAACATTTAATTTCTTATTTGGCTTCTTCTAACAACTGCAGGCTAGAGTAGTACATAATTCTAGTATGGAGTGGCAGAAAATTAGACAGGCTGCAGAAAATGCACGAGCAGTAGCGGTTTCAAATAATGATGAGGTCGGTGAGATGACTTGCTCAGAGTTATTAGAAGCTCTTGAGTTAAGCCGCTGCCTTCTTCTAATGAGGTACTGCTATCCCATATTACAAATATGATGAGATATGCATTTTCTCACTGAACTGCATGTGGGAGCTCTAATTGTTACCTTTCTGGTTTCTCAGTTATATTCATGGCTCCCCCCCTGCTTGAGAGCTCAAAGGCATTCAGTTCACGGCAAGCTGCTTGTGTTACTTCCTCATCCCTGGGAAGGGTCTTGATGCTAGATCTGATACTCAGGAATGAGGACAGGCTGCCATGCCGTCAGCTCGGTTGGCGTGGCAATCCTGCAAACCTGATGATTTCAGACAGATCATCCTTGCCCAGTTTGGACAGATTACAGGATTCGATGAGCATTTCGGAAAGCTGCAATCAACTGATTACTAATATTTTCCAGAGAGAGAAGCAGTTTCACTCTGCAAATGGAAGATTGGATTCTCCGGAGTTGGACCTCATGTCACACAAAGCAGATGCATTGAAAAGTGTAGAAGAAAATGCTGAAAGTACGAGCAGAACTCTCCACATTGTAGCTATTGACACTGGGGTGCCTCGTCGCCCCCCTGCAGGGAGACGTGTGAAAGATCATGAACGGTATCCCAAAGTTGTGGAGCTCATTTTGAATAACTCAGACTACTCCTCGAATATCTTATATGAAATTTCCGGTGGTAAGCTTGGGGTTCCAGGACCTGATGAGGCAATTACTTTGACTGATTCTTGTTGCTCCCTTTCTGATGAAGACAATGCTGCTGTGATTCATGAATTCCGAGGGGCATTTCGTGCAGCTCTTAGGGATCTGGAAGGGTTCCATCTATTTCTTCTCCAGCTATACCAAAAATTGGATGGTGTTTTGCGAGTTTTCTTATCCATAATTACTAAAAGCTCTGAGGAATCTGACAACAATGATATTGCAATTTCGGATTTTCCATCTCCAGGAGTGAGCTACAGTACTCCTTGCCCTCCTAGTAAGCAACTGAACAATGAACTGCATAGCGACTCTGGAATGCTGAAGTCCGCAACAAAGACATCTTCTGCTGGATCCCGGGGAAGCTCAGAATCAGTTTCTCCAATGTCCCGGGACAGTTGGAGCAATAAACATTTCAAGGGGAGTGCAGATGCTCCCCGAAGTCAAAGAATGACAATGAAACTTCGTGATTTTTACAAGACTCCAAAGGTAAGAGGTTTCCGATTAAAAAAGTAAGGGTGAAGTTATTTTTGTACAAAACGCCCTAAAGGTTACTTCTCTGATTGAGTTAAATTGATTCGTTCAGTGCAGAGCATATTATAGTTTGGGGATAGGTTGTCTTTATTAACTTCATACAAGTAGTTTTGATCTTTAGGCATGCATTTTCCCAAAAGCTTGTATGGAAAAATAAATTTACCTAGCTGACTAGCTCAACTGACTGCTTTGTGTGCTATGAGATTGGCTTGTTTTTGGCAATAAAGTTGATCCTGAACTTAAGCTAGAAGTGTTAATGTGATGCAATAGGTTGATCTTGATCCTGAATTGCTCAAAGAGATAGAACAATGGAATGAAGCATTTAAGGCCGATGTGATCAGATTTTGTCAGGAGAACAATTTTCATTCTGGATTCTTTGATGGACCTGAGAACAACATGGTAGCTGATGCCTATGAGTTGAAGGTGGGTTTCAAAATATATCTAAATGTATGAAACACCTTTTGAAGCAACAAGCACGTCTGATAATAATTAACTTGCAGGTGCGTCTTGAACACATCATTGAAAGGATAGCCTTGATCTCTGATGCTGCAAATACTGAGCGACCTTCTGCTGTTATCAACGACTTATTCATAGGTGGGGCTCTCGCTGCAAGGTCCAAGCACACCCTTCAGCATTTGGGCATTACCCATATACTATGTTTGTGTTCGAATGAGATTGGTCAATCTGATACCCAATTTCCTGATCTTTTTGAATACAAGAACTTTTCAGTAAGAGCATCAGCTTCTGGTTTAGTACTCGATTATATAATACTGATTTTCGTATTGAAATTGGAAAATCTTGTTATGTCTTGCAGATACTAGATGATGATGATGCAAACATCAGTGATCTTTTTGAAGAAGCATCAGATTTTGTTGATCAGGTAGATCATGTTGGAGGTAAGGTTCTCATCCATTGCTTTGAAGGGAAAAGTCGGAGTGCAACAGTTGTCCTGGCGTACCTGATGCGCAGAAAGTAAGAATCTTACCTAGCAATCCTCCTATGAACAAATTACATGATAATGGCCACAAAAGAAATTTGTTGATGCTCACCATTAACATGATACCTCTCCTAATTTCAAGAGAAAACATAACACTTCTTTCAGGGGCTTCACTCTTGCGAAAGCCTGGAACTTACTAAAGAAAGTACATCGCCGAGCACAACCGAATGATGGTTTCGCTAAGGCCCTGCTGACCCTCGACAGGAAGCTGCATGGTAAGGTGTCGATGGACTGGCAGCACAGGCGGCCTGAGATGAAGGTGTGCCCAATATGCAGCAAGAACGTGGGGCTGAGCACTAGCTCGCTCAAGCTGCATCTGCAGAAGGCGCATAGGCGGCTGTCCCAAGGTAGTGTGGATAGCGCCATGACCATGGAGATCCAGAAGTCGATCCAATCGCTCCGGATCAACCGTGGTGGGAGCCTGAGCCCTACTCAGAAGCTGACTAAGGCGTTTGCCGATGATCTCGGCTTCTGATCTTTTATTCTTTTGTATTATATGCTGTGACAATGTGAGTAGACGGATCAACACAGTTGTAATCTAGTGACAGACGCATGTCACGAATCTAGCAGACTAAACTTTAGGGTTGAGAGAATGTGAGTAGGTTTGTAATGCCAAGAAATGTCCAGGTTTCAAGTGCAAATGGCCGTAAGATTAGCATACAAATTTTCAGGACTCAAGGTCTCAATACCAAGAAATAAAATTGCTGTCATGTACGTGTACTGTATAATGTCGAGAAATCACCAGGACAGATATCATTTTTGTAATCAGTTGTATCGTAGCCCAGCGGTGCGTAACCTTGTCTCTTTGGATGATGACCAGGATTAGATTTTCACCGATGTCTACTACAATTTTCTGTGATTTAACCTGGGATCCTGATCGGGGTTGTGAATTTTCTTTGTAATTAGATTGGGTAACTGTACGGTTATCACTTGTCAGTATATAGATCGAGATCTTATTAGCAGGATTGTTATGGTGCTGATAGAATCGTAGCAGGATTGTTTTGGTGTCCATAGGAACGAAGATTTCGAGTCCCCGTTTGGAAGTAGAATTTCCTGATTCATGCGAGAATAAGCCTGATATCCAGTACTTCCTATATCCGGATATATAATTTGAAATTTTTATCGTCTAAATTTAAATTCGGATCAACAATTAATCCTATAATATAAGTATTTTATGTGATACAAAATTAATATTTTTAGATTTGTATTTAAAAGCACTTTCTTACGGTTGTGATTTCATAACTATTAAGAAAATATTATAGAAGAAAATTATGATCAAAATTTTAAATTGAATAATCAAAATACACATTACGGAGGGAGTACTATTTAGTAACCGTGGGAATTGGGTGCATGTATTTTTCTTTTAAATAATTGGGCGCATCTATATTTTTTAAACTAATTGGGTGCATGTATTTAATAACTACTCCATCACATGCATAATTCATTTGGATGTTTGAATCATGAACAGTTCATAAATCTGGAGGTACTCGGCCGAGGTGGGCCTCGGCCGGAACCTGGCCCGTAGTACCCGTAGTTTAATGGACCTATAAAGGCTTCGCACTAGCAGTTTTGAGGCTAATGCACGGCTAGCCGAGAGAAAGAAAAAGAAAAAGCTTTCCCTCGGTCTACCGATGCGAAGCATCGTTCAGACGGTCCTAGAGACGTACGTCTCGTTTCCATCTCACCGGTTGAGAGGCAGCAAAATATTTACAAAATGTCACTGTTGTTTATTTATAAGGTGGAGTAGTTTTAGATCCGAAGCTCCGAGGGACGTGTGAGCAAGGCTAACAAGCGCCCGCAAGAAGCCAACGGCGGAGCGACGGGGCTTCATCCGGTGAGTTTTTCTCGTTCGTTCCTCCGTTCACAATCTTCTACCTCTTCTTCTCACCTCCTTTCCATAATTTTGGTACAATTTGTATTGGATTTTGGCTCCGCCAGCGGGCGACAGGGACATCACAGCGAGGACATTGGCGTGGCGTCGCGAACCAGAAACGACCGTGTTGACGACCAAATTTGGCAGTACCCCAAAATGGTCCAAGTGCATCGGGAATGTTCACAGAAGATCCCGCAGAGTCCTCAGGCAGCGTCTCCGAGCAGGAGACCCCGAGCTCCCCATGTCCCCGAGTACTCGTGTTCTTGAGTACCCGTTTTTCGAGTTCCCGTGTTCCCGAGTACTCGTTCCCGAGCACTTGTGTTCCCGAGTTCCCTGTGCTCCCGAGTACTCGTGTTCCCGAGTAGATCCAAGACGGGTTCTAAATAGCACGACCGAGTTCCAGCGGTGCCGGCTCATCTGAGTTGTGATGTTCCCGAGTTATCTCGCAGGGGAGTCAAGGCACCGAGTTGTTTGTCATAAAGTCTTTTCTGGTGCCAGGAACCCTAACTTGGGACACAAGGAACAGTAGCTGATCATGGCGTTTAAAGGAAAATACGAGATTTGGAAAGCCTACTAGATCGTATGGAAGGATATCTCGTGTACAAGACGGAGTCCAGATCGCGGTGGTTAAATTGATCAGACTAGGAAAGGCGTCTCGTAAGCAAGATGGATTCTTGACTATGGCGGGCAAGATTATCAGATTAGGAAACAATCTTTGTTTACATGGGAAGCTGTATCACGTACGACACAGAGTTGTATTCCAGCCCTAAGACCGGGCGTACCCTATAAATATAAAGGGTATATGGCCGATTGAAAACAACACACAATCGAAACAATCAATCTATTATCTTTTCATCTACTATTTTTCTTCCCATCCTTGTTTTATGCTTTTCGTTCTTCGCTGTTCTTCGTGTTCAACGGCAGCGAACCTCGAAGCTCTAAGGGCGGTCAGGACGACTTAGAGCAGCCCATAGCCGCCACGCTCCCTGACGGGGTCCCTCCCGGGGGTGTGGGGTTTCGGGTTCCCAAAAGCACTCGCCGGCGTGTCTTGCGTATCGCGCTCCCGGCGAGTCTCCCCCGACTCCGTGTCCCGCGCATCGCGCTCGGCTTCGGGGGTACACGGTGACGTGTTCGTGTGCGAACACACTTTTTGGCGACTCCGCTGGGGACGAAATCATCATGTCTAACAACCAGATTCCACAACTCGGCGAGATCAGCACCGATAACATCATCAAGCCAGACTACGATGAGTTATCAGAGGAACATCGCCAAGCTTTTGAAGCATACAAGAAGAAGCGGGAGGAGGAAGATCTGCAGGTGTTCCTCGCCAACTTCAAGAAAGATCGTCAAGGAAACGTTACTCCAGTTGGAGAAATCAAGCTCCCTCTTCTACACGGCAAGAAGGCTCAGACCCCGGTAAGTAGCACGTTTTCTCCAGAGCAGATAGCCGAAATACAGAGTTATATTTCGGAGAGCAATATCCTTGTTTACAACTCGTTCAAGGAGAACAAAAACGCTAAGGGGAACACGTGTCCATCATCTAGTGGTAATGCTGGTACGACTGCAAGTGCGGTAAACCCTGATCCGACTTCTGTAGTAGATTCATCGGCGCTTCCCGTGCCATTGGATTTACGTCCTAGCCAAACCGGCCAACTCACAGCTCTACCCGCAAGCCCTAGTCCGATCATGAGTGCACCCCGTTCGGCGGTAACGCTGAACCAGAGCCTGATTGCACCACCCATGAGCACGAGCATGATTAGGCCGATGCCGAATCACAACTCGGCGTATGTGTCACAAGTCACGCCCATAACCAGCCATCATGTTGCTCCCACACCGACTTCGTCCACCTCGGACGAAATTTTAGCCAAGCTCAAGGAGGATGTAAAGAAGATGTTCTCAGAGTCCTTCGGACTCGAGTCGAAGTTTAGAAGTCGGCTGTACCAAAAACCGTATCCCGACTACTTTGATGCAATCATATACCCTCCGGGTTACAAGGTTCCCGACTTCGCTAAGTTTAGCGGTGAGGGAACAAAGACTACATGGGAGCATGTCAGTCAGTACCTAGCACAGTTAGGTGAAGTGAACTCCATAAACGAGTTGAAGGTACATTTATTTCCCTTATCTTTAACTGGCACCGCATTCTCATGGTTTTCTGCTTTACCGCCTGGCTCTATACTTTTATGGTCATAATTAGAACAGAATTTCCATGATCATTTTTATAGCGGCGACAATGAGCTCAAGTTATCACATCTTACATCGGTTAGACAAAAACATGACGAATCGGTCACCGATTATGTCAAGAGGTTCAGGGACGTAAAAAACCGATGTTATAGCTCGGTGATAACCGAAAGAGACTTAGCCGACTTGGTGCTTGCCGGCTTAAGAACTCACATTAGAGAGCGAATAGAAGGTTATGAACTCTTGAGTGTCCACCAAGTTTTGCAAAAAGCTTTGGCTCAGGAAAGCCGAAGCATAGAGTTCAAGGAAGTCCACAGATCCAAACCTGATCGTCCCAAGATGCACATGGTTGAATATGATAGTAATAGTTCGGGCGATGAAGGTAATGTATACACTACCGAGTTCGTTTGGTCCTCCAAAGCCAAACCATATACTTGTGATGCTCTCAAGCCGTCTCGCAAGAATCGTGAAGAAGAGGTGAAATTTACCTTTGACATAGCTAAGTGTGATAAAATATTTGATTCTTTGCTGCAAGATAGGGTCATTAGAATATCTCATTCCTTACCGCCGTTTGAAGAGCTAAAACGGCGAGCTTATTGCAAGTATCACAACTCTTTCTCTCATGCGACTAATGACTGTAATGTTTTTCGGTGACAGATACAATCGGCTATTAATGATGGACGATTGAATTTTGCCGAAATGCAAGTCAACAAGCAGCCATTCCCAATGAACGTTATGGGTTTGGAAGGGAAGAAGGTGTTAATTCAGCCCGACGTAGCCGAATCCGCTAACAAGAATAATGTAGTCATTGGCGAACCCAGGAAGAAGGAAGTCGACAAGGTCCTGGGAAGAGAAGTCGTACTCGAGAAACAACCCGATGGCAAAGAAACGTTGAAAATCACTATTAGGAACCATGCCCTCGGGGGGCAAACCCGAGTACAAGAGGACACCCATGCCAGCGCACTCGGGGGTCAACCGCAGACGCCAGAGAATACCCGGACCAAGTTCATCAAACCCAAAAGTCTGGAAGTCGGCAAGTGGAAGACAAATGAGGCTGAAGTACAACATAAACGAGTGAAGCCGACTTTCGATATGTTGCTTTCCAAATATGCTAATCAAGCGGCCGGTATTATCCCTAACCGGCCATCACGTTTAAAGCGCCCAAGATCACCTCCAAGACCAAGATTTCAGCATCAAGCCGAATTACATGGGTCATGGATGCCGACTCCATGGATGGCACCACCTCCGTATATGCCTTACATGAACGATTTCAACGGAAGGCGGGGGCAGCACCCAATGGTTCCTTACGCCTTTCATTCAGGATGGACGGCGTGGAGAAAACCCATCCGTGAGAGGCTCACTCATCCTACTCGGGGCCGACTAGATGGTGATACTAGTCGGTCGACACAAAAGTCCGACCGCCTTACTCGGGGCCGACTAGGTGGCGATACTAGTCGGTCATCACCGACTTCTTTGGGCCAGCCAGCCAGAAAGGTGTGGCGTGCTAAATCGCCGAGTACTGATGCTCCAACGGACGGCGGGCAAAGGATGGAGATCAGCGAACTCGGCAAAGGACCGATTACTATCAGCAATCTGGTCAATTCTAATGATAATATAATCACTGTTCAGCAGGGGTCTATGGCCAATGATCATGAAGCCGGTACGAGCAAGAGCAGGCCTAGAGACCCTAAGTACACTCAGCCTACATGGTGCCCTCCCGGGTTGACTAAAACCAAGAAGAGGAGGCTGTAGCGTATGAGAAATCAGGAGAAGGCTGAGCGAGAAGCCGAGAGGCTAAGGGACGAATCTTTTAATGAGATTCGGCCCATGGTACCCATAAAGCAGGTGTGAAAGCCTAAGCGAGTAGAGGACACAACGACTCCCGAAGACACATCTCCTCTACTTGGAAGCTCCCCGAAGTCGATAGCCACCACGGAAGACAACGAAGAAGAAATGGTGGACTACGAGTCTACGCCAATTCGTGGAGGTATGGACATAAATATGGTATATTACTTACCTGCCGAGTTCCGTGCTGTAGATGAAAACGGGGAGGTAGCCCAGTTCGACTTCGGCCCCAAGAATGCTGTCTTCGAGAAGCCGACAGAACCGGTGAGGCAATTGAAACCGTTATATGTCAAGGGTCACATCAACGGATCGCCGGTGGCTAGGATGCTCGTAGATGGCGGTGCCGTAGTAAATCTTATGCCATACTCAGTTTTCAAGAAGTTAGGTCTGCATGATGATGAGTTGATGAAGACCAATATGGTGCTCAACGGGTTTGAAGGTAAAGAGAAGACAGAGGCCAAAGGCGTGATGTACGTAGAGCTCACCGTCGGAAGCAAGACTTTGGCCACCGCATTCTTCGTCGCGGAGGTGCAAGGGAATTACAATGTCATACTGGGCCGTGATTGGGTTCACGCCAACCAATGCGTGCCATCCACGATGCACCAATGCCTGATACAGTGATTGATGAAGAAGTCGAAGTCATTCACGCAGACAACTCGGCTTGTGTCGCCCTAGCCGATGCATTGGTGGACTGGCAGCACCCCAACGCGACATGCCTGTCTGGGCATGACCTTTCCGAGTTCGACTTCCTTAGCGCCACAAGGAGCGGGTTCATACCCGTATCTTTGAAGCCAGTCGGCAGCGACCGACTTCAGGGTAACTCGGCTTTCATTGCTTTGGTCGATGCGCCGGCAAGTCGGCAACAACTCAGCAACTCCTCGGGAGCCGACTTCCCTAGTGCTAAAGGAAACGGCCGAGTACCCGCACCTTCAAAGCCGGTTGATGGCAATCGGCTCCAAAATATGAAATAATCAGATGGATCCCAACTCAGATTGGTTACAAAAGCGACTCGCGGAGTATCGGTCCGATAAGAACGATATGCACGAGTCCATAGAAGAGTTAGATGATATGGATAAGTTGGGACAAGGTTTCACGTCGGCCGATCCATTAGAGGAAGTAGACATAGGGGACGGTTCGAGCTCTAGGCCGACATTTGTAAACAAGAATTTAGAAGTCGACTACAAACTTAAGCTAGTCGGCTTGCTGAAAGAATATGTTTGCTGCTTCGCATGGGAATATCACGAGATGCCCGGGTTGAGCCGAGAGCTAGTAGAGCATCGGTTGCCTATCAAGGCCGGTTTCAGACCTTTCAAACAACCGGCCAGAAGATTCAATCCCGAGATGTATGACCGGATCAACGAAGAGATCAGTCGACTGCTTAAAGCTAATTTTATTAGACCTTGCAGGTATGCCGACTAGATCTCTAACATTGTGCCCGTGGAAAAGAAAGGGTCCGGCAAGTTGAGGGTATGCATCGATTTCAGAGACTTGAATAGAGCTTCACCCAAAGATGAGTACCCTATGCCTATAGCCGATATGCTTATTAATAATGCTTCTGGACACGAGGTCATCAGCTTTCTCGAGGGTAACACGGGGTACAATCAAATCTTTATGGCCGAAGAGGACATGTCCAAAACGGCCTTCCGCTGCCCCGGGTTCCTTGGCTTATTCGAGTGGACAGTGATGACCTTCGGGTTAAAGAACGCCGGAGCCACATATCAAAGAGCTATGAATTTAATCTTCCATGATCTACTCGGCGTCATACTAGAGGTCTATATTGATGACATTGTTGTCAAGTCGGACGCCTTTGAATCTCATCTGGCCGACTTGCGCTTAGCTTTTGAGAGGATGAAGAGGTATGGCTTGAAGATGAATCCTTTGAAGTGTGCTTTTGGCGTATCAGCTGGGAAGTTCTTAGGCTTCATCATACATCAGCATAGCATAGAGATCGACCCTAAGAAAATAGAAGCAATTCAGAAGTTACAAGCTCCGACATGCAAAAGGGACATGCAACGATTCCTCGGCAAAGTTAATTATCTAAGGAGATTCATAGCCAACTTGTCGGGGAAGGTCAACGCGTTCGCCCCTATCCTTCGGTTGAAGAGTGACGTTGATTTTACTTGGGGGGCAAAGCAGCAAGAGGCGTTCGAGTTGATCAAAAGTTATTTATCTACCCCTCCAGTATTAAAGGCGCCCAGGCATGGGGAACCTTTCCGACTTTACATTGCAGCAGAGGAAAGTGTCATCGGAGCCGTGTTAACCCAAGAAGCCGAAGGAAAAGAACATGCTATCACTTACTTGAGTTGACGACTACTCGATGCCGAGACAATGTACTCTTTCGTTGAGAAATTATGCTTATGCCTATATTATGCTTGCACGAAGTCGAGACACTACTTGCTGTCTAGTGCTTGCACTGTAGCTTGTCAAACCGATGTCATCAAGTATATGTTGCATAGACCGATTCTTAGCGGTAGAGTTGGCAAGTGGGCTTATGCTCTGATCGAGTACGATTTGGCTTATGAACCCTTGAAGTCTATGAGAGGCCAAATCGTTGCTAATTTTATTAATGAACATCGGATCGACGACAAGCATAGCATTGATATTGATCTTGTCTCTTCAGTACCATGGAGATTATACTTTGATGGTTCAGTTTGTAGCAATGGCCAAGGTGTTGGTGTTGTTTACATATCTCCATGTGGTGCTACTCGCGAAGCCTCATGCCGCTTAGAGTATTTTTGCACAAACAATCAAGCCAAGTACGAAGCACTGCTATTTGGCTTAGAGCTTTTAATTGCCATAGGTGCCACACATGTTGAGGCCTTCGGTGATTCGTTATTAGTAGTCCAACAAGTATCTAAGGTTTATCAATGTCTTGACGAATCACTCAATATTTATCTTGATAAATGTCTAGATATAATCTCTACCTTGGATTATTTTAGCATTACTCATATACCCAGACAAGAAAATTGGGTTGCAAATGAGTTGGCGCGACAAGCATCCGGCTACCATGTTAGTCGTGGTATCTTTCATATTTCTCAAGAGCCAATGCTTGGGCCCGACTTGGTAGGAAAGGCCGAGTTGGAACTTGCCAACTCGGTCGCCAGTGAAAAACTGAGTGTGGATGATAAAGAGGACTGGAGGAAGTCGATCATTGATTACTTGCAGGATCCGAGTAGAAGGGTGGACCAAGTTGTTTGGCGGATGGCTTTTAAATATACTCTAATCGATGATGATCTTTATCGCCGAACGGTCGACGGAGTTCTTTTGAAGTGCTTGAATGAGGATCAAGCAAGAGTTGCAATGGGAGAGGTACATGAAGGTATTTGTGGCACCCATCAGTCGGCACACAAGATGAAATGGTTATTGCGGCGTGCTGGGTTCTATTGGCCGACTATGATCAATGATTGCTTCAGGTATTACAGGGGGTGTGAAGCCTGCTAGAAGTTTGGTGACATTCAACTCGCTCCTGCTGCCATGTTACATCCTATTATCAAGCCGTGGCCATTCAGAGGTTGGGGACTAGACTTCATTGGATAGATCTATCCTTCTTCCTCAAAGGGGCATCGGTTCGTGTTAGTGGCAACTGATTATTTCACCAAGTGGTCCGAAGCAGTACCTCTCAGGAATATGACACATGTGGAGGTAATTCGATTCATAACCGAGCACATTATACATAGGTTCGGCATCCCTCAAATCCTGACTACAGATCAAGGCACTTCATTTATGGCAGGACAAGTAAAGGAGTTTGCCGAGTCTTATAAAATAAAGTTGCTCAATTCCTCTCCGTATTACCGCCAAGCCAATGGACAAGCCGAGTCCAGCAATAAGGTGTTGATCAAGCTTATTAAGAAGAAGATCGAAGATAATCCGAGGAGATGGCATGAGGTGTTGTCCGAGGCATTGTGAGCACATAGAATTTCAAGACATAGTGCTACAAAGGTGACTCCCTATGAACTTGTGTATGGACAAGAGGCCGTTTTACCCGTAGAGGTAAATCTGAGTGCTTTAAGACTAGCCAAACATAATGACTTATCGGTGGTTGACTTTTATAATTTGATGATGGATAGTCTGGATGAAGTCGCCGATAAGCGTTTAATTGCTTTAAGGGTCATAGAAAGGGACAAATTAAGAGTAGCCCGAGCATACAACAAGAAGGTCAAGTCGAAGAACTTTCAAGTCGGTGATTTAGTGTGGAAGGTGATCTTACCAGTCGGCTCGAAGGATAACAAGTTTGGTAAATGGTCGCCGAGTTGGGAAGGCCCTTTTAGGGTTGCAAGGGTAGTTCCTGGAAATTCGTATCTGGTGGAGTCCGTGCAGGGTACTTTACTACCACGAGCTCTCAATGGCAAGTATTTGAAGAAGTTCCACCCGAGCATGTGGCAAGAAGCATAACAAGTGCCGTGGCCGATATGTCATATCGCCCTGAGGAAAAAAATGGCCGATGAGATGATTCGCATCGTCCTAAGGACATGTTTTGTTGTTTTCGGTAAAAATACATCTTTATACCGAAAACAGGGGGGCATGTGTTGACGACCAAATTTGGCAGTACCCCCAAAATGGCCCAAGTGCATCGGGAATGTTCACAGAAGATCCCGCAGAGTCCTCAGGCGGCGTCCCCGAGCAGGAGACCCCGAGCTCCCCATGTCCCCGAGTACTCATGTTCTTGAGTACCCGTTTTTTCGAGTTCCCGTGTTCCCGAGTACTCGTTCCCGAGCACTCGTGTTCCCGAGTTCCCTGTGCTCCCGAGTACTCGTGTTCCCGAGTAGATCCAAGACGAGTTCTAAATAGCACGACCGAGTTCCAGCGGTGCCGGCTCATCTGAGTTGTGATGTTCCCGAGTTATCTCGCATGGGAGTCAAGGCACCGAGTTGTTTGTCATAAAGTCTTTTCTGGTGCCAGGAACCCTAACTTGGGACACAAGGAACAGTAGCTGATCATGGCGTTTAAAGGAAAATACGAGATTTGGAAAGCCTACTGGATCGTATGGAAGGATATCTCGTGTACAAGACGGAGTCTAGATCGCGGTGGTTAAATTGATCAGACTAGGAAAGGCGTCTCGTAAGCAAGATGGATTCTTGACTATGGCGGACAAGATTATCAGATTAGAAAACAATCTTTGTTTACATGGGAAGCTGTATCACGTCCGACACAGAGTTGTATTCCAGCCCCAAGACCGGGCGTACCCTATAAATATAAAGGGTATATGGCCGATTGAAAACAACACACAATCGAAACAATCAATCTATTATCTTTTCATCTACTATTTTTCTTCCCATCCTTGTTTTATGCTTTTCGTTCTTCGCTGTTCTTCGTGTTCAACGGCAGCGAACCTCGAAGCTCTAAGAGCGGTCAGGACGACTTAGAGCAGCCCATAGCCGCCACGCTCCCTGACGGGGTCCCTCCCGGGGGTGTGGGGTTTCAGGTTCCCAAAAGCACTCGCCGGCGTGTCTTGCGTATCGCGCTCCCGGCGAGTCTCCCCCGACTCCGTGTCCCGCGCATCGCGCTCAGCTTCGGGGGTACACGGTGACGTGTTCGTGTGCGAACAGACCGTGTGCTGCACTGGCGCTTGGCGATGTGCTCATGGACAGCCTCCCCTCGTATCCTGGCATCCATCTCACCATGACGACCTCTCCAATTGTCGACGTGGTGGCCACTTCTACAATAAATTTTATGGTACAGACAAAAGTAGATGATATTGTAAATACTTAGTGATTTTATTTTTTAGATTCGTGCTCTCAGAATTGTAAATTACTTCGTATATTGGATGAATTTGTTCAAATGTTTTATGCTTTATGTTGTGTTTTCCTATGGTTTCTTTTTGTATTGTTGTATAAGTGTATTGTTTTTGTCATGAAAGAAATTGAAATTGCTGCAACCACCAAAACAAATTGTTGCATCCGTTTAACAAATTTTTTGTATGACTCAAAAATGTTTCCGTTGCACGAGAAAAATGTTTTCGTGGCATAGGAAAAATGTTTACACAGCACGAGAAAGTGTTTCCATGGCACAGGAAAAATATTTCCATCACACAAAAAAGTTTTCACAAGAAGAAAAAATAAGCTCATATTGCATGAGAAAAATTTACCCATCGCACGAATAAAATGTTTCCATTACAATAAAATGTTACATGGCGTGGAAACAAAGCATAAGTGCTTTGCAAAATTTATTAGTCAGAAACAAATCATGATTTATAGGATTTGTTTTTAAAAAAATCACATTTGTTCCCTTAAAAATCATATGCATGTGGTCTTATACATAGGAAAGTCATTGTTGCATTGTTTTTTACATATTTGTTGCATATGTCTTACCAAATATTTTTGTAACACGGCAAAAGTATATCCACGGACATCCGATTCTATGCTAGGATCAGACGCCTAATGCCTAGTTGTCGCAAAAGGGTGGTTTTTGTTTATCTCGAAAAGAAGAAGATAGTATTTAGTTTTTTAAGAAGGGAAAACGTTGCACACTGTTGGTTCTTCTTATCCAAAGCACGCTCTCTTCATGCGCCTCTCTATTCTTCTTCCTCTAGTGTGCATGCAACCACCTTCATCTTCTCTTTTTCCTCAAGCTCAAGTGCGCAGTCCGATGCAGAGATGGAGCCGATGCCAAACACCTCGTAGGAGTTAGGGTAAGAGGCGTCCTAAATGATCAAGTTGTCGGTCTAGAGGGGAGGGGTAAATAGGGGGACTAAGCAATTTTCAACTAATTTTGACTATTCTTACAATTTTACGGAATTGAATGTTATCTAAAGCAAGAATACTGTAGTACGAGTATAAGCTAGATATTAACCGTGCAAGTTCAATATATCAATTAAAGCAAAACTTGCGAAATATAAATGCGAGAATAAATAACCAAATGGAGATAAATGATTTGTTGGCGAAGTTTAGATTCTTGACGAAATCCTACGTCTCCGTTAGGGAGCTCGATCACTCATGATCAAAAGCCGGCTTCTGCTCAATTTGTTATCCGTCGAGGACGCTCTTGCCTCCTCGACTTCTTGTTGGTGATTCTTTCATCACGGAGGTGAATCCTGACCTTCACAAACTTCTTGAGGCTCACCACAAAGGATGGGTGCTCTCAAGGACTCATAACCATCTAGGAGACCCCAATCTCCAAAAGAAATGAACTCGATGAAGTCTCGGAATGGACTCAATGCTTTGCTTGGATTTTATTTCAAATCTCTCTCAAATCCTTTTCTTCCTCACAAGATTTCTCTCTTGGTGCTTGGGGGAGTGGAGGGAAACTTTTGAGTTCGTAGAAAATTAAATGGGCAAAAGTTCCCTTTGCTTGAAACAAGGGGGCTTATATAGGAGTTCCCTCAAGAACTAGCCGTTTGAGGGAATATGCCTAAATCTGGACTGTTCAGACTCTCTGAACATCACCCGGACCCTTCGGGCTAGGGTCTAAGTGGTTTAGTACCAGTCCGGACGCCCACCGGACTCTCCAGTATAGATCCAGACCATTAGCCAGGCTCCGGGTTGTGGTTTGGATTCCTTCTGGACCACTCGGACCCTCGGGCCGGACTGTCCGGACTAGGGTCTGGATTTCTCCAGAACTTGTCGGCTAGTGTTTTGCTTTCGGCTTTAGGCGACAAAGGATTTAGCAATTTGTATTGAGCCATATCACGATAGTTTCATCGACTCCCTCTTAATAGTACGACGATCATATACTTAAAGTGGCTTTTGTCACTAAAACCTAAGAAATCTAAACTTCCTTAGATCTTGACATCTTCTTTTGTCCTTTTTCTTTTGAGGCGTCGTCGACGATTAACTTCATATATTTATCTTGGGACTAAACTTGTTCAACCACTCCATAAAAATTGTTAGTCCCTCTAATCATTTGTCATTAACCACCAAAATATACTTAGGGGCTTAGATGCACTTTCCATTTCTTGTGCTCTAGGACTTAGAAATGGTTGTTGGGGGGGGGGTAGGGGCGGACTGGTGGTGGAGGCTTTCGGCACGGGGTGGGTTGACGATAGGCACAACAGTAGCACCAGCCACAGGAAGGCGTTGGACAACCTGCGAGTAGTATAGGTCAGCTGGCCATCATAGTGAAACAATGGAATATTAGATGGTGGCGAATAGACCGGTGATGGAGGCGATTGGCGTAGGACAAGGCAACGAGGTGATTGACTTTGAATAAGAGTCGGCTTCCTCTCAAACCTTTATCCCTCGAGGATGCACTTTGCGTCTCCTTGACTTTTTCTCCGTAATCCTTCCCTTGCGTAGGTGGATCCCAACCTTCACAAACTTCTTGAAGCTCATCACAATTTTCTTGAAAATTCTTCGAGGACTCTTAGCCATCTAGGAGATCTCAATCTCCAAGAGTAAAAGGCACACTGAAGACTTGGAGATGAATTCAAATACTCTAGTGCCTGTCACATCCCGATTTTCTAAAACCCGAAAACTAGGGCTTACAAAAAACTTTTTACGCTAATAGGTGAGATCGACTATGCTTTTATCAAAATGTTATTATACCAAACCCTAGCATGACCACATATACGCATATACGCGACATGTGATCATGCACTACTTTCATTGTTTGAATTTTCTCGATGATCTTGAAATCGTGTTATACCATATGATCATATGCATTCGGACCCCAAACCCCTTTCTAGCACCCAACGAGTATGCCGGTACATGAGCAAATACGCGCTAGTCCTAATAAGCCTTCCCCGACAACTCAGCCTAACCCTAACTCGTCTGCCTCCCCGACAACCTCTATACTTTGATCAACGTGTCTTAGCACCCTTTTTATCTCCGACACGACATATGTACCACCTTTCCTCAAAACCAATACCCGACATATACACCGTATACTCTAACTTCCCCTTTTCAGCAAATCGACCAAACCCTCATCAGACCCGTGATCGCATGGCCTGCACAGAGGTACCAATATCTTTATTAAAACGACGACCACTCATGCTTTCACGTATATATAAACATATATGCGTCTTTGTTCCTGTCCTTGCCTCAATATATGTATACTCCCGTCTATGTCCAGGAACCTTGGTCATTTTCAAACATTTCAAACACTCCGGAAATCACTTTCTAACTTCCTTTGAAGTTAGCTCATATCCAGCTGATTTAAGCTCCCAAGAATTTCCACAGTTTTTACGGGATATCCTGCAAGCATGTTGAATCCAATTTAACCATAAAGCTCCATCACTAATATATAATTTTTCTCCGTTGGAAATCAACGGAAGTTCAGAGAAAATAACTGCTATTTCCCTATTCTCCTCTGTTTCTAACTTTCTCTTTCTTTTGTTTCTGCTAAACATCCCCAATTGTACCAACCGACACCCCAACTACCCCACTTACATGTGGACCCCGGTCCCACTGCCAGCATCCTCCTCTTCCATTTCCCTTTCTTCCTCCTTACCCCATTTCTTTTCTTTCTCTGCCATTTCTGCAATCGGCCACTGCTCCCCTCCTTGTGCACGCGTGCTTTGTTCCAGAGAACTCCTCGCCGCGCGCAGCCAGACAGCAAGCGCCGGAAGACCCGGCCACGCCAGCACACCGACGAATGACCCCCCGCCATCAATCCTCCAAGCCTCCTGGCCTGAGCTGCCCCTCTTTAATGCTCAAACAACCGAGCTCCCTGCCCCAAGCAACCGAGTTCCCCTCGTTCTTTTCTAAAAGCTACCAGAGCACCTGCTTCCTTCCCATTGTCTTCCAAATCCGAGTAGCACCTATTCTTCTCTCCACTGCGACCAGCCGAGCTCCCCCATCTCCAACCGAGGCGACGGAAAAGGTAGCAGGGCTCACCTTCCTCCTCCCCGGGGAGTTGTCCCATCACGGCCGCCGGAACATGTCTTCTTCCCCCAAGCCACGCTGCATCGCCGTGTTTGCCTGCTGCGACGTGCCCACGTGGGCCTGCTCCTTCCCTACCGTGAGCAGAGAGGCGCCCGCCACCTCACAGCGCGGATCCCCTTTTTTTCCATACTGCGGCCGCTCGCGAACTCCCCGAACGGCGCCCACCTCCGGACCCTCGTCGCTACCGCCGCCCTGCCGTCGCGGTGCTAACCTCCGCAAGTGCCACCGCCACCGGGTAAGCATCTCGCGGGTCCACCCCCTTCGACCCCGCATTTCCCTCTGGCAGCTCCAACGCCGCTGAGGACGCCTCCAATCACCGCTGGTGGTGCCCCATGCGCCACCCTCCCCTTCTTCCACTACCGCTCGCCTCCACCCATCGCCGTTCAACTGCCATGGTAAGCCAACTCCCTCACCCGAGCAACCGAGCGCCAAGCAGCCTCCTCCGCCGCCATGAGGCAGGTCGCCGCTGTCCCTTGGGCACCCGCCGGTTTCCCTCCACAGTTCGGTTCCAGACGCCGCCGCCACCTCCTCCCGAGCCGGCCGGATTGTTTTTCCATACCATCATTTCCTCTCCCCAAAGCCCGGGCCAGCCTCTATTCCTCACCGGACCCCGATGGACTCCCTTCCCCTCTCCGGCACCGCTCGCGTGCTACCGGACCCTGCTGCCGCCCCGTTGCCTGACTCCGAGCCGCTGATGGCTGCTGGCGGGCACATCCAATGGTAAGCTCGCAGCCCCTGACCCCAATGCCGCGCCCGCTAGCTGAAGTGGTTCGGCTGCAAGCCTTAGACCGACAGCCCAGCCACGTTGGATAAAAAAAATATAATATTTGGATTACAACTTTGAACATGTTCCGACATGCACATATACGACCACTGATTTCACTTCCGAGGAACCATTCCTTCTCCGAAATAAAAAAAAATCATGTAAGCCCTCTATCAAAGCTATTTCTGGAATTTTCAAAGATAAAGTTCAGACCTCAAAATAAACCTTAGATAATTCATAAAGTGAAGCATATGTATGTGCTATAGAAAAGGTTAGAGCATTTCCTTTGGTTCCTAAATATTTACAGAATATTTCTATGCCCCTGGCCCCAAGTATATACTGAAAACTAAAATATGTTCCTCTAGAAGCTAGGGAGCCCGTGATGTAGGCATGTACCTCTAGAACCTTGAAATAAAGATTTTAGTGGCTCCCATAGCTTATAAGAAGATTTTTCCTCACCCGTGTTGTGCGTATACGATCCAGGATTAATTAAGGTCATAGTTCGTGATAGGTTAAGCCACTACCGGAATCACGAAATTTGCCGAGTGCCGGATGCTTTGCCGAGTGCATAAACACGGGCACTCGGCACACAAACCCATAAACCGAGTGTCCATGTCCAAACACTCGGCAAAAATACAACACTCGGCAAACCAGCTATTTACCGAGAGCCTTCATATTGACACTCGGCAAAGAAGCTCTTTGCCGAGTGCCACACGCGTAACACTCGGCAACTATAGAGACACGTGCCCTTACTCCCCGCGGTTGACGGAGAGGCGACGGCATGGTCCCTTTGCCGAGTGTTTTCCGTCGGGCACTCGGCAAATCGTCGGCCCCGTTAGCACTGTTCACTTTTGCCGAGTGTCCTACGTACGGCACTCGGCAAACCATTTTTTTTAAATTGTTTTCTTAGTTTCAATTATAAAATTATTACCGAGTGTTTGCCGAGTGCCTACATGTTTGACACTCGGTAAATAGGGGACACGTGGCCGAAGCTGGGCGCTCGTGTATTCACGTTTTGCCGAGTGCTTAAATGTGTGACACTCGGCAAACAGTGGACACGTGGCAGAACCAGAGCAAACCGATGACTCAATGTTTGCCGAGTGTCGACACTACGGCACTCGGCAAACCATTTTTGTAAATTGTTTTCTTAGTTTCAATTATAAAATTATTACTTATATAGTGGACCATTTTGTTGTAGGAAATAAAGCACTCTTGTTCCATTATTTATTCTCTATTATTTTATTTATTTCTTTTCTTTTCTTTGCTTTGTTTTTTCTCTTTTTTTTTCTTTCTTCTTGTGTGAGGTTTGCATTTGAAGCGACCGCTGCTTCGTCGGTTAGCCCTAAAATTTTTTCTACAGTCAACATACACCAATACATGTATCATGTCAAACTTTGGCATTTTCCAGGGTCCGGTTGCTATATTTAAGCAATTAAATACATTTCTAGGCCTTTAATGGATATAATTCAAACTTGAGCTGCAGGTACATGAAATAATCACCAGAAATGGGTTGAAAAATCTTATTGGTGGTCTTTAATGTATGTTTAGGCCTTATGTAAGGAAATAAGAGGAGTCCCAGACACCAGGTGGCCGAGACTCGGGCACCAACATGGTGGTTATTGGCATTTTAATTCTGAAAAATTCAAACAAGACCTGAAAATCACGAAACTTGGCATGGTGTCATGATATGACCCCTGAAGCCTGTGGTAAAAATTTGAAAATGTTTCACAAAAGTTGTCACGTAGACTGCTTACAAACAGGACTATCTCCGAGGAAGAAACAGGTTTCAAGAAGGAACATGTTAGGTTTGCATGCGAAGCGACTGCTGTTTCGTCGGTTGGACTTGAAAATTTTTCCACAGTCAACATACACCATTACATGTGACATGTCAAAATTTGGCATTTTTCCGGGTACGTTTGCTATATTTAAACCATTAAGTGCATTTCTAGGCATTTTAAATTTAGAAAATACTAAATCAATTCAAAAATTATGGAAACTCCTACAAAACAACTTATATGTAGTATACTATATGTAAAAAATGTATTGAGGTATATAAGATAAAAAATGTATTAGGTATACAAGGATTGGACTTGTGCAAGTCATATGGAGGATCTTTGCCGAGTGTTACACTCGGCAAAGTTCTCGGTTTGCCGAGTGTCTAGCTACCGACACTCGGCAAAGACGGGGACACGTGGCAAGTTGTCTGTTTGCCGAGTGTCTAGATGCTGACACTCGGCAAACCTGATGACACGTGGCAAGCCGTGTTTGTGCAAGCCAAATGGAGTGTCTTTGCCGAGTGTCTAGCTTCTGACGCTCGGCAAAGACGGGGACACGTGGCAAGCCTAGGGTTTTTTTGCCGAGTGTCCGCGTTCTGACACTCGGTAAACCATGGACACTCGGCGAAGTCGGTTATTTAGGGCACCAATCCGCCCGCCGCCGGCCATTTCTAATCTGCTCCCTCCTCCCTCCTCCCTCCTCCCCGCCGCCCCCTCCTCCCCTCCGGCGCCCCCGCCCCCCCTCCCCCTCCTCCCTCCTCCCTCGCCGCCCCCCCTCCACCGCCGCACCCTCCTCCCCGCCGCCCCCTCCTCCCCTCGGGCGCCGCCCCTCCCCCGACGCCACCCCGCCGCCACCCCGACCCCGACGCCACCCCGCCGGCACCCCGCCGCCCCCTCCTCCCCTCCGGCGCCGCCGCTCCCCCGACCCCGAGCCGGATCCGCACGCCGACGCGCCACAGGACCCGCGCGGCGGACTCGGCGGCCGCCGGCGCCGCCAGCTCGACGCCGCCGCCTCCACACCCTAGGCTCGCCGGCCTCCTCCGCCGGCGCCGTCCCCGAGCGCGCCCCGTGCTCACCCTCCGCTCTAGGTCTTCCCCAAAAACCTTGAATCATTGAACTCTTGAATCATTTAGCTCATCATTTAACTCTTGAATCATTTAAAATGTATCAATTCTAGCATGTGATTAGAAATCGTGCTTGTATAGTTATGTTTGTATGATGTGTGTATGACTATGTGTGGACTTTGTTATCATGGGCACCATTTTCCTCATAATCTACCTCAACACCTAAGCAAAGGGTTCTAGAGACTAGAGAGAAAATGTTAGTAAAGTTGTTCTTATGGATTTATGATTCTTAGCAAGATCAATAGAGATAGCAATATTGGACGAAAGAATGTAACTAGCTTTAAGCTTCCAAATGTGCCAATTGAACTACCCATTTGGCATTTTTAGTTGGTTCAAGCAAGTTTTTCATATCGTTCTCTTCAATTTCCAACTGTTATGACTTATGTACCTCATGTGAGAAAAAGAATTTGCCAATCTTTGTGTTCATTGTTTAATCTATGGGCATTCATAGAATAAACTGATAAAGATGGTTTGTTACTCTGACTTAGATAATAGTAACAATAATATGAGAATATCAAAACTAACATTGCTATATGTTCAAAAGTTAATCAAGCAGCACAAAAAAGCAACCTTATTCTAAATTGTTAGTTTAACTCTCAAGGATGTGAAAGGCATTCCATCAACCAATCTGAGAAAAATGTTTAGAGAAAAGGTATAACCCCTCATTTTTGCTGATTTAACCCAATCCCCTTGAGTAGCGAGCATACAGACTGAGATTCATATACAGTCACGTAACCTAGGCGTCTCCCGTTCGAAGGAGTTATGGTTATAAATATGCAAGTCTTTGCATATCTATAACTGTAACTGCTTCGAATTGTCCACGCTTTTTTGGACAGCCCGAGGATGTGTAGATTGGGTTTGTTTCCATGCTCTAGTCCAATCCGAGACAGAGTTTCGGCAGCGTCTCCCCGTTGTTCTCCGGATACACATTCTCTTGGCTTGTTGCCGAGACATGTATTTGGAGAACAGCGGGGAGGTGCTGCCGAAATTCTGTCTCGGATCGGACTAGAGCATGGAAACGGCCCAATCTACACATCCTCGGGTGGGATTAGGACCTATCTTTACCTACTACATAGCTGATGCACGTCTATTCCCAAAATATCAGAAGATGGATGATCGTGAGTGGATGTACGCTGGCCGCTCTAGTCAGGGATTGTTGAGCGATGAATGGATCGAGAAGACCGACGAATTCTTGGAATTAGCATTCGCTAGTGCTAAGGGACCTCGTGGAACTTGGTGTCCCTGTAGTATCTGCGAAAACGCACGTCAACAAACAAAGGAGGTCATGGGTCAACACCTCTGTAAGTATGGGTTTATGCCACACTATACCCGGTGGACCTACCATGGTGAGTCCGAACGTGCCAGAGAGGAGGTGGTGCGACAACGCATGGACGACTATGATGCTGGAATCGAAGACATGATAGATGACTTTGATGAAGCACATGTGCAACCTATGGAGGAAGTGCCGGAGCCAACCGCAAAGGCTTTTTATGATATGTTGTCTGCGGCACAGCGACCCCTTCACGGGCATACCCAGGTTTCTCAACTGGATGCCATCGCACGCCTCATGGCTGTGAAGTCCCAGTTTACCTGGAGCCGAGAATCCTTCGATGTAATGCTGACAGTTGTTGGTAGCCTTCTCCCGGAAGGTCACATTCTGCCAAAGAGCATGTACGAGTCGAAGAAAGTCCTCCGTGCACTTAAGATGCCATATGAGCAGATACATGCTTGTCCAAAGGGATGCATCTTATTTAGGAAAGAACACGCGGAGGCAAAGTACTGTGTGAAGTGCAATTCCTCTAGGTATCTTGAGGTAGAGTCTGGTGATGGTCAGAAGAGGCAGCTCACAATCCCCGTGAAGATCCTTCGGTATCTTCCATTCATACCGAGAATCCAACGGCTTTATATGACCGTGGAATCTGCCAAACAGATGACATGGCACAAAGAAGGACATCGATACAATCCTGACAAGCTGGTACATCCATCGGATGGTGAAGCATGGAAGAGGTCCAGGTTAGTTCCAGGTTAGTTCTATTTCATTTATCCTGCACGGTCTTTACATGCTTTGTACTGCAACGATGAGGAGACTGCGATGACATACTGTAGGCCCAGCTGGATGAAGAAAGGAGACTCCGACAGGAACTGGAGAGAAGGCAAGAGGCCGAGAGGATAGCGCTCGAGCAGAGGATGGCGGCAGAGCGAGCGCAGTGGTACGAGCTCATGAAGGGTGTTTACGCTGCAATTGGGCAAACTCCGCCACCGATGCCAATCCCTCCTCCTTTGCATGCTCCACACATCCCCCACACTCCTGTGAGTTCGTTTATTACTTTCTAATCAACATTATTGTCCTTTCTATAGCCATAGAGTGTTCTGTAACTATCTCCTACTTTGTGCAGCATCCGTCGGCGGGATCGAATGATCCTGGAGCTGGATCTTCGCAAGCAAGCCCAAGCAACCCTCGCGGTACTCCGACGTCAAGGAATTTGCCCCAGTGAACATTATCTCCTTTGCAGTTATGTTTGTCATGTCTGAACTATGGATTTGAACTTTGAGTGATGTTTGTCGTACTATTTCATATGTGATGTTTGTCGTGAATGTGATATGTGAACGATATGTGTGATATGTGATATGTGTGAATGTGATATGCTATGATCTGCCCCAGTGATGTTTGCTATGATCTGCTGTGAGTTATAAACTGTTTTGAATTGCAGGGATTTTTGAAAATAAAATAAAAAATAATAGTTTCTGACGACTTTGCCGAGTGTTACACTCGGCAAACAAAAATATGCCGACGGCAACACTCGGCAAAGATGACACGTGGCGCAATTCTGTGAGATCTGGGGACATAATGCACACGGTTTGCCGAGTGCCTAGGTCCAGACACTCGGCAAACAGCAAATTTTACCGAGTGCGACACTCGGCAAACATGGGATACGTGGCCGAATCTGGGAGCTCGTGTGTTCAGTTTTTGCCGAGTGCTTACATGTTTGACACTCGGCAAATAGGGGACACGTGGCCGAAGCTGGGCGCTTGTGTATTCACGTTTTGCCGAGTGCGTCAATGTTTGACACTCGGCAAACAGTGGACACGTGGCAGAACATGGGCGCTCGTGTATTCACGTTTTGCCGAGTGCTTAAATGTGTGACACTCGGCAAACAGTGGACACGTGGCAGAACCAGAGCAAACCGCTGACTCAATGTTTGCCGAGTGTCGACACTCGGCAAAAAGGGCTAACGGGCGTCACGGCCGTCTATGCACTTTTTTTTGCCGAGTGCTCGGTCTGACCGTCGGCAACCTCTTTGCCGAGTGCCCGAAGGAATACACTCGGCAAACATGGGCTTTACCGGCAGCCTGTATGCCGTGCGTTCTTTGCCGAGTGTTGCACTCGGCAAACAGTTTGCCGACGGCTTTTTGGCCTTCACCGTGTGCCTTTTGCACACGGCAAATCTGTAGATTCCGGTAGTGAGCCCAATACCCCGCTCAGTAAACGTATATGCTGCATGCCGCGATCACCAAACCCTAAGCGAACCTCAAAAGTAGCTCAGCCAAGACCTGCACCCTCTGCTTTCTAAACCAATCTGAGACCATAGATATTTCCTCAGTACTAGAGCAATAGCTAAAAGAAACCCTAAAGATGTGTCCGCTCCGATGCGGTCATATCTAGTTAAAAACTAAGTATATTGTTCTTGCTATCCTAATCCAAAACGTTGTTAACTCTCTAAGGCTTCCTCCGATCTATAGGAAATCAAGCATGACATGTTCATACGTCTTGATGCTCTGATGGTTCATTCCGTGTTATTTGGGTTTTCCTCGCATCGATGTTTACTGGACGTTTTTCCGACGTGTAGATACGACGTTACGAGGTATCGCGCGAGGGATACCGGGCGAGTACTGTATCAAGTTTGAATCCGAGACTTGGCCAGTGCTGCTAGGCAAGCTCTTCTTCTTTGATCATATTGAATCCCATATTTGTGGAAAAAAAATTATTTTGCTTGTAAAACATGCATGCTATGTGATAGAAATTGGTATTTTATGTAGCTTACTGCATGGAGGAAGAGAATGGACATGGATATGATAACAACCAGAGAGGAGATGATGAGCTAATGACAAGCTCTATAAGACTTTGAGCCTCCATAAGCAATATCAATATAGATGGCCGCATGACATGAAGCATATATCAAATGATGACAACCATCATACTTAAGAAAAAGACTTAGTAAAATTCGTAGCTTTGTAGATTAAGGCGTTGTGCCACTCTATTTGGGTCTAACCTATGTAATTTTAAAATTAGAAAGTTAGATCTAGAAGGAGTTCGTTTTAGGTTTGGATTCAACCACCCCTTTGGCTGGTCGAAATCCCCTCCTCCTCTCATTTAAGTAGCCCCGAAAACCCCCTAGCAGATGTGGGGTTTTGTTTAGTGCAAGTTTAGGTACTGTTGCAATTTTGTGTATTCGCTGGTCGGTTAGATCAACCGTCATACCGCTATCGGGACCCCAGCTTTATAATTCTTCAATCCTATCTGCAATTTCAGATGTTATTTATCTTGTTCTTGCTTATTCTTAGATTGCTCGTAGGAATTTATTTTCGTGATCAGTTGATTATGCTTCTAGCAAGTTCGATAACGGCTTCGAGTTCGTTCAGTGTGCAACGGTCATCGTACGGTTGTAGCCGGTCGTGAGAGTCATCTCCAAAATCGGTAGTTATCCTTCTCATCGAAGATTAGGACAAGTCACATCATAAGCTAGCTCATCATTATTTTTATGATTTTGTCTCTGTTACAAGATAGTTTCCTATGATTTTTCTTTTATTGTGACTTTATTATGGGAATTTCTTCAACTTGAAGCAAAGGGCCGTTGTTTATGCTTTTACCTTTGGACTAGCGCGGGTGCTCTAGTATAAAATAACTAGCTGAATTCTCCGCACGATTGTGCAGCCAAATATCAGACTGCATAATTATATAAAAATTAGAGTTATATTTACTATACAACTACATAATTATGATTGGACATACAATTATGCTCCTATGCACTATAATGATCTTAATATATACATAATTAATCTACATAATTATAATATAACCTATCATGATAAATTATAAATTATGTTCTCTGTTTGTTTGTTTGATTTGAGAATTATTACCCCATATAAACAATAATCTTTTTTCACTTTGTTTTAATAATTTTGTAGATTACATAATATATAGTGGAGTATAAGATGAAAATACATACCTACATACATCACACACCATCTTGGAGTGTAAGGCGAAAGTATAACCCACATGCATCAAAACACCACTATATACATATGAGCATGTGTGTCTACTAGAAAAAATATTGGTGGTTTTATGGCCCCACTCAACACAGCAACATGTTGTCCCATGATAATACGCACGTGTATGTGCACTCAGAATAAATACATCAAATGTGTATAGAATACGAATAAAAATATGTTCAAAAAGGAAAACAATAGAAAAGCATAACAATGTTTACGTGTGAAATGACCTCCGTGGACAATTGATCCGACCATTGCCCCTTCCCCTTTCTGATCTTTTTTGCATTTTCCCTTACTCACCTCATTCTTACCACTCCAGCCAGCATGTCACCACCACCGTCTCCTCCGTATTCCAGCAAGGCAATGCGTATGGAGGGTTCCCCTTCAATGATATGGGTAATTGCGTGCCCTAGCAAAACATGCTTCCTCTCCTACCATGGTTGCTTTGGGCCGCCGCCGCCTCTATCACTGGCGACCCCATTGCTAGCATGCCTTCCACCAGCCCCCTCGTGGCCCTACTGGCACCAGCGTAGATGGAGAGGTAGGAGGTGGCCGGTTAAGGGGAGGGGGAGTTGATCTAAAATATTTGGAGCTTTTTTCTGATTTTTGTCGATCGGGTAGTATGAATTAAAATTCGGTTTCTAAAGTTTTGAAAGGTTTATTTCGTTCAATTCAAAAGTTGGTTCATGCTGCTGTTTTTTCAAAACTTGTGTGATCAAAATTTCAAACTCTATCCTAGATTGTCTGAACGTTCATTGTCATTTTTGGTTGAAAGTTCGTGGTATATATTGGTGAAAGTTCATGCTGAAATTTTTGAACCCATCCCAGATCTTGATAGTCCAGACTATCGAATTTGGTATTGAAGTTTTTAGACGTAAATTTTAAGATGGGAATGGGATGGCGAGAACAAAACGTGGAAGACTACGCGCGTGGGTGGCCTTTCCGACCGCGGTCACAATTAACCATCATCTTTAAATGACCAGTCTCCTCTGTCCATTGCATAGGCTTTAATCACCTCTCGTTCGGAAATCTTCCACAACCAATTGGAAGGCCATCGATATGGTTTCCTAAAGAGAAATAAAGATGGATCGGTAGCTCACTAGGGGGTGTGGGTACTACCTAGTATGACCACATGCATGTGACAATTCTTGACTTCTATGATGCATGCATGCACTGCATCTGCATACCTGGATTGCTACTGGAGCACTAGTAAATGTTTCTTATGGAGAGCGAGGAGAGTACACTAAGGAAGAAGGAGGAGTGATATACTGATGACTGATCGGGTTTCAAACTTCCTAACAAAAGAAAGCACAGTTAGTGTTACTCAGACACCATCTTCTTCTTTCTTTTTCCGAGGATTCTCTGTGTTTCAACAAAGAAATGCTCAAATCAGCATAGATCATCCATATATCTATAAAAAACAGGTGAGATTCAGGGCACCTCGTTAGTTTTGAAGGGTAAATTTTTTTACATCTATAAAAGAAAATTCAGAAATTCTCACAATAATTGAAAGGGAAAAGAAAAGATCATACATGTTTGTCGGTGGCCAAAAGTAACCTATGGAAAGATACCTGCATCACGTTTCACTAAAAACTAATTAACGTGTCTAGTATGTCTCTGTTTTTTTCATGGGGAAGCGTGAGCTCTATTGATCACTAGTAATCATCTACTTGCAAACTCGACTAATATAGATAATGGAACAAATTTAATGCATAAGTCTATCAAACATACGATTATAGTATAATTTTATCAAAATTTAAACAACCCTTTTGAAATGTATCTTGTTTTATTTGATTACTATATAAATTGTTTATTTAATACTTACATCTATTTAAAATGAGAGGAAAAATAATGGGGAGCAATATGCAGTAGTTGAAGAGCAGATTAGAAAAATATTGAACGCATGATTTAAAATAGTGAGGAAGGATGTAAAGAGCAATTGAAATGTTTGATTAAGATACATAAATCATAATTAAAAAGAGTTGATTATAAGAGTTAGTGTGTAACTAAAACTGAATTTACAGGGATCTAACTAAATTATAGTCGTCGAATTATATTTAGATGAATAATTCGGATCGTTCATATTTCACAGACTCATATCTTTTAGAAATATTATTTCCGATACAGGTAGTTCACTCTAGAAGCTATAAATTTGAAGTTTAACCTGAGAAAATACAAAATGTCACTACTACAAACACACAATTAGACATCTCATCACAGACGGTTCTACTAAACCGTTATGACTTATCCGTGATGATTTTTTGGATGAAATTTACATCTGAGACGATTATTTAGAAAACCGTCTAGGATAAATAAGATATCTGAGGCAGGTTTTGCCAAAACATTAACCCAAAACATTTTTACGGTAAAAACCGTCTAGCAAACCATCTAGTCTGCTGAGACTAATCCAGCCCTGTGGATGCCCAATAGACATAAGTAATAATGGATCCTACTCTAACCCTAAACCTCACTCTCTCCTCCACCTCCCCCCTCCCCCCCGCGTGGCGTTGCCCTGGAGCCATTTCCTTGCCCTTCATCCTTTCCCCCTTCCTTGGTGCCCTCCTCAGATCTGACTGCCTCAAACACAAAGAGACAAAGCATTGTTGCTGCTATTGTAGGGGAGCAGAGGGCGAGCATGCACGGTGGCAAATGAGAGGATATCAACGACAAGCTGAAGGACGTGGTACGACGATGGTAGCACGCACCCGAAGTGGCCACGTGTCAAGCACCACACGTTGGAAGGCTATGCCCATCATCAATGATATCATATACGTAATTGTTTAGTACGGTTTGGATCTGGCTTGAAACCGATACAAGATTCATGGTTGTGTTGTGTGAGGGCATGGCTATTGATGATTGATGGTGGTTTGTGGTTGATTTGCTTGGCAGGGAATGAGATGTCCGAGATGGTGACGCTGGGCTATGTCGGTGAACCTATGGTAAGGCACGGAGCATGGACATGGTGACACTCCCCATGGGGCTCAACAGCCTCAACCTATAATCAACGCCTTCCTCTCCAACGTCCGCACCACCTCACCTGCGTCGTAACCCTCCTCTGGGTTTGAGTGATGTGATCTACGACCTCCGCCAGATTTGATCGTCAGGGCCGATGATCCATGGTGTGAGTGGTAGCGGGTGGGATAGGGCTCTGGCGGAGAAGCGTGGGTCGCGATGCTGGGCTCCATCGGCAGGTGCGGCTCTGGTGCTTTTTCTTTTATAAGAAAGTTAAAAACTAATCCAAACGGTTCTTAGAAATAACCTCTTGGGTACTCGACTATCCCAGACGATTTGAAAATCGTCTAAAATATGACCTTCACATCCGGGACACATCTCAGATGACATTTTTCACTACTACAGAATAGGGTTTCCTAGATCCCAGATCTCAGCCGTTGCAAGCAAAACCGACAGTAAGAACTCAAGTCTCAGTCGCTTGGTGCGAAAAAAACCGACTGAAAAGAATGAACCGACTGAGATAATATCTAACCTTAGCCGGTTCAGAGTGGCAACCTGACTGTGATAGTATTACAGTCAGTTGGACTAGTAAAACCGGCTGAAGTAAGTGTACTTTTATAGCCGGTTCCCTTTTTCCAACCGACTGAGATAACTTTGAGACGGTTGTTTTGTTGGAACTGACTCAGATCATGCTGTTCGACATCCATAAATGCCGTCCGAAGTTGCCAGCTGAGCCTTGAATGTAGGTGTCCATTGTTTGGTATACTTGATATAGGTTGGTTGGGGTGGTGTTGCCAAATATTATGATAATTTTCATAATATTTTGTGGCACATAATATTTTGATAGTTCTTGCTCAATTTAATAAAATTTTCATGTTGTTATAGATGGATCGACGGTGGATGTATGCTGAGAATCGTGCTACCAATGAGTACATCAAAGGCGTCTTGGCATTCCTACAAGTAGCCGAACAGTATAGTTTGAACACAGGGGAGACGTGGATCAACTGTCCATGCTGTCATTGTGAAAATTTGAAGAGCTTCACAAACATTGCATAGATCCAAGCACATTTGATCAGGACTGGATTTGTGAAGGGGTATGCATGTTGGACTAGCCACGGTGAAGACCAGATTGTAGAGGAAGGTTCGGCAAACATGAATGAAGGCAACGATGTGGTTGATACTGTCAATAGCACACCTCTTCAGCAGACACGTGATGATGAATGTGTGTCACAAGAGGACGCATTGCAAGATGACACGTCGTCGCATGAAGACAACGAGTTAGATCAGATGATCCGAGATGTTGAAGAAAACCGTGACATGATCGGGAGTACAGGAAATTTGTCTGCTTATTGGAAGACTTGGAGAACACATGTACCCTCGCTGCAAGTTCACAAAGTTGTCGAGCGTTCTAGAACTGCTAAAACTGAAGGCTAGCAGTGGATGCACTGATAAGAGTTTCTCCTCACTCCTAACATTGTTAGGGGACATGCTTCCAAAGGGAAACCAGATGCTAAAAACTACATACAGAGTTAAGAAGGTTCTTTGCCCTTTGGGAATGGAGGTAGAGAAAATACATGCTTGTAGGAATGGCTGCATCCTGTACTGTAAAGAGTACGTGAATTTGCGGGCATGTTCGTTGTGCAAAGCTTCTCGATATAAGCATAAGATTGATGGTGATGATGTCGGGGAAAGCATAGAGGTGAGTAAGGGGACTCCTGTTAAGGTTGCCTGGTACTTGCCCATAATTTTCCATTTGAAGCGTTTATTTGCGAAACCGAAGGAGGCCAAACTGATGCGTTGGCACGCAGATGAGCGTACAAATGATGAAATGTTGAGACACCCAACAAATTCTTTACAGTGGAGAAATATTGACAGGAGGTATACTATGTTCGGCGAAGAGGCGACGAATGTAAGGTTCGGGGTGAGCACTGATGGAATGAACCCATTCTGCAACATGAGTAGCCGACACAACACTTGGCCCGTGAATCTATGCATGTATGACCTTCCACCTTGGTTGTGTATGAAGAGGAAGTATCATGATGGCAATACTTATCCAAGGTCCGAAACAACCCAGTAAGGACATTGATGTGTAGTTTGCCCCATTAGTGGATGATTTTAAACTTTTTTGGGATGAAGGCGCAAAGGTATGGGATGCACACCTAAAGGAAAACTTCACGTTACACTACATGTTGTTCATTACCATCAACGATTATCTAGCCAACGTTAACTGTTTGGGGGCAAACTATTAAAGGGAGCAATGCATCTGTTCAATGCCTTGTTGATACAGCAAGTAGGTGGCTAAAACACTGTAAGAAAATGGTGTACATGCGTCATCGTAGGTTCCTTACAAGGGATCACCGTTACCGCAGGATGAGACACGAATTCGATGGAACCGTCGAGAAAGTCTCAGCTCCAAATTTTTTTAGCGGCACCGAGATCCACGATCAGGTTAAAGACCTGAAAGTTGTGCTTGGAACGGGGATGTTTAAAAGGCAAGGTACAATGAAGAAAATGAAGCCTGTTGAGAAGATCATCTGGAAGAAGAGGTCAATATTCTGGGACCTCCCTTATTGGAAGCATCTAGAAGACACAGCATTGATTTGATGCACGTAGAGAAGAATGTGTGTGATAGCATAATAGGTCTCTTATTGAACATGCCTGACAAAACAAAAGATGGTCTGAATGCACGGCTAGACATGGAAGATATTGGAATCCGACCAGAGTTAAGACCGCAGAAAATAGCAAACGGAAAGACGTTCCTTCCGCCTGCTTGTTATACCCTTTCCAAGCTAGAGAAGACCGAGTTATGTGATTGCTTGCATGGTATCAAGGTTCCATCCGGCTACTCCGCCAACATCAAGAGACTTGTTTCCATGGAAGATCTAAAATTAATTGGCATGAAGTCACATGATTACCATGTGCTTATGACACAGATGCTTCCGGTTGCAATTAGGAATATTCTTCCACCAAATGTGCGGCGGACTCTCACGAAGCTGTGTGGTTTCTTTAACACACTTTGGAAGAAGGTCATTAGCCTTGATGAACTAGATGGTCTGCAAGATGGGGTGGTGAAGACTCTATGCGAGCTCGAGATGTTTTTCCCACCGTTGTTCTTTGATGTCATGGTTCATCTCATAGTCCACCTAGTGCACAAAGTAAGGACGTGCGGCCCTGTGTTTCTTTGCAGCATGTACCCATTCGAACGCTACATGGGAATTCTGAAGCACTATGTTCGGAATCGATCTCACCCTGAGGGCAGTATCATCGAAGGCTACGCAACAGAAGAGGTCATTGAGTTCTGTGTTAATTATATGTCCCATCTTCAACCAGTAGGCATGCCTCAATCTCGCCATGAGGGTAGGCTGCTAGAAGGAAAGTGATCGATCCTGTTCAGATTGAGTATGCTCAAGACCATTTAGCTGTTTTGTAGCACATGGCCATTGTTTCGCCATATATGAATGAACACAAGGCAATTCTACGTCAACAAAAACTGACTCGCGCAAATGACTGGATCATAAAACATCACAATGCAGAGTTCAATGAATGGTTCATAGAGCGATTCCGTGTACTCCCATCAAGTGGTGCATTGTTATATTTAGCTAGAGGCCCAGCATGGATGGTCATCACATGGAAAGGGTACGAAATCAATGGATACACCTTTTACACAAAAGATGAGATTTGGGAGCTTGACTACGGTGAAAATTTTAAAATCTCGTTGTTTCGTTGCCGCTGGGTCAATAAGAAACAAGTGATACCTGACGACAAAGGCCATACCACCGTGAACCTTGAACGTGTCACTGTGATGACTTGGGTTAATAAAAACCAATTCGTCTCCTGCCTTTCTTGCAGGACCCGCTGCCGCCTCTAATCACCGCTGCTCCAGCCGCCTCAACCGCCGCACCTCCTCCGAGATGGCCTCCCCGACGCACTGGACGAAGTCCCCAAGCCCCCGAGCCGCTGCCACCTCTGTCGCCCAGGCCGCCGCTGATGTGGCCCTAGCCGGTGCCTCCGTCGCCCGAGATGCCGCCACCTCCTCCCCAGTCCAGCACACAAGGTACAAGGCTCACTCCCCTCACCTCCTCCTCCTCCATCTATTATTTCTCTGTCAATTGCTATATATTCATTTTGATGTGGTGCTGAGAATTAGTTGATGCTATTGTTGATCTATATCAGTGAATAAGTCTAGTTCATTGATTTTGCCTCTATGTGTATGTGATACATTTTTTGGTTGATCTCTATAGCTCTGATGTTTTGGTTGATTTGAGATTGTGTTCATTCATATATGGCCATTGTTATGCAAATAGAGCTATGACATGTAATCGCACAGTTCAATTCATATGATTTTTCTGTGTCAGTTAACAAAATTGATTCACTCAATAACTCATAAAAGTTGCTACAATTTATAAAGTGATAAATTGGTGGTGAGAAAAGTATAGTGATCACAAGTTCACAACTAATGAGAAGTCAGAAAGGACAATGAAAACTTGTCATGGCTAAAAGCTTTCTGAGTCCAAATGCCAAACCTTTTAGGAGAAGGATCATCTAAAACTTGACTTGCGATGGTAGTAGCAAAACTTGCAGGAAGATCAAAACTCTCTCTTTTTGATATGTAAGTAAGAATTTCCACAATCTGAGGGTTTTGTGATATGTCAGTCAGTGATGTTAACAAAATAATGAAGTTGAATGTAATGCATATAAAAAATAAAAGTTTGCCCATGCTTCATATTATGAAGAACTCATCTATAAATAGCATATAGAGAACATGTCAAGTGAAAGTACAGTGTTAGTGTAGTGGTTCTCAAAAAGAAAAAGAACTATAGTGTTAGTGTTGAATGTTATTTCCATGCTTTTGAATTTGGGACTTAGCTAGTTGATAAGAAGTTAATATGTATTGTAATCGCTAGAATTCTGTGAAATAATACTTACACATTAGATACTTGTTCTGCTATTCCTAGTAATTACCAAGTTCTGAATATTTGAGCAGATTTTGTCATTTGAGTAAGAAACATGTTAGTTTATATACTTTTCCTCTATTATCCCAAGATCACCGGACAATGGTGACTGTCAGTCGCCGTCACCACCTAGGCCGTTCAGCGACACAACCAGCACCTCCGGGCCTAAGAAAAAGGCCCGTCGAGGAGAAGGAAGGAAACGGTCGAAGAGACCGGATGCGAAGTACCCGGTCACACACTTGCACGACTCAAGGGCACCAGACGAGCCTGAGAATGCAAGGAGGAAGTTCAGCACGGTCTGCAGGATCGTAGCAAGAGAGCGGGTCCCAATCATTTTAGAAAGTTGGTAGAGAGTAGGAACAGACCAGCTCGCTGCGATTTCGGCGGAAATCTTAGGATATTTCATCTTCCCCGAAGAATGGAAAGCTCGTATCGAGCGAGCTGCTAAGATGACAGCGTGCAAGGCTTGGAAGAACTGGAAGGCTGTCCTCGTCAATGAATATGTGTATGCCGAGGTGGAGCCTTTCGGGAAGTGGCCGATGATTACTCCAACGGTTTGGAACAAGTTCGTCAGGATGAAGACGACGGAAGAATTCAAGCTGAAGAGCGAACAAAACCGGGAGCTCTCTAAGAGAAACAAGCACCCGCACCGTCTAGGGACTGCTGGGTAAGTGGGAATGAAGAAGAGATGGGAACGGGAGGATGAGCAGGCATCGCAATCGGATGCCCCTCCCAGATTTGTGAACATCGCAGATGCGAGGACCAAAGCCTGGGTTAGAGCCAGGGCATCTGCATCGACATTGGCTTCAGGTGACCCAGCATTTGAGCACTCAGCTGACGCACAAGTGTACAGACGTTTGGTGAGGTATAAATCCCGCCTTAGTCGTACTAAAAGCCTGTCAATCATACCAATTGTAGTAACAAATAATTCTAGCTTTTGCAGATCGAGTTTGATGCGTCATCCCAGGCTGGCACCTTCGTAGGAGATGTAGTCGAAGAGGGCTTGGGAAACCCCGAGCACCCAGGTCGCACGAGGGGTGTAGGTTCCCTCGTTCCCCGCAAATATGGACTCTTCCAGGCTTTGGAGGCGAAGCGCAAATGCAAAAGGGCAAGGAAAGCCACTGAAGAACAATGCAAGCGCGAAGAGTTCAAGCAAGAGATAATTCGGGACTTAAGAGCGGAGTGGATTCTAACTCCCCGACAAGAATAGCCAGTTGCTGCTAGCCCTGGGGCTCGACGCAGTAGCTACACGTCGATCGACCTCCCTACTCACCAGGAAGATACAACTTCTACCTTCCCCTGTGATGAGATCGAGGTATTCTTGATATACCTTGAAAAAATGTTCCATTGTTTGTGGCCTATTGACTGAAATGCTTTCTTATGTAGGCTCCCATGAGATGCACGATTCAAGTTAGGTTGGTGGGCATGGATGATCTCGTGGATGCCGCTTGGGGGCTAGGTTCCCAGCAACGGGAGAGCAGATGATACATAACGTCTCCATAGACCCTTTGTACGCAAAGGTGAGCATCGATGGGGTTAACGACACTTTCAGCAAGTTGAAGCTCCCGATTCCACCCAACAACGAGATCTTAACTCTAAATCAAGCCAAGGGGACATTCATCCAGTGGCCCAAGAAGGACATCTCTCTCAATGCGTCGCGACCGACTAAGAAGGTTTCACCGCAACCGTCAGATGAACTAGTGGTCCCTTTGACGTTCTTGCCTCTTGTGGTAGCGGCGCTGTCACCAAGACAGCTTGAGCTGACAACACAAGAATCACCACAGAGGTGTCCCAAGGTGGCATCGCCAAAGCATGGCAAGGGAAAGGACTCGATGAAGGTAGCTTCTAGCCAAGAAATGACCATCGAATAAATAGCCGCGATATATGCCGCTGGAGGGAGACTCCCTAGCACTCCGGCTATCCCGACATACAAGCCTGCGAAGCCAATGGTCAAGAATCACAAAAAGATGATGTCTGAACTTGGCTGGGCTTGCGCTGCGTTGCACAACCATTACTTGGCCAATTTTAAGAAACCCAAGAATCAGCAGAGCGATAGCATCATTGGCAGGTTCCGACGTGAGCACTTCCTCCATGATAAGGGTCGACTGTTCGTCGTGACTTGAGAGGACTTGTTCCTTATGTACAACCTAAGCGCCTTGGACACGGGCCTCGTGAGATGCTTCACATTGTAAGTGCTTACAGTCATGCTCCATTTAATTTACTATAATACCTACACATGTCACAAATACGAAACTCTTCCCTCGTGTATATGTAGGTTCGCTTATATCAAGGTGAGAGAAGCAAATGAACCGATAAGATTCGTCGACCCGCACCTTGCCTCCGAGCAATCCATGGATGCTGCTGAAAGGGTTGTCGAGGATTACATCATCGATATCATGGAGGCCAGCCAGCATAAGAAATTCATCCTCTATCCCTTCAACAAAAGGTAAGCGCTATAAACTTGTTAATGTCTCGAACTTGTTCATTTCGTACCTTCGGCGCATCATCAACTAACTTGGGATTAATGACCAGTTAGCTCCCATTGGATCCTTATTGTTATCATACTCCCTATCAAGAAGGTGTATTATATGGATTCATACCTCGAAAACTTGACCAACTTCGAGAGGGTCAGTAAAGTGATCGATAAGTAAACAAATTACCTCATGAAATTCCATGGTAATAGGTCATTGGTGTAGTTACGGCTTTCCTTTCATGATTCAGAGTGTACCAAATATTTTGTAATCGCTTGGGTAAAAAGGATGACGCGGGGACCCCTCATAAGTTTATACCACCACTTCTACTTTCTGGTATGTATCCTGTCGCATAATTTTAGACTCCATGGTATCAATTCTATAGAACTACATACCGAGAGAATGTATATCTTTGCAGTGCCACCAGCAACCCAATTTTAGTAATTTGTGTGGCTTCTATGTTGGCCATCACATGAACCTTCTCATGTCTCGAGCTTCCGCTCACAAATTCTCAGTTACCGAGGTATGCTAATTATCATTTTAATTTTGTTTTATTCATCTTCTATCTAGCATAAGTATGATCTTCATATCGACAGGTTGGTACTGTTGCACGAACGGAATTGCCGAAGATGGATCTAGCCAGGATTCGAGAAGACTTGGCACGTTTCCTTCTTGATAGCGTCATTGATCCAAAAGGCGAGTTCTACTACGACGGATCCGACGACTAAGACAATTGTTTTGAATCAAATGATCGATGTTTAGTTGTAACTTGCATTTCAATCTGTTGCAAATTCCTCAAGACATGTGATGGATGTTGTGATGTAAATATTGAATTTCTATATACTTTCATTTTTGTTTAGTTGTCAATTGAAATATGATGTCAATATGAATCTCTATTATGAATTCAAGTTGGATGTGAAATGTGTTCTGAGGATTATGGGAATCTGGGAATACAAATTGCATTTTCTGTTTCAAGGCAGGCAAAAACTCAGATTCTGCCTGCCCTGTACTAATGAATATCCTAGCCGGTTGTTTCCCTGGAACTGGCTGAGATGAGCCTTCATCATTGCCTGTTGAACCAGGGAAACCAATTGAGATATGCTATTATCTCAGTCGGTTTCCGTGTAAAAAGCGACTACAAAAGTTTACTCTTCTATCGGTTCGGCTTGAAAACGTTGTTGGGAACAGACTGGGATAGTATAATATCTCAGTCGGTTTTTTTTCTAACCGGAACCGACTGAGATAATTCATATTATTAGCACCCTTTCTCTACAACCGGAAGGTAAATCGGCTGAGAAAGCACTTTTGGGCCGACTGTATTGTGTGTTCTATAGTAGTGATCCTACCTACATACGTGGTGACGTGAGACCTCATCCATCCTTTGCACCGTGCGTACAGGTGCGCGAGCTTCCGGGAAAGCAGCCTCAGTTGATCTGTTTCATACTCTCTCCACACGCGCGCACCTTGGTCGTCATCGACGATTCATTATTTTCAGAGCACTGATGTATCCTCCAAGCCCTATTATACAAGTTGCCCCTCGTCAAGCTTGTAATTGTTATCATGATTATTCCCTCATATAGCCAGTTATAGCTAGCTCATTGTATTTCTAGATCAATTGTACAAACGAGGTATTCGCTTAGACATGAGTTATTTTTAGGAAGCGAGGTATTCCCTCAGACAAGAGTTGTCTCTTTGGTGCAACACACCGGAATTGGTAGAACATTTCTCTCTACGATGTAGGCACTCTAGTAACATTTAGAATATTTTGCATATGAATCCACTAAAATTGAACATGGAGATAAGCTTTTCTCTATAGGTACGGAGCTTCTCCCCACTCACCTTCAGGAAGTCTGGGGATTGATAGCCACCTGCCTGATATGGAATATCTAGTTGTCACAAACAGAAAGGTGTTTGACAACATCGAGATTGCATACAACTTCAAAGACATGCTGCACCTCTGGCTCTGAAGATCCCGAAAGGAGACCACAAAAAATAGCATTGCAACTTGGTTGCATACCTTTGACTCAAACACTACAATCTTCTAGCAAAATGAGTCTTCCTTTTTATTTCTTCTTCGATTCTTATGCATGATGATGCACAAATCCACCCTTTTGTACTCAGATATTTGTTGCTCAATTTTAGTGTTAATTAAATTTAGGTATGGGATTTCCCCTCCCGTTCCTCTCAAAAAAAATAAATTGCAGAACTCCGGCTGTGCAGGAGATCCATTAATTACTAGTCTTGCAGCCAGATGTATTTTCATGTGGCGATGATGGTAGACCAGACTGGTGGCCATGGCGGCATACGCCCTAGCTGGAGCTTCCCATGCCAGGCAACCAACATGCCTCGTGCCGCTCAGTTGCGCCATGGGTGGTATCCCGACGGTGGCCTGGAACCACGCCGCTGCTTCTCCAGTCTTCGCCTTGGTACCTGCTAAGAAGAACCTCACCACTGATATCCTGCTGCCAGGAGGGTCGTCATCAGCAGTGTTCCAAGACCGTCACGGCACCGACCGAGCGTGTTAAGATGCTGCTGCAGAACCAAGATGAGATCATCAGGGCAAGGAGGCTTTGGGAGCAGTACAACCATCTGTGACTGTTTCGCCCGCACCACTGGGGAGTAGGGTTTTCTCTCGAATTTTTCTAAATATATTTTTTCCATATATTTCAATTCTATAGGCCAAAAACCGAATATTACAAAAATGTGGCCCAGTCAGCCGGCCACCAACCGAGCAAGGGCTGTCGGCTAGACGTTGGCCAATAAAAGCAAATCGACCCAAACGTAAGCCGATAGGCCACAGTTGGCCATCGGAGAGCTATTGTGCCCAACCGTTTCTAACGCGAGGCCAGTCGGCCAACGGTTTTGCCGATTTTCACCCTTGTCGGCCGACTGGCTCTAGTCCCTCCATTTAGTGGCCTTCCACCCCCTCTGCCTCCCACAAGTAGAATAGCGAGATAGCAAGAGGGTGGTGGTGCAAGATAGAGAGAGCAAAGGAGAGCAACCGAGATGAAATCCCCGAATACCCCAAAGGACACGATGGTGAGGAAATTATGGAAGAACTGCTTCTTCTGACCTGGAGCTTTCAAAAAAAAACCATGTCCAGATTCCACAGTACTCAATACATTAAATGAATAGAACTTTCAATATAGGCCTTTATGGAACATACATGCATACCCAGCGTTAAGATGATAGGTGGAAGAATGTTGATGAAGAAGAGCTGCTCATCAAACCTGAGTACACTACTACAGAACAGGGTTTCCTGGACCCCAGATCTCAGCCGGTGCAAGCAAAACTGATAGTAAGAACTCAAGTCTCAGCCGATTGATGTGAAAAAACCAACTGAAAAGAACGAACCGGCTGAGATAATATCTAACCTCAGCTAGTTCGGAGTAGGAAACCAACTGTGATATTATTACAGTTGGTTGGACCAATAAAATTGGCTGAGGTAAGTGAACTTTTACAGTCGGTTCCCTTTTCCCAACTGGCTGAGATAACTTTGAGACGGTTGTCTCATTGGAAACCGACGAAGATGATGCTGTTCAACATCCACAAATGCTATCCAAAGTTGCCAGCTGAGCCTTCATGCAGGTGTCCATTGTTTGGTACACTTGATATAGGTTGGTTGGGGTGTTGCCAAATTTTATGGTAATTTTTCATAGAATTTTGTGGCACATAATATTTTGATAGCTCTTTTTTAATTTAATAAAATTTGTATGTTGTTATAGATGGATCGATGGTGGGATGTACGCTGAGAATCGTGCTAGCAATGAGTACATCAAAGGCGTCTCAGCATTCTTACGAGTAGCCGAACAATATAGTTTGAACACAGGGGAGACGTGGATCAGCTGTCCATAGCTGTCATTGTGAAAATTTGAAGAGCTTCACAAACCTTGCACAGATCTAAGCACATTTTATCAGGATAGGATTCATGAAGGGGTATGCATGTTGGACCAGCCACGGTGAAGATTAGATTGTAGAGGAAGGTCTGGCAAACATGGATGAAGACAACGACGTGGTTGATACTGTCAATAGCACACCTCTTGAGCAGACGCGTGACCATGTATGCACGTCACAAGAGGACACGTCGCAAGACGACACGTCGTCGCATGAAGACAACGAGTTAGATCAGATGATCCAAGATGTCAAAGAAAACTGTGAGAATAATCAAGAGTACAGAAAATTTATCTGCTTATTGGAAGACTTGGAGAAACCATTGTACCCTCGCTGCAAGTTCACAAAGTTGTCGAGCGTTCTGAAACTACTAAAATTGAAGGCTAGCAGTGGATGGACCATAAGAGCTTCTCATCACTCCTAACATTGGTAGGGGACATGCTTCCAAAGGGAAACCGGGTGCCAAAAACTACATACAGAGCTAAGAAGGTTCTTTGCTCTTTGGGAATGGAGGTAGAGAAAATACATGATGTAGGAATGACTGTATCCTATACTGTAAAGAGTACGTGAATTTACGGGCATGTCTGGTGTGAAAAGCTTCTCGATATAAGCGTAAGATCGACGGTGATGATGTCAAGGAAAGCATAGAGGTGAGGAAGGGGACTCCTGTTAAGGTTTCCTGGTACTTGCCCATAATTTCCCGTTTGAAGCACTTATTTGCGAACCCGAAGGAGGTCAAATTGATGCGTTGGCACGCAGATGAGCGTACAGATGATGGAATGTTGAGACACCCAGCAGATTCTTTACAGTGGAGAAATATTGTCAGGAGGTATACTATGTTCGGCGAAGAGGCGAGGAATGTAGGGTTCGGGGCTGAGCACTGATGGAATAAACCTATTCGGCAACATGAGTAGCCGACACAGCACTTGGCCCGTGAATCTATGCATGTATGACCTTCCACCTTGGTTGTGTATGAAGAGGAAGTACATCATGATGGCAATACTTATCCAAGGTCCAAAACAACCCGGTAAGGACATTGATGTGTACTTTACCACATTAGTGGATGATTTCAAACTTCTTTGGGATGAAGGCACAAAGGTATGAGATGCACACCTAAAGGAAAACTTCATGTTACACTGTATGTTGTTCATTACCGTCAATGATTATCCAGCCAATGGTAACTGTTTCGGGTCAAGCTATTAAAGGGAGCAATGCATGTGTTCAATGCCTTGTTTGATGCGCACGGGGGTGCCCGATCTTCCGTCAGGAAGGGATAATCACGATTGTGGAGAACTCGACGTTGACGATCCGGCTTCCAATCAGAACTGATCCGAACTCTGCGATCGCTACACCACGGCTCCGTTGGTTATCAACCACGCGCGCACACGGTTGACCTCGCCAAGAAGGCTTATCCCTGCATGCGAATCGAGAATACAAGCAAGAACACAGTAGAAGCAATCTCACAAACGAGATGATTGTTTGATTACTCGAAGTGGGGTTCTACAAACTGATGAAATCAGCGAGACTGCGATGGTAGAATAATTCTAAGCAAAACTCACCCTAAACAATGACGGCTAAAGAGTATTTATACCTAGGGTTTCTGAGAGTATCACCCTAAACCTGGGCTTAAAACCCAAAACGAAAACAAGGCCCGAAGTGGCCCAAAATGGTGTCGCAGCACCTGACAACTTATTCTGATAATTCCAACGTCTCTGTAATTATTCATGACGTGGCATTAGATCTATTGGAAAGGTGTCGTTGTTATCTTTCCAACGCATATAAGAACTCTTCAATCGGACTCCGTATGAGAAAGTTATGCCCCATTTATGTAGGTGCTGTCTGCTGAAAACCGAACCGAATTCGAAGTTGAAGTGGAGTCCGTCTTGACTTGGGGTGGCGCCTCATCCTCTTGTGGCTCGTCCAGCGGTGCTTCTCCCATGTTCCTAAGAATCAAAATATCACCATTAAGTAGCATCCCATCCTTAGCCACATAATTATGGATAGCAAGAAACGAACGCACCTCATGATTAAGTCGTTGGGCACGGGAACGGGTGATTGGTCCTTGGATGATAGTGT
>JAGXJF010002476.1:0-119839 GCA_019208055.1 Stipa capillata
ATAATACTCCGACAGAGCTCCTCGTTGAATCCGAGGTCGATCGCCGTTAGTGAACGAAGCCTTGAGAAGGAAGCAGCGGCAGAGCTCCAAAGGAAAAACTGGGCGGGCCAAGCTAATGGAGAGCACACAAAAAAATTCTGAACCATATATACTATTTCAGTAGGCATAGTCAATATGGAGATGCATACTTTTGTTCGCATTAATTACAAGATCAGCAGATGCACATACATATATATATATACACACACACACTAATACACATATACACTACTCCTAAACAAAATAAGCCATACCAGTTTACCATCAGGCATGGTCATCATGGAGTTACATACTACAAATCAGCTTTCCGATCCTTTATGCTTCTAAAATCTTCAATGATCTCTTCATAGCCGTATTTCTCCAGAATTTCACCCTCTATGTTAACTAGCAAGTTATTGGGAAGATGATCATCTTCCATATTATTGCGCAACCTTGTTTTAATGATCTTCATACTAGAAAATGCATGTTTAGCACTCGCTGTAGAAACTGGAAGGGTAATGAGCAAACGAAGTAACCTTTCAATCAAATTGAAGATATTATGTCTTCCTGTCTCCACAAGGCATCGACAAAGATCAATCAAGGTTGATATATTTTTCAGATATTCATCCTTAGAAACATATGAAACATAATGTTTTAGTTGTAGTTCTAATCCATAGATATCTTGTTGGGAGAAGTCTGGTGGGTAGTATTTTTTCACCATCTCACATATATCACTAGCTTTGAAGTCTCTAAATCTATTTCTAGGAATCAAGGTGGCACTAGTAGATAGAAGATCCATTACCTTCTCATTGAACCTCCGATTTAATTCAAATAGTTGAGTGTCCAGTGTTGCAAAGAATATTTCCACTCGAAAGTAATGCTCCTTGGTGAGCTGATCTGGCTGATGACGGGCACGACCACCACGCAAGATGTAAGTTTCCTCAAAGTTAGGAATGTTCAATGGAATGGTTTGTACAAAATTCAACAACCATGACAATAAATTCTTCGTACCCATCATCTGATCACAGCTGCTGAAGACACTCTTTTGTTGAGGATACTAGACGAACAGCATTCACAATATCTTGTGACTTCTTCTGTAAAGCTTGGCCAAGTAGTTCAGTTATCTCAAACATTTCCTTCATCAAACGTAAGGTAAATATGAACTCAAAGGAGGACAAGTAGCCGAAACAAGTGTCTGCATCCGCATGAATTGAGCCAATGGATCTATCAACAGCTATATCTTGAATAACAGAATAAACAGCATCGAACATCTTCAAAAGGCTGTAAACTGAACCAAAATGAGAACCCCGCCTTGTGTCTCTAGGTCGCTTAAGGTTGCGGATCTGATTTAAACCTTACCCTGTCTCGATGCTAGCATTAGCGATTGCATTTTCTAGTTCAACTAGTTGGGCATGATGGAGCTCATCATGGCGCTTCGAAGAGGAGTCAACGGTGTTTATGATATAGACCAATTTCTGAAAGAACTGGGAAACAGGAACCACTTCTTTGGATGCATCAACTAGAGCAAGCTGCAAGCGATGGGCATAACAATGGATATAATAAGCATATGGGCATTCTTGGAGAAAAAGAGCTTGCAGTCCATTCAAGTCACCTCTCATGTTGCTAGCCCCATCATAACCTGTCCGCGAAGGTTCTGGATGTCAAAACCATGGTTTGATAAGACAGAGGTCAGTTCATTTTTAAGTGTCAAAGACCTTGTGTTTGCTACATGTATCAAGTCAAAGAATCTCTCTTGCAAAACACCACCTTTATCAGCAAATCTGAGAATCAACGCCATCTGCTCTCTCTTTGCAACATCACATGTTTCGTCCACTAAAATGGAGAACTTAGAATCCCCAATTTCCTCACGGATATGCTTCCTGATTTTACATGCAAATATACTCAAGATCTCCTTCTGAATATCAGGTGATGTGTACTTTGAATTATACGGAGCATTCCCCATCACAACTTTGGCAACCTCGGGGTTGAATTCTGCAAGAAGCTCCACCATTTCATGAAAATTTCCTTTATTCTTGGACTGGGGTCTTTCATCATGCCCTCGAAAAGCACAAGCTTGACATGTGAGCCACTTGACAACTACAATTGAGACTTTCAGATGCAAACGGTTTCTTTCTACTTTCTCCTTGTCCTTCTCTATTATAACATTTTCTATGTGGCATGGTTGATTGAGTAAGGCTTGACAATCTGTGATTGCATTGTTATGTGCTGAGCATGGTCCAGAACCTATGTGGGTTAAAAATGCACAATGCTTTCCACAATTAACCCTCTTCCAACTGTCAAATCCATCGACCGTGAAGACATGAGAACCACCTCATGTACTTTCCTTTTTGCTGGAGACAAAGCAAAATAGACAATATGCACAATGTTTGTCCTCTGAATAGTCTAGCCATGAGGGGAATTGACCAAACCAATTGTACTTGAAGCGGCACTGATGCCCTTTTTCACCTGAAGGTTCATAATTCTGTAGATGGGGTTGCATAGGACCCAACATCAAATATGCTCGCCGCACACTATCTCTTTTGTCTGGTGGATATTGCCAAATCTGTGGGCGTAATCCTGGTTCTCGCTGCAAGAACTCAATACCTTCAAATAGAACAGGTTCATTTGGTTGAAGTCCTTCATCTTGGTTCTGCTGCTGCTGTTGTTCCAATTCAACCAATGGTAGAGGATGATCTGTTGGTGATGAAGGATCTTCCTCGACTTCATTCGTATTATTTCTTTTCCTTTTGAAAACCAAATCAATTCTTCGCTGACTAGCCTTGCCCATGGCACCTAAATTACAATTTGTAAAGATCAGCTGATTGAATAATTCATGCTACCAAATTGCTAACAGCATGGGGGATGGGTCGCCGCTCGACAGAGTTGCCGCTACTGGCTCCGACCAGCTGCCCGGCTGCTGGACCTCCGCCGTTGGCGCCGTGCCCTAGTGGTTCGATGTGTGGCGTAGAGAGAAGGAGAACAGGACAGGAGATATGCGAGGAGAGGAGAGACGACTAGACGAGCAGTACTGGACGAGGCTGGCTGTGTTCAACTGCAGTAGTGTTCGGCTGTGCTGGTCTAGTGGACTGGGCTGTGGGCTGCCAGCAGTGTGGGCTGCAGTGGGCTGGGCATGTATATAAAAAAAATTTGGTGGTGGGCTAGGGCGGGCTACGGCACGCTTTTGCCCGTGAGTAGCTCCGCCAGTGGCTACACGCACTTGAACAGATCGCGGCAATGGTACAACGCCAGGCAGGCTATCAGCAATATTCTGACTGAGAAATGTATGGGAACTACCCGAATCAACAAGCATCAAGACATCCTGGTGACAGATACGTCCCAAAAGACGAACAGTAGTAGGAGAATCAGTACCGGTCCATGCCTGCTTAGAGAGAGCCATAAGATCAGCCGGACGCTCGACATCACGGGCAACAGAAGGAGAAGAATCCCCGGGCTGCAAAAACTGCAACAACTCTTCAACGACATGAAGCTGTACTGCAGGAGGGCAAGTGTGGTCGCGAGACCAGCGTTCGCCGCAAATGAAACACAATCCACGAGCACGCCGATAAGCCCGGAGAGCCGCCATCTTGTCGGATGAACCCGGAGCACGCGCCGACTCCGTACCACGGCGATCATCGGCCGCAGTGGTCGCCACTGCCCGTTGTGGAGGTGCCAGGGGGCAGCGGGAGACCAGAGCGAAGCGGTGGCTTGAATCCGATGGGATGGGGCCGACGAAGTTCAAGTGCGCGAGATCGCTTCATCACTTTCTCCTGCAACAATGCAATATCATCATAAGACATCAAATGATCAGGAGGGCGCTGAAGTGCTGAACCGTAACAATAGCACGTATCTCAGGACGCAGTGGATTAAGAGAATCATCATAAGACATCAAATGATTCAACAAACTCTCAAATCGTTCAACATAATTGGAAACCGAACTAGTTTGAGCAAGGCTATAGAACTGGCGATACCAGTTGGCGTTGCTGATCACGCCCAAATCGAGTGCACAGAAGAAAACAGAACTCCTGCCAATCGAGATGAGACGAGCGATGCGCTTTTCGTCGGATTGCAACCAAAAGGTGGCTGAACCCGAAAAGTGCAAGGGGCTGAGAAACAGAATTCATCTCAAAATATTTCTCTGCACAAGAGATCCAAAACTTGGGGTTCAGGCCATCAAAAGAGAGAAAACAAACAGGTGGAAGAGCCGAACTCGATTCCACAACCAGGACAGCAGAGATTGGTTGCGGGGGAGGCGGAGTAGAGAAGGAATTGGTGGGAAACGTACCCGTGACCGGAGGTACGTTCGGGATCAGGAAGATCTTATCAGAATAACCCCCGTTGAGCAGATGCAATGCCGTGACCACTTGGCCCGAGATGGTGATCCGTCGGCGATCTTCTCGTGGCCGGGATCTTTGAAGCCAGTGTCAGAGGAGGGTGGTCGATGGTGACGCCCGCGGAGTGCTTCGTGGGGGACGCCGTGAGCACCCACGGCGAGGTGCTGACGAAGATCACCCACCGCTTCATGCAACTCATCGACACGATCCTCCACCAAAAAGGGCTTCCAGCGAGTTGTTTCCGCTGCCATCTCCTTGAGATCTGTGATCCTCGAAGTGATATTGGAGACGTAGGACAAAAGCAACGCGACATCGGACTTGAGCTCGGTGATAGAGTCGAGCTTCTTTAGGATCTGCTTGTACTGGGCATCCATGGTGTCCACCTGCTTCCGGATGGTGGTGAAGCGTGCTTGGTGAGGGAACTCCAAGATTGAATGAATCTGATACCAAGATGTATCACACTACAAGTGCTGGGATTACAAAATTCAGAGGATTCGAGTTAAGCGTACAGACAGGGGAAGAAGGAAGCACAGAATAGAGGTGGCCGCCGCAAGACTTGTGGGCCACCGTGTTCAGTGACCATCCTAAAACTCCAAAACTCCACATGCGTTGCTCCCTCTACCAGAGAATCCCACGTCAAATGCGACTCCAATCTTCTGCAACTTTCAGCTGAGCTCTTCTCCGTCTCCGAGTTTCCTCAAATTTGTGTTCTGGCCTCTGATTAATCCTTGGTTTGGAGTGGAGATAGGGTTTCGTGAGGGCGGCTGTTTCAGGAGATATCTCGATCGAGGAGCACCTAGTGACCAGCCTCCACGGAAGTGGTTTGGAAGCGCCGGCGTGCAAAACATGGCGACGATTACTCTCCAGGTCCGTGCACTGTCCCTGGATCCTCATGCATTTTTGTGGAATTTAATTCGGATTTCTCGTGCCTGGATTAGATTGGGTTAAGATAGCTGGGATCAAATCCATCCTGTGAGTTGTATTACAGTGGTACTTTGCGTTTTAGTCTTGTGAAATTTTAGTTGATAGATCTTTGAGCGTCATATCGGAAATAAAGCAGGCAATTACTTTCTATCAAAGAAAGTGAAATTATCGAACTGTCTTATACTCTTATCCAACAAGTACAACACATAAACATCTAGAAAACCTTATTTTCAAGGAAAGGTTAACACCATGCATATTCTGTGTAATTGTATAATATAAGGTTCATCAATGCTTGCAATCCAATATAACAAAATGCAACAGTCAATTACTTTCTACCATAAGCTGTCTCATCCAATAAGAGTACAACACATAAACATACGAAATATCCTTTTCTAGGAAAAAATTCCAATACATATTATGCATAATGGTATCACATATTGATTCATCAATGCTTGCAGACCCATCCTTCTATGCGGTAAAACAGTTGTAACATGAATGACAATGCGAAGCCCACTCCAAACCCCAAGCCAACAAAGGCAAACAGAAGGATGGCACCAAATCTGTCCTGCCACAAACTGTTTGGTCCTGGAGGAGCCACTACACCTGGAGTAATTGAACCTGAAGTGTCACATTGTTTAGATAGTGGTTTTCCACAGAGGCCCACATTACCTTCAAATGAACTGTTGGGAAATGACAAGAACTGGTTGCCCTGCGGTATTCTTCCGGTCAACTTATTGTATGAAAGGTCTAACAAAGCAAGATATGTTAGGGAGGTTAAATCCTGCGGTATTTCCCCTGAAAGTTGGTTCCAAGATAGATCCAATGACTCAAGCTGAGACAAGTTACTAAATTGAGATGGGATTAGTCCTGTGAAGTTGTTGTATGACATGTTAAGTCCGTGCAGTGAAACAAGCCTCCCAATGGACTCCGGAAGAGGACCATCAAATGAGTTATTTGAGATATCGATTGCCTTGAAAGTGGATAGGATTTTGGCGAAACTAAGACCAAACCCTTTGAATGTGACGGTAACAGTATCTTGATAAAAACTTTCTCTCAGGTTTGTCGAGTTTGTCTGATACCCTAGAACTTGCCCCTTATCATTGACATTTGCCATCATTGCTTTCAGCTGATTAAACCATCCTTTTGGCAGGTTTCCAGAGAAGTTGTTGGAGGCCAAATCAAGTATTTGCAAACTTGCGAAGTGGTTGCTAATAGAATGATCATCTTTAATATCCCTTATCGTGCCATTGAGTTGGTTAGTTCTTAAGACAAGAACTCGAAGCCGTGGAAGCACACCCAACCAAGATGGAAAAGAATCGACAATCTGATTGTTGCCAACATCAAGGAGCTCTAGGTCTTGGCAATTTGATAGTGATTTAGGTAGTTTACCTTCAATTTGATTTCCATTCAAATCTATTGTTCGAAACGCACATCCTTCTCTGATATTTTCAGGAAGCATCCCTTGGAATTGATTTTCTCTCAACTTCAATATGCTCAAATTTCCACTTTCTATTAGACACGACGGGACCGATCCACTAAAATTGTTGTAAGAAAAGTCCATGATATTTAGTTCGCTTGCACTACAAATTGAAGATGGTACGTGACCATTCAATTTATTCTTGGAAAAATTGAGATAGAAGCTTCTAATATATCTTCCAAAGTTAGGTACGATGGAAGAGAAATTGTTATTTGAGTAGTCCAACACAGACCCAGGGAATGACATTACTGGTATTGGTATGGTTCCCTGAAGTCTATTAAAACTGAGATCAAGGATATCTAAGCTTGGCATATGAACAAGAGAAGGCGATTTCTCCAAAGTAGTAAACATGTTATTTGAGAGGTTCAAAGTTTGAAGCTGGTCCTTCCAATTGTCCCATATCCAACTTGGTATAACCCCATTAATTTGATTGCTCGAAAGATCAACGTACAAAACTTTATCTAGATATCTCAATGCACCTGGAAGTTTTGTGAGGTTGCAGGATGCAAGGTACAAGTATTTGATGTTAGGGGGAGGGGGTAGTACGTTATCACCTTCTTCGTCCACGATTGATAGCATGTTGTTTGACAGATCCAGAGAATAGAGGCTCTTCCACCTCCATAAAGAGCTAAGTTCAACTATGCCTGACAATCTATTTGATTGAAGAAAGAGAGCTTCAAGATGTTTAAGCTGAAAGAATGATTTGGGTATTGGGCCAGTTAGTTGGTTCATCGATAAATCAATAATATGCAGGGGTGAATATGACGGGGCAGGAATGTCTTCCAGAGGACCAGAGAGTTGATTTGAATATAGGATAAGTTCTTGTAGTGCTGGAAGAGCGAACAAAGATTGTGGAATTTTGCCTGCATGAAAAGGGCAACTAATAGTTAAAATACGTAGTACTGCTTTTTTGACACTAGCAAAAATGTCACAAGATGCACCTAAACCAAAATGGCGATAAATTTTTGAAGGAAACACGTACGTGATCCATTACTTTCTAAAAATATTTATTACCAATTTATTTTTAGGTACCATATTACATTCATGTAATTTGATATATATACTTAATTAATTTGACATATATTTTTTAATAGAGTAACACCCAAAATTTTAAACATCAACACATTCTGAACTGAACATTTGTCTGAAGTTTGTTTATTGGGACAATTGCTTATTTGCCATTGACAAGCACTGCAATTGCTCATTTGCCATCGAACAAACCAATGTTGCTCTTATACCGCTTACAAGTTCGTTCCGTTACCAATTTGCCATCAGCTGTTAAGTAGGCGTTAACTTCTTCTAGCAAAAGACGATTTTGCCCTCAATGGCAAATAAGCAACACTTTGCACAATACCATACGTTATTTCATTCACAAATAAATTGGACATCTTGCTTGTAATTTCAGCATGTAACAGTTTTCAGCATGGCAATTATTTCACGAGAATATTGCCATTGAGGGCAAAATCATCTTTTGCTAGAAGAAGTTAACGCCTACTTAACAGCTGATGGCAAATTGGCAACGGAACGAACTTGTAAGCGGTATAAGAGCAACATTGGTTTGTTCGATGGCAAATGAGCAATTGCAGTGCTTGTCAATGGCAAATAAGCAATTTTTTCTTGTTTATTTGGCCACCTACTTGTATGCTGAATTCATTAATGCTAAGCTCATTGATGGACGTAGTACGTGATATAGTATGCGCACCCGCAAAAAATCTTGAAAAACTATAACCATTTCTGAGTTGTACAAAATTTTTGAAATATTTAGGACAAATGTAGCAACTATATTTGCATAAATTGGTCTTTCTTTGTATACCTCACAAATAGCCATATTTGTTCACAATTTAATCCCAAGTTGTACTGTCAAAGTTTGTTTTAATAGAAGAAACCTGATGAAACCGTAGCTCGCCATGATGGCTCAAGCTGAGTGGAGCTCAACGGGTACTAAAGGCGTGGTGCAGCAAATGTAAGGATACATTCAGTTGGGATGGGGTTATGAGAAACAACCATAAGGCCTACGAATAAGTATCATTAACCAAGAAACATTTTTTTGCAACTAATTTACTCTTTCTCTAAATATATGTGCTAATCTAATTTTTATGCAGTTAAAACGGCTAATACCATACATTTAAAAGGTTGTGAGATGTATCAGCTATGGAGTCCTTTTAGCTAGGAAGAGAAACGAGCATTAGTTAGGATCTCACCTGTAAGGTTGTCGCCCTCTAGTCGAATAACTTCAAGTTGGCCCAAGGTCCCGATTGTTGAGGGAATGGGCCCAGAAAAGTTGCAATACAAAAGCTCCAATGATGTCAAATTTACAAGATTGCCAATCTGGTACGGCATCGGCCCAGGGAAATTGCAGCCGAGGATTGTCAAACCTGCCAAACTAGTCAAATTGCCGATCCAATAGGGTACTGATTGAGGGAAGTCGTAACCGGAAAGCCTCAAATATGTCAGCTGCTTAAGATTGCCAACCCAAGATAGTACTGTCTTCTCCGAGCCCCATCCATCGAGCTCCAGTTCATTCAACGATGGAAGCTTACTTATTAAAGAGGGCCCCACGGAAATTCCTGTCGTGCTAAGGCTCAAAGTCTTCAAAGACTTGAGATTGGTAAGTGAGGGCGGTATATCACAAGATAAAGTGCTCCATTCTAGATATAATATTTCCAAGTTATTTCCAAGTGGGAAATCTGGTAAGCACACGGAAAGATTGGGGTTCCATGACAAATCGAGTGTCCTCAAACTCTTTATCTGGAAGATTTTTGTTGGGAACTGCCCTTCAAGAGAATTGTCTGATATCATAAAAATGCTCAAGGAAGAAAACTCAGCAAAGAACTCAGGAACCTTGCCAGTGACCTTGTTGTTTCCGAGGTCGATCTCGGTTAGCGAACGAAGCCTTGAGAAGGGTCGATAGGACCAGATAGACGACAATCAGACAAGCTAAGAATCTGTAGTTGAGGAACAGAGTCCGCTAAAACAACGGACCAAGTTGATCCACTGCTGGAGATGTCCACTTCATCAAGATGGAGCTCCCTCAGATTGCTCAGATTAGCCATGAAGGTTTGAAAGTTTGGCTCTTGAAAATACAGGTAATAGTTACCAGAAAAATCAAGAGTGACAAGGTTCTTGAGGCGGGTAATTCCAATGGGGATCTGGCCAAAAAAATAGGTACCGGAGAAGTTGAGGTGGATGATATCTGTGAGCTGCTCAAACCCATAGGTTGGGAGGTCGACGTAACTGAAGTCGTTGGAAGCAAGGCTGAGGTTTCTCAGAGAGGTGAGGTTGAAGAGTGCAGGATCAAGACGACGGCTCGCCAAGTTAAACCCACCAAGGTCTAGGGTAATGACTCTTCCGGAGGCCATGTCACAGGTGACGCCCTCCCAGTGGCAGCAGTCTTTTCCACCTCGCCATGATGCCAAGTTTGCATCGATGTCGGTGAATGAGCGTTTTAGCTGGAGCAGGGAAGAAGCCTGATCTGGGAGGCAAGGGACAGTGGTGTTATGCTTGGCTGCAGTATCTATCGAGTAGGAGCATATGAGCATGAACAGGAGAACGTGGAGGTGGTGTTGCTTAGTGGGAGTCATTTTGCTACTGTCTTGCCGCTTCCTCAATGGCGTAAAATGTCTATTATATAGGGATAACAGGGTGGGTATAGGGATAACTTACAGTGCAGTTTGTATTGTTGACTTAGATCGATTCGGCACGTCAAGTCTTGCCGTGTTTGACTGCCTAAAGACTTGGCAGTTGGCATGACCAATCTCTGAAGTCATTGGTATATATCCTTGTGCGCAGTGGCGAACCCAGGTTTTCGAACATGGCTTTTCAAAGTTATAAAAAAATGTCCAGTGTAAAACATAAATGTTGCAAAAGTAGGAGGAATCAAAGTATAAATTGTCCGTTATAGCGATAATATCTCAAATAATTTAGAGAGATAGCAAAATGATGAAGAAAAATTGCATACAGCAATGCTCTACAATCTACACTTGAAAAGATTCAGATATTGTGCCCATTGGCCCGATGAAATCAACATAGCAATTAGCAATTAGGATTAGGGGTTTCACATTTCAGATTTGGGGATGCTCATAGCTCACCTTGGACCGGCAGCAGGCCCTTGGATGCTCCTTAGCTGCTGCCGTCCCCTGCCAGCCCCACCATCGTCTCTCTCTCTCTCTGTCCGGAAACAAGACCTTCCAAGTTACCACTTATTCGCAATTTCGCATCACCAGTTAATCTTCTCTCCAAAAAAAAATCACCAGTTAATTTGATTCATGGGATTGACACTCAGTGTCGTATTTTCTAGAGTTCATGCATGCGTGCACGTTTAGTAGGACACTGTGCCCCGTTTTTTAGTGTTACAAGAGGAGGGAAATGGAAGTGCGACATGACTGCCATAATCCATTTTGATTTGTGAACAAGATGATTTTCTTAATTACCCGTCGATTCATCTCCCACAGAAAAAAAAACATCGATTCTTCTCAAAAGGAACAAAAGAAATCACCTATCGATTCAATGTACTGCAAATTGTGGTTGCCAGTCCAAAATGCGAGATGTGTCTGGTATAAAGAGGTTATTTGGTTGGTGGCCATAATTTGCCAAGCCAAAAGTGTGGTGATTGTCACACTTGTGGCTTGCCACATTTTGTGGCAATAAAGGATGTTTGGTTGGCAACTCAGCTGTGGCAAAAAATTTCTGGCAAGTGTGTGGTTTGCTGCCACAAACGTTTGGCAAAAAACATTAGTAATTGTTTGGTTCGGTGCCACATTTTGGTTCAATATAGCAAGAAAATACCAACATGTATATTGGTATCATCAAATCTATGATGAAATGGCAAAACTTGACTTCTCCTTCAAAAATGTCTGTATCCGTCTCTTTATCTTTTAATTTTTTTATACACGTCACAAAATTTTTTGGCGATTGGTAGGTACATTCACACATTTTTACTACTTAAGAGCAGAGTAACAAACATGACTGTTTAGTGTACACAACAATGCTTGATAGCGGCAACAATTTCATGTTGCGCTGCTGGCTCTAGAGAATCTATGTGACATTAGACTGGAGATAAAATTGTTAAAACTAACCTGCCATGCATATAGCTCAGTGATGCCTTTTTTCATGTATACAGCACAAAGCTCAGGAGGGAGCCAACTTGAGAGCTTTGAGTGGTCCTTTGGAGGAACAGGGCTAGTAGGAGTGCTGGCTTCCACTCCTTGGGAATCAAATTTTCTTGGAACCTCTGTTAGGCTTGCCACAATTCGAATATGCAGCAAGCAATTTAATTCTCACCATGGGTCAGTTGACTGAGGTCACTCTTAACCATACAAGAACCTTTGCCGCCCACTTCAGTTGAATGACCCTTCCCTGTAGTTTTTGACTTGAACAAACCATCACCAGGAATCATGGCCGAAGAATCTGCGTGCAGGTCAAAAGTAACTGTCTTCATGTGATCTACAGAATGCATGACGTTTTCCATTCTATGAAAGCTACTGTCGTTCAATCAACCCTGGTTCACGTGTACACTTCCAGGAAGAATGCCTCCTTTTTCTTTACCTTCCAAGCTTGACACTTGAAATTCATCCTCATGAAAGAAGTCCAAATGCTTCACAGGCAAAGGAGAGTTGTTTTTGTGCTGACTATTTGCTGCCGCTAATTCTTCTTTATCTGAAGACTTGTCTATTTGCTTCGTAGCATTGCTCCCCAGGTGCTATAGAAAACCCAAGCTTTTTCTGTGCAGTATTCGGCGTAAAGCTACATCTTTGCAAGACCACAAACCCCTCACCTCTTACCTTTGCCCCCTCAGCTAGTTCCTGCTAAATGGAACATTTAAGAATTTTCAAACCTACTCAAAAGAAAAGGAATATCCACAACAGCTTCCAGATTTGATAATATTTCAGATCGACCATACCTCCAGAGCCTCTGAACCACCATGATGAGTGACGCATTGCTTCTTGAAGGGCACGTTAACACCTAAATCCTGCAATGCATCAAACTGTCAGTTACAGTTCCTGCATCATCTTCATAGGATAATATTTCCAATAATAACCAAGCTGGAATCATCCATATTGTACAAAGTATTAAAAATAGCCAAGCTGGAATCATCCATATTGTACAAAGTAGTAAAAATAGCCAAGCTGGAATCGTCCATATTGTACAAAGTAACAAACCCAAAATCAATAGATTTCCTCTTGTTTGTCAACATGCCAAATCAGGCAAATAAGATATATTTTCCTCTCAGTAACCCACTTAACTAGAGGTTCACTAACAGAGAACGATTACATCTCGGTTAAGTTTGACAACGCTTCGGCTTCTCAAGCGGTGGTGCGGGAGGTAGCTAAGGCTGAACTTTGTCGCATAAGGTTCACAGATTTGGCGGGAGCTAGCTAAGAACTTGAACACGCAGGATTTGTGCGAGTTGATTTGGCCCAAAAAATTTTAAAAAGAGAGATCGAAGCACTGCTTTTGTTAATATTTATAGCCTGGACACTATATGCATGAATATATATACCTTTGATCTATATACATATATGTGTTATGGCCACAATGTTGTGCATGGGTTCCAACTAAGTCTATTGGTGTATGCGTCCTTCACAAAAAAGAGTGAAACTTATGCATTGCAGGTAAACTACATTTGTGTATATTTCAATTAAATCCTTCCCTGGAATTTGACAATGGATATAGACATATCCTTCTTAATTCTTATCTTCAAGCCTAAAACTATTTATATTATGAATTAGAGGGAGTAGAAAGCAATTAACATATCTTCAATCACTAGCAGAAAGTATTTCCAATGCCACCAGCCTCATATAACCATAGACAATAAAGAACGCTAACAAATCATTCCGTATCACAGGAATGGGAATATGACTATGCAACACACCCATATTAATTCCTCAAATAGCTTAATACAAAGATAATAAATAGCACGCCTTGCTGCTGCTGAATATGAGGTCCTCGTTGCCCTGGTTGTTCCAGGAGGAAAGCTCACTAACTTCCATCAGAATGAAGTATAATGTATAATTGTTCATGCAATTAGAACATCAGAGAAATGTACTGAAGAAATTTATGCCCCAAAAGCATATAGATTGAAATCTGCCTCAGATTCATTATGCCCCATAAGCATATAGATTGAGACCGTCGGGACGAGGAGATCTGACGTTGGGGAGGATTGAGGAAAAAATGTCTCTGTCAATGGTGGCCAGCGGAGCTTCGATGCCGTCACACGGGCGGCGTTGAGGTCGACAGCGACGTCGTCCGTGGCAGGATGAGTGAAGAAGGGATTTCCCCGTTGAAGCGGGCAAACCCTAGGATTTCCCCGTTGTAGCGGGTGAGCATGGCTCCCCGTTGAAGCGGGTGATAACCAGACACTTCCGTTATAGCGGAAAGCGCAGAAATGAACTTCCCGTCGTAGCGGGAAAAATGACAAGACCAGGTACCCGTCTCGAGGCTCCGAATCAATTTATGAAAATCGCTCTTACAATCTATTTACATATTTCAAGTGAAAACTTACTTTCTCGCACAATATGAAACATAGGCTAGAGCCTTTCCTTGGAAATACCCTTGCACGCATTTATATCCGTGACAAACTCCCTGGTGGAAAGTTTGCGAGTACATTCAATGTACTCACCTGGCTTGTTATGTGGCCAGATGATGAGGAGGAATACCAGACCGGAGATAGCGACAGCGATTTCGAGGCGTAGGGTTTCTCCCCCAGTCAGTTGCCTGTGGTTTGACATATTGATGGGTTATCTACCGTATGTTTATTTCCGCTGCTGTTTTAAAATTCGGCCAATAGGCCTGGCTTGTATTAAATAAAGACCAAATATGGCTTTAAGTGTAATGAACGATGTATTGCATGTCTGTGCTATCAAGTGCTTGTGAGTATCGGCTACTGATGCAGGGACCGATATAGAAATCACAAGGGTTTACCCGGCCTTAAAACCAGGTACGCCACACCCTCTCCAGATGTATCCGGTGTTTTCCTTATCTCAGTAAAGTGCAGATATCCCCTCAAAAAAAAGAAACTCTCCAAGTCTGTGCACTGCCCCTAGATCCTCCTATGTTTTTGTGGAATTTAATTCGGATTTCTCATGCTTGGAGTAGATTGAGTTCAGATAGCTGGGATCAAATCCATCCTATGAGTTGTATTGCAGATGGTACCTTGCGTTTTAATCTTGGGAAATCATGCCTATCTGTTTAGGGAGATAATACTTCACAGATATTGTTCAATTCGCTTAAACAATCTCTTTAATTTTTAGTTGATAAATCTCTGAGCATCATAGGAAATAAAGTAGGTACTTTCTATCAAAGAAAGTAAAATTATCGAACTGTCTTATACTCTTATCCGACAAGTACAACACATAAACATCTGGAAAATCTTATTTTCAAGGAAAGGTTAACACCATGCATATTCTGTGTAATTGTATAATATAAGGTTCATCAATGCTTGCAATCCAATATAACAAAATGAAACAGTCAATTACCTTCTACCATAAGCTGTCTCATCCAACAAGTACAACACACAAACATACGAAATATCCTTTTCTAGGAAAAAAATTCCACTACATATTATGCGTAACGATATCACAGATTGATTCATCAATGCTTGTAGACCCATCCTTCTATGCGGCAAAACTGTTGTAACATGAATGACAATGCGAAGCCCACTCCAAACCCCAAGCCAACAAAGGCAAACAAAAGGATGGCACCAAATCTGTCCTGCCACAAACTGTTGGGTTCTGGAGAAGCCACTGCACCTGGAGTAATTGAACTTGAAGCGTCACATTGTTTAGATAGTGGTATTCCACAGAGGCCCACATTACCTTCAAATGAACTGTTGGGAAATGACAAAAACTGGTTGCCCCGTGGTATTCTTCCGGTCAAGTTATTGTACGAAAGGTTTAACAAAGCAAGATAGGTTAGGGAGGTTAACTCCTGCGGTATTTCCCCTGCAAGTTGGTTCCAAGATAGATCCAATGACTCAAGCTTAGACAAGTTACTAAACTGAGATGGAATTTGTCCCGTGAAGTTGTTGTATGACATGTTAAGTCCGTGCAGTGAAACAAGCCTCCCAATTGATTCCGGAAGAGGACCATCAAATGAATTATTTGAGATATCGATCGCCGTGAAAGTGGTTAGGATTTTGGTGAAACGAAGATCGAGCCCTTTGAATGTGACGGTAACAGTATCTTGATAAAATCTTCTTGCTGACTTTGTCTGATACCCTAGAACTTGCCCTTCATCATTGACATTTGCCATCATTGCTTTCAGCTCATTAAACCATCCTTTTGGCAGGTTTCCAGAGAAGCTGTTGGAGGCCAAATCAAGTATTTGCAAACTTGTGAAGTGGTTGCTGATACAATGATCATCTTTAATATCCCTTATCATGCCATTGAGTTGGTTAGTTCTTAAGACAAGAACTCGAAGCCGTGGAAGAACACCCAACCAAGATGGAAAAGAATCGACAATCTGATTGTTGCCAACATCAAGGAGCTCTAGTTCTTGACAATTTGATAGTGATCTTGGTAGTTTACCTTCAATTTGATTTCCATTCAAATCTATTGTTTGAAACATACATCCTTCTCTGATATGTTCAGGAAGCATCCCTTGGAATTGATTTTCTCTCAACTTCAATATGCTCAAATTTCCACTCTCTATTAGACATGATGGGACCGATCCACTAAAATTGTTGTAAGAAAAGTCCATGATATTTAGTTCGCTTGCACTACAAATTGAAGATGGTACGGGACCATTTAATTTATTCTTGGACAAATTCAGATATAAGCTTCTAATATATCTTCCAAAGTTAGGTACGATGGAAGAGAAATTGTTATTTGAGTAGTCCAACACAGACCCAGGGAATGACGTTACTGGTATTGGTATGGTTCCCTGAAGTCTATTAAAACTGAGATCAAGGGCAAATAAGATTGGCATATGAACAAGAGAAGGGGACCCCTCTAAAGTAGTAAACATGTTATTCGAGAGGTTCAAACTTTGAAGCTGGTCCTTCCAATTCTCCCATATCCAACTTGGTATAACCCCATTAATTTGATTGCTCGAAAGATCAATGTACGAAACTTTATCTAGATATCTCAATGCACCTGGAAGTTTTATGAGGTTGCAGGATGCAAGGTACAAGTATTCGATGTTAGGGGGAGGGGGTAGTACGTTATCACCTTCCTTGTCCACGATTGATAGCATGTTGTTAGACAGATCCAAATAAGAGAGGCTCTTCAACTTCCATAAAGAGCTAAGTTCAACTATGCCTGACAATCTATTTGAGTCAAGATTGAGATATTTAAGATGTTTAAGCTGAAAGAATGATTTGGGTATTGGGCCAGTTAGTTGGTTCATCGATAAATCAATCGAAAGCAGGGGTGAATATGACGGGGCAGGAATGTCGTCCAGGGGACCAGAAAGTTGATTTGAATCTAGGACAAGTATTTGTAGTGCTGGAAGAGCAAACAAAGATTGTGGAATTTTGCCTGCATGAAAAGGGCAACTAATAGTTAAAATACGTAGTACTACTTTTTTGACACTAGCAAAAATGTCACAAGATGCACCTAAACCAAAATAGCGATAAATTTTTGAAGGAAACACGTAGATGATCCATTACTTTCTAAAAATATTTATTATCAATTTATTTTTAGGTACCATATTACATTCATGTAATTTGATATATATACTTAATTAATTTGACATATATTTTTTAATAGAGTAACACCCAAAAATTTAAACATCAACACATTCTGAACTGAACATTTGTCTGGAGTTTGTTTATTTGGCCACCTACTTGTATGCTGAATTCATTAATGCTAAGCTCATTGATGGACGTAGTACGTGATATAATATGCGCACCCGCAAAAAATCTTGAAAAACTATAACCATTTCTGAGTTGTACAAAAATTTCGAAATATTTAGGACAAATGTAGCAACTATATTTGCATAAATTGGTCTTTCTTTGTATACCTCACAAATAGCCATATTTGTTCACAATTTAATCCCAAGTTTTACTGTCAAAGTTTGTTTTAAAAGAAACACCCTGATGAAACCGTAGCTCGCCATGATGGCCCAAGTTGAGTGGAGCTCGACTGGAACTATTGGCATGGGTGCAGCAAATGTGAGGAAACAACATGACCATAACACCTTTGGATAAGTACCATTAGGGCACCTGTAATTTGCGGGCGACCGTGCCCACGGTCAATTTCCGACAGCTACAGTAAAGCTATCGGAAATTATCAGGTTTCTACTTTAATACAGTTAGGTTTTTACTTTAACACAGTCAGGTTTCTACTTACAGGTTTCAACTACAACATAACTAACTTTCAACTTACAAAATTCCAGCGTTCAACTTCTGACAGGGGGTACTGTAGCTGTACTGTAGTGGTACTATAGCGGTACTGTGCGCGGTACTGTGCGCGGTTGGAATTGACCGCTGGGAGCGATCGACCGCGGAGTATGATTTGTGGTACCATTAACCAAGAAACATGTTTTTTGTAACTAATTTACTCTTTCACCAAATATATGTGCTAAGCTAATTTAAGCAGTTTAAAATGGCTAATTTCTCTTTTTTTAACAGTACTATACATTTAAATGGATGTGAGATGTATCCTTTTAGCTAGGAAGAGAAACGAGCAGTAGTTAGGATCTCACCTGTAAGGTTGTTGCCCTCTAGGTTAATAACTTCAAGTTGGGCCAATGTCCCGATTGTTGAGGGAATGGGCCCAGAAAAGTTGCAATACAGAAACAGCAATGATGTCAAATTTACAAGATTGCCAATCTGGTACGGCATCGGCCCAGGGAAATTGCAGTTATCAACTTCCAAACTTGCCAAACTCGTCAAATTGCCGATCCAATAGGGTACTGATTGAGGGAAGTTGTAACGGGAAAGCACCAAAGATGTCAGCTGCTTAAGATTGCCAACCCAAGATAGTACTGTCTTCTCCGAGCCCCATCCTTCGAGCACCAGTTCATTCAACGATGGAAGCTTACTTATTAAAGAGGGCCCCACGGAAATTCCTGTCGTGCTAAGGCCCAAAGTCTTCAAAGACTTGAGATTGGTAAGTGAGGGCGGTATATCACAAGATAAAGTGCTCCCTGCTAGATTTAATATTTTCAAGTTATTTCCAAGTGGGAGATCTGGTAAGCACACGGAAAGATTGGGGTTCCATGACAAATCGAGTGTCCTCAAACTTTTTATCTGGAAGATTTTTGTTGGGAACTGCCCTTCAAAAGAATTGTCTGATATCTTAAGAATGCTCAAGGAAGAAAAATCAGCGAAGAACTCAGGAACCTTGCCAGTGAGCTCCTCGTTGAATCCGAGGTCGATCGCCGTTAGCGAACGAAGCCATGAGAAGGAAGGGTCGATAGGACCAGACAGAAAACAATTAGACAAGCTAAGAATCTGTAGTTGAGGAACAGAGTCCGCTAAAACAACGGACCAAGTTGATCCACTGCTGGAGATGTCCACGTCATCAAGATGGAGCTCCCTCAGATTGCTCAGATTAGCCATGAAGGTTTGGAAGTTTGGCTCTTGAAAATACAGGTCACCGTTACCGGAAAAATCAAGAGTGACAAGGTTCTTCAGGCGGGTAATTACAAGAGGGATCTGGCCAAAAATAATGGTATCGGAGAAGTTGAGGTGGATGATGTCTGTGAGCTGCTCAAACCCATACGTTGGGAGCTGGGCGTCACTGAAGTCATTGGAAGCAAGGCTGAGGTTTCTCAGAGAGGTGAGGTTGAAGAGTGCAGGATCAAGACGACGGCTCTTCAAGTTAAACCCCTCCAAGGTCTAGGGTAATAACTCTTCCGGAGGCCATGTCACAGGTGACTCCCTCCCAGTGGCAGCAGTCTTTTCCACCTCGCCATGATGCCAAGTTTGCATCGATGTCGATGAATGAGCGTTTTAGCTGGAGGAGGGAAGAAGCCTGATCTGGGAGGCAAGGGACAGTGGTGTTATGCTTGGCTGCAGTATCTATGGAGTAGGAGCATACGAGCATGAACAGGAGGACGTGGAGGTGGTGTTGCTTAGTGGGAGTCATTTTGCTAATGTCTTGCCGCTTCCTCAATGGCGTAAAATGTCTATTATAGAGGGATAACAGGGTGGGTATAGGGATAACTTACAGTGCAGTTTGTATTGTTGACTGATCGATTCGGCACGTCAAGTCTTGCAGTGCTTGACTGCCTAATCTCTGGAAGTGCTTGACTGCCTAATCTCCTATGTAAATACTTGGCAGTTGGCATGACCAATCTCTGAAGTCATTGGTATATCCTTGTGCGCAGTGGCGAACCCAGGTTTTCGAACATGGCTTTTGAAAGTTATAAAAAAATGTCCAGTGTAAAACATAAACGTTGCAAAAGTAGGAGGAATCAAAGTATAAATTGTCCGCTATAGCGATAATATCTCAAATAATTTAGAGAGATAGCAAAATGATGAAGAAAAATTGCATACAGCAATGCTCTACAATCTACACTTGAAAAGATTCAGATATTGTGCCCATTGGCCCGATGAAATCAACATAGCAATTAGCAATTAGGATTAGGGGTTTCACATTTCAGATTTGGGGATGCTCATAGCTCACCTTGGACCGGCAGCAGGCCCTTGGATGCTCCTTAGCTGCTGCCGTTCCCTGCCAGCCCCACCATCGTCTCTCTCTCTCTCTCTCTCTCTCTGTCCGGAAACAAGACCTTCCAAGTTACCACTTATTCGCAATTTCACATCACCAGTTAATCTTCTCTCCAAAAAAAAATCACCAGTTAATTTGATTCATGGGATTGACACTCAGTGTCGTATTTTCTAGAGTTCATGCATGCGTGCACGTTTAGTAGGACACTGTGCCCCGTTTTTGAGTGTTACAAGAGGAGGGAAATGGAAGTGCGACATGACTGCCATAATCCATTGTGATTTGTGAACAAGATGATTTTCTTAATTACCCGTCGATTCATCTCCCACAGAAAAAAAAACATCGATTCTTCTCAAAAGGAACAAAAGAAATCACCTATCGATTCAATGTACTGCAAATTGTGGTTGCCAGTCCAAAATGCGAGATGTGTCTGGTATAAAATATCCATCTTTTGTAACAAACTAGAAGCTCAAAGATCACTCCAAATATTTGCATAATCTGAACATGTGGTACAAAAAGAATGTAAACTACGTGTTGATATTATGTGTTGCTAGCAGGTTACAACGTCGAAGCAGATGCCCAACATATGATGAAAAATAATACAAGAGATCTCCAGACTATCCATTGTGTCTTAGCTTCAAGGTAGATCTGCCATCTGGATTCTGTGGTAGAGGTAACAATACCCTCTTTACTCTTTAGAGTGAGATACATTTACCAACAGCACCACAGACATGGTAAGCCAAAACAAAAAACAAGAAAAGGCCCAAAAATGGAACAAGAACGTTCATTACACTCAGGGTTGGCTTCCTTCCAGCCATACTATCTGCCTACTAAGATGAATTCTGTCTGTATAATACCGTGCACTAACATCGGAGCAGCATTCATGCCCTCGAGTACTTGGAGCTCCACATGGGTACCTTCAGAGGCTCATCATCGGCTGCAACGCCCCCGTTCTCGGCGGTGCTCAAAGAGTCCGAGATCAAAGGGTCCGATTCGCCTTCTTTCACCTGCGAAGTAGATGGCATGCCAGGTAAATAACAAGAAAATGGTAGCAACAGCATGGGTACAGGAACAGAGAACCACCATCTGGTATTCTGGTTAGATATGAAGCGCAGCAAAAAACAAAGATGGTTAACATTAAAAAGATGGAGCAAATGAAAGGAATCTGCCACAAAATAAAAGGGTCCTCGAAATCGATAGAGCTTTAAGCAGACTATACAGTCAGACTCATGTTAAGTGGCTTATGCTTAATCCTTAATCACGGCGCTCAACAGATCCGTGTTTCAAAGTACAGAAGATGTTATCAGCTCAATGCACGATAAGAATACCCATGAAATTTAGTTACAGGTTAAACCACCGTGGAATGGAATGTACCTGGGTGACTTGTGGAGAGGCTTCAGTGGGTTTTTGCTGAGTTTCCTGGGTGCAGAAGTATGAATATAGGCCCATCCCAATCACTGCAATCAGGATTCCAAGTATATTTCTCCAGCTAAATGGATCATGAAGCAAAACGTAGCCAAAGGCGAGAACCAAGCATGTCTTAAGATGCCCAAGGACTTGATATGTTACAGGAGATGTCTTCCCAATCACAAGGAAAGTGCTGAAGTTTACTGAGACTGATATTAGGCACGACAGCACGATGAAAAACTGCAGACATGATAAGAGCAAACTATGAATCAGATGAAGCTATGCCAACAATCAACGTAAGTTTCCACAGCCTGGTTCACTGCTTACCAGAACTTGAGGTGTGTAATCAAAAGCAAAGACATTTTGGTTAGTCAAAAATCCATCAAGGAATGGACCGACAATGAACAGGGTCAATGCTTGGTATGGGCATGATTGGTACAGCAGCTGGGTTGACGATACCTTGAACTTCTTCTGAATTGTATTTGTCATCTGATAGCTGGTTAAGTACTCAAATCATACAACATAGAAAAAATGTAATACTCAAATGAATAGTGTTTCAGCATTGTATGAAAAGAAGTATACATGAGTAGGATAGGAAATCTACACTATGTCCAACAGGTAAACTAGAAATATGGTAGCTGTAGGAAGTAGCTCCTATTTTACTGTGTGCAGATGATTTCACAGGCAGAGGAGTATTCATGAAAGAAAATAACAACCGTTGTTGAAAGGATACAATTTGAGCAATACATGTCGTGACGATTGCCAGCAAAGACAGTACAGATCCCATAGCATTGAGTTGCAAATCAGTCACAGTTGCAACACCAACACCAAAAAGGAGCACACTAAGGGAGAGCTGGATATACCGACTGCACAGTAAAGTCAGAAAAAATAATCAGATGATAGTTATTAAGCTGCATAAAAGACATGATGTATCAAAATACTAACCTGAATTTCTTCCTGAAGAAAAGAGTCTCCAATATAACAGTACAGGGAATAATGGCCAGCTTTGTCATCTGGACATAAACAGCATTTTAGCATGATTAGTGAAAGATCGAATGATATTAACTGCATCGCACATGATGTAATAACTTAACTGAGACCCTTTCCCTAAGATGTTGTTTGCCCATGAGAATATATCAGTGACATTACATCAGTTAAAAAGTCAAATTAATATTATGTACACCTAAGTCCCAACCAACGCAACCATTGCCATCCAGATAAGGAATGAGTGCCAAACCACTGAATTAACTATTGAGTTTTGATTAGCACAGACACAACTGGAGAAAAACGACGCTTACCTGATAGAAACCAACAGAATTGAAACCTAGACTCAGATTGAGAAGCCCAATTGAGATTCCATTGAGCACTCCAAATCCCATAACAGTTCTTGCGTCAAAAGGTTTGTGCTCAAAGAACTTCATACATAATGCCACATGAAGAGAACAAAATGTAACCAGGAGATGCCAGCTTGTCAAAGTAGTGGCTGCATAACAAAGAACAAAGTTGAGTAAACTTGGAGGGAAACCTACCCACTTCGCTTTTATCAATCTGTTTAGACAAACTAGCCCTTTGCCGGACCGCTGCCTTACAACATAATGAACAGAAACACCAGGGGAGATGTAGATTAACAGAATCAAATTTCACTACGAAGCCAGATGACAAACCTATTGACGTCTAATCAACCACAAAAGAAGATACTTTTCCTTCTCAACAGACCATTTGGTATAATTTAAGCTCACTCTAGCTCCTTTTCCTCAAAATAGTCATCACAACTAATCACCCTAGCTGTATCATTTAAGCTCATGGTTTGTCCATATTTTTCGACTCACAACACCATACATTCGAGGAACTCAACCGACGGCGATTTCCCTCCTCAACACAGAAACTAATTTGCACTCATCACCAAAAAATTCTCACAGCACCAACCTCCCCACATCACCTCAACACTACATATACATAAGACACCTCATAGGCCAAGATTTCCACTCCCCTTGAACAGACCCGGACCAAATCTCAACCCCGCATGTCTACAAGCAATATAAGTTCGAGTAAAGCATGGAGCACAAGCATCCAAGAAAGCAAGCGCTAGCAAGGGAGTTGAGCATCTCGAGGCAAGATTGGATCTCATACCAAAGATGAAGCCGAGGGAGCTCATGAGGGCCTTGTTACAGATGACGATGGAGACCGAGGACACCACCGACAGGCTCAGCGCCCCCACCGTCCCCAGCTGGAACTTCTCCCCTCCCACCCCCATCTCCGCCGCGCTCCAAGAAACGAAGCAAGGAACAGCAAAGCAGAACCGAAGAATCACCAAAGAACTTCCCGACCGAATCACGCCGCCGGCAGGACCTGCGCATCACGAAGATCACATTTCGATCGAGCAATTGCAGCAAGAAACGGGCTTTCCCCGGTCAAAAACCACCACCAACCTCTTTGCTTCGCTCCGGAGCGCAGAATCCAAACACGCAGAGCTGGATCTGGAAGAGGAGCGCGCGAATCTCGGAAGGGAGATCTGGGAGGCGAGCAGGAAGCAGGAGGGATCGGATCGGGGTCAGCTGCTGCTGCTGCTTGGCCTGTGGTGTAGTCGTGCTGCGTTCTTGGCTGGCTTTCCTCCTCCCCACCTCTCCTGCTAACCGGAGACGGAGACAGGGGCTTTTATATAAAAATGAGATCTTTGCCTGGTCGTTCCGGATTGGTGGTGGCGAGGGGCTGATGTGTGATTATCAGTTTTCACGGGGGGTGATTAGCGAATAGTGATGGCTCTGGGGATATGTTTTGATTAGAGGTGGTTAGTGTTCGTGTCCACGTGTTCAATGAGATTTTGCGATCGTTTTCCTTTGTTAATTTGTTTGGTGAGGTGCTTGATCATTGCTCTTCGCTGGACTCAATTGATTTTATTATTTTAAGATGTGAGGAATTTGTTGATTTTCCCTTTTTAAAGCATAGAAGCGTGAGCTTTTCCGATTATTTTTCAAAGAATTCACTCCGTTTCATTGAAACTCTGTACTGAATAACACTCAAATTAGCTACTATATTACTGAATAACATTCAATTCTCTTCATGTAACACATTTTGGTTCTCTCTATATCACTCTGTTATGTTCTCATTAGAAATAAGTCTTTAAATATATTTAGACCCATATAATTTTTAATTAATGATAAAATTGTCTATGCCTTTTCAAGCTAGTAGCCCACTCCCGAAACAGAGAAAGATTCATCAACATTCTTGTTCCGCACCAACATAACAACTTTCGTCTAAAAAAAACTAAAGGCACCCACCGAATGGAGTAGCGGCGCGCCCTCCCAATAGAGTGGTCGTGCTACCCGCCATGGCGCCTCCACCCGTGCTTGATGTAGTGGTTGCATGCCCACCTACGCCCGATGCAGCCGCACCCCCCTCTCGGGCCGAATGCGGCGACGCCTCCACCTACAGTAATACCATATGCTCGGGGGAGACAACCACGCTAGATTTTGGCTAGAATCTTATCTGTTCATATGCCGTGAAAATGTTTATACTTGTGATATATGATTGTTGCACAAAATAGTAATTTGTATCTAATAATGCTGCTATTTTTTTATATAAGGCTCGAGCAACACTATTTCACTGTCTAAAATAGAAATTTACTAACTACGTACAACTTATGTACCAGGGGTTTAGTGGTATGGAGAGAATTACATGACGAATGAGAACAGGGGCAAAGTGGTCTTTTTGTGCACTTAACGGATAATTTTGAATGGCAAACTAACGGAGTGGTATAAAGAGAATTAAAATATGTTATTTAGTGGTATGTAGGGAATTGAGCGTTATTTAGTGGTATAGAAAAATTAAATCGTTATTCAGTGGTATGTAGTAATTTTTTTTTGAGTAATTCATGTATTTACAATTTCTACGTAAAACTATGTGCGATGTCTGCACATGATAATTCATGGTTTCCCAATTTTCGTTTTGATTTTATTGTGGTGATCTGTAGTAGTTTCTTTTGGTTTCTCGAGATCCCGACATGTTTATATAAATCGCAGTTAGCCCCACAATTTTGCGTTCTCATGACTGGCATTTGTGGGTTTGGCAGTCGACAGCCGTGTGTGGAAAGCATAACCAATTGGAAATGGAATCAATTTTCATAACCGGAGTACAGAAAATTGTTCATGACTGGAGTACAAATCTTTATATGACAAGGTAAAAATAGTTACTGCTCTAATCTCTCCTAGCCAACTAGCTAATGACTGTGAAAAAAGAACAGCACTGTTATTACACTCTTATTAGTACAAATCAATTGCGGGTTTTAGGCTGTCGGTGCATGGATTTACGGAGCAAACAGAAGAGATTTGTACTTGTCTAAGTTCTGTTCGATCTCCCCATTCCCCGTGGCACGGTGGCTGCAGTCAAATATTGTATTGGGGAAAACTCAGTAGTCAAAACTCCGACAGCTAATTGCACTGGAATCTTTCACGTTTGAAGGAATCTTCTAGCGGTGATCCGTACTAGAGTCAACGAAGACACACAAAGCTAGGAATTATCAGCATTAGCTCCGAGAATTGCTGCTAAAAGAAGAAGAAGTGCTTGTGAACATTTTGATTTTGCCTCCCTTTCTTACTGAAGTGAAATCATCTGTTTCATACTTCGACATTGAAGTCTAGAAAAAAAAATCATATTTCGATATCGCGCTTGTTCTTTTTCTCCCTGAGAAAAACACATACAGATATGGTTGTTCATTGGAAAGACAAAGGAAAACGGACATATCATGTCACACTGACTGGATTTGACATGGTACAAAGTAACAAGTCTCACAAAAGAGACACAGGGGTATCACGACACAATTGACACTACCATTTTTTAATTATTTTTTTTGCAATGAGAGATGATCATCTTCTCACTATCACCTGTGGCCTTGCTTCCAAAACAATTTTCTTCTATTTTTTTTCTTCCTTGGTTAGGCCGTGTGGATAAGGAGAAGGGAAGAAAGTGAGGCGCCTAGCTAGAGTTAGAGGGTTCGGTGGCACGCCACTGTCTTTACAAAAAATTAAAATTAAAATCTCTTTGCTGGGATGATTTAATTAAGCATCGCAACGGCAAGTTGTTGGTTGGGTTTGGATGGCCTCCACCTGCTGCTGATCCAGTGCAACGGGAACGAAGGAAAGAACGGGTCGCATTCGTCCGTTCCCATGCCATCCATGCACCACCGACACTCCTCCCCTCGTGGAGAGCTTTTTTTTACGAACTTTTCATCCAGAAAGCATGGATTTCTATAGTTTTATAAAAGAGAGCGAATTGACTCGATTTTATGAGAAAACTGAGCCAAAAGCTTTATACAAACCGATAACAGGCAATCATCTAGCTAAACTGAGCCAAATACTTTACACGGTTGTATCTAGATTTTTCCTTTTATAAAAACCTGATGGTATGAAGTACTGCTCACGAAACAATTGACAAAACTGCCCCAGCACAATGCAATAGACAAAAAACACACCTCGGAATGAAGCTAACAACCGTATCATCATCATCAATCATCACACCTGTGACTGAACGGCTTTGACTTCGCCTCCCAAGAACCACCAGAAGGGTACACGTCCACCCGTCATGCCGAACTAGGACCAGCACAGTCACATCCATCGACCCAAGCATTCACCCGGGGAGCGCAAGGCCCAGGAGAGGCAATAGGCCAAACTCTTCGATAACACTTCCAAGGAGAGGAAAGAGCCCGTGGGCGCCGTCGTCACCAGCACCAATCCAAGTTGGGACAAGATTTTCACCCAGAGCGTCACACCCCACCACAACACTGAACCCTGAGGGATGAGGTTTGGTCACGCCAGCAGCTACCATGACCACCCCAGAACCTACCAGCCATGGTCTAGGACGTGAAACCGACTCTTCGACTATGCCTCTAAGGAGAGAAAAGATGCTCCCAAGCATCATCATCGTTGGCACTGACCCTCGTCGGGACAAGACTTTTACCTAGAGCGATGTACCTCCCCACCCCACCGAATCCCGAGGGAAGAGGCCCAGCCACCATTGGCCCCACAACCGGGCCGTAACACGCGTGGAGCAATGCTGCGAAACCACCTGCACCGGATTTGGAGCTCCTGCCACCACCACCGCGTCCTCGACCACATGCTCGCATGCCACGGCCCAAGCAACAAGATGTTGCCACCTCGCCGCAGCCCGCAGGCCACAAACCTCACTGGCCAAAGCCTATAGCCCAGCTCCATGAACCACCGTCGTTGCCCTACCCGAGGCTATGCCGGCCTTGCAAGGGGAAGCCGCCACCTGGAGGCCTACGCATGCAGCCGCAAGAGTTGGGCTGCCACCTACCGGAGTCAAGCCGCCAGGAGACCACCGCGCCACACACCCATCCCCACGGAGTTGTGCCTCCACCACCGAGAAGACTCTCACCTCCTTTGGAGGCAGGCCTCACCGCCGCTGCTGGCAACCTTCGGCAGTGGCGGCGGCAAGAGGAGTTGGCGGGGGTGAGCTCTATGTCTAGGGTTTGGGGTCGCTGTTGGGTCGGTCATGCGGGAGCGACATGGGAGCAGGTGCGGGTTTGAATTTGAGTACATGTAAAATCTCCCTCCCTCCCCTCTCCTGGAGAGCCCTCAAAGTCCAAAAGGCTTTTCGCTGTTCAGAGACCAGGGTTTGGAGGTTGACATTGGTGCCGCTGCATGCCATCACCGGCACCCATCAGCTGCAGCCATGTTCTTCAAGTTAGAGTTACAATAAATCAATAGCTACTGTTGCTGAATTTGGTGTTCAGGATCATCGTAAGGAAACAGAAGAATCGGAGGCTTTGCTTCTAGAAAAGTATACGAGTCCCGAAGTGAATTGGTAAACATTGGGCGATCGCGGTGGTGGCGAACATAGTTGATTATATGTGATAGGGACAATTCAGTTCAGATCAATGTTGTTTGGTGTGGACGATCGATCGATGATGATATCGACATGGGCATCGTGTACTAGCTTTAATTATTTTTCTTGGACAGTAAACACTGCAGTGCCAGTGAGAGATATGCATGGAACTAATTTTTTTTAGACAATGATATGCATGGAATTATAGTGTTAGGTGGTACTAATTAAGTTAGGAACAAATCTTTGCATGGAACTGTGTAAGGTTGTTGCTTAGAGCTAATAATGGAGGAACATCTCCGGTCCCATCCTGCACTCCTTGCAGCAAGCAAGAGGAAGAGAGGTGGCCAAACACCAATGCAGCAACATGCCACCAGGTGCTGAACCTTCAGAGTCTAGGTAAAGAACTTAAATGATCTGGTTCAGCTGGACTATTATGGTTACCGTCCTTTCTCAGATCTAAATTTTGCATCCGTACAAATACATGCTTTGTAGTACAAACGGAGAGGGTTTTGCCCTGGAAACAATTAAAAGCATGTTTGGAACACAGTAATTTCACAATTATTAATTAGTTTATTTCTCGTAGGAGCAGCAAATAAGTTCCAAGAGTTAAAATGTGTTGGTCCCAAGTGTTGAACTAAAAGCAAACGGTATCCGGTCTAGGTGCAATCTATTCGAACCCTGTTAGGAGGGACTTTGATGGATCACATGGTCCTATGGGAAAAAGTGAGAGCTCCACACAAATTTCATAGGAGTTCCCACGTACACCTTCGTAAATGCCTCGTTACAAGCAGCCCCCCTACATGTTAGCCTCCTATTTTCTTAGAAAGAATTAGAAATATACGAAATCGGGCTTTGCTTCGGTACTCTTCCAGAAAAGTTTATGAATCTTAAAACAAGGCGGTAACTATTAGAGGACAATGGCGTTTGATTGGCTATACGTGAGTGACAGACACAACTGAGTTCAAATCATTGTTTGGCATGGACGGTCCTTGATGGTATGAACATAGGCATCACGTGATTTATGTCTCTCTTGCCTGGTGTTTTCATTGGCAGTGGCAGTGTCACTGAGATATGCATGGAGCTATATGCAAGGACTTCGGTTAGGAACAGACCTTGGCATGTAACCGTGTAAGGTCGTAGCTTAGAGCTAATAATGGAGGAACGGCACCGGTCCCGATGTTCCATCCTCCAGTCCTTGCAGCAACCAAGGAAGACGAAGAGACGTTTGCGACGTAGGAGTAGCATAGAGGGAGGCTCAAACATCAATGCCGCAACGTACCAGGAGGTGACTGCCGTCGCTCTATAGAGTCTAGGAAGAAATGGTTTGGTTTGAGCTTTTAGCAGGGTTAATTACCATCATTTCTCAGATCTAAATCCTTTTACCCGCACAAATACAAACAGGAAGGAATAAGAGCATGTCTAAAACGCAAGAATTACACGGCGATTAGCTCCCGCGTCGCCAACGAGGCCAGACGTGTTGGACCCATGTGTTGAACCCAAAACAGGTGTGGTCTATGGTCTAGATGCACAAAATCGTTGAACCCCGTTAGGAGGGACCTGGATGGACCTCATGGTCGGGAAAAGTGAGAGTTTCACACAAAATTCACAAGAGTGCCCATATACAAGCGGGTCCTACAAGTTGGCCTAGCTTGTATATACTTTCTTTTCTAAAAGTACAGCAGGACGTAGAAAAATAAGCCAATCATATATTATGAAATTGACTCTAAGCTAACCAGGAATGACATGAGAGTTTTGCACCTAAAGCGCTCATTATGTATGTCACTCTCATTAGGGGGAAAGAAGAGAGGAAGTACAGAAGAGGGGACATGAGTTGAATGACTTGAATCTATCAACTACTAATCAAGTGAGAACGAGTTGTTATTTCGGTGACTTCGGACATGGATCCAACGTTGGAGTCAAGCATTTTCATTTGCGTTTCTGGCTGCCGACATTTCCATTGATGGTGATCATGCATGGGTGGTTTCCGTTGAAATGTCATCGCAGGGAATTTAATTAGTTTCAATTCAATCACATCAACATCAAGTTTCAATAGCATATTATTGTAATGCAAAGTATCAATTAGTCATTTCATATTGGCGTATGGTATCCTACTTTCGATATGGTCTAGCTGGACAGAGTCAAAAGGCATACGTGACCCGTACCGCTCAGTAGGAAGTTAGGCGTACGCGCAATCGAAGCTTAGCTCTGGCGAACGTTGGTGTAACTATTAGCTGGTGTACCGTTTTGAGGAAAAGCAAAGGCATAGCTATAAGTGTAATAGTGTACTAGGCTCCTAATTCAACACTTGAAAAGCCGTGAAAATTTTAACTTTTTTGTCAACATTCATACAATATGCATCTACCATGTCATACAATTTTAAATCTAAATTTGATATACAGTTTGAGAAAAAAATAAATTAGACTGTGAATAATACAAGTGTGGTGCTATTCCATCTAGATTCAAATTTAATATTATTAACAGCCAAATTTGTCTTTTTATTTCTTGATTTGTGGATCAAGTTTGAATTTGAAATTTGGTAGCGTGCATATACATGTTATTCTGTGTCATGAACCTTTTTAGATTTTTCACAATTTTGGAGGTATTTTTGGTACTAGCGTACCCGATGTGCCCGCGCGAGATCTACCGTCCCCCGTGCTCCATCTGAAAATACACATATTACAGCGGGGAAAGCAAGCGCTCTAACGGTCGAACCACCACGATGGCATCGCCGCCGCCGGCGACGTGGTCGGTCACCGCGTGCCTGAGGTACCGCGGCGGGCTGGAGATCCACGCCGCGGCGGAGAACATCCTCCCCGGGTGGGGCACCGGCGGCGAGCGCCTCTCCTTCCTCCTCCGCCTTCGCCGCTGCCTCCGCCTCGCCGTCAGCTCCCAATGCGGCCGCGCTCTCGCGTCCACCGAGCCCAGCAAGACCCGCGCCGTCGCGCCCGCCGAGCCCAATAAGCCTCGCGCCAAGTTCCTCCGCTTCCTGCGGAGCAGGCTGGCGCGAGTGCCGCGCATCCTCTCCGTTTGGCGCCGCAAGAAGCCGCCACCACCGCCGCGCGCCGCCGCTGCTGCCAACCCGGGTCCTCGCACTCAGGCGATCACCTCTCTCTTGGTTCGTCTAAGCCAATGCCTCTAATTACTCAATTAGTTTGTCCAATTACTTGGTGTGAGATTCCTCATTCTCGGTGCAGAAGAATCGAGCGTTGTCAATGCGGCCGGCGACGACGACGGTGTTGTGCTTCGTTGCGGCGCTCGCCGTCGCCGCGGCTTCCGTCGCGGCACTTCGACTGATGGTACTACACTACCACACCGTGCACTCATGCTGCGTTTTACTGCATTGCAAATGGCCAAGTTCTTCTTCTGCACGATGGTTGCAACAAACAAGAACAGCATTTGGAAAATTTTGGTTCTGACTTATGATTGCATCGTGCGTGTTGCATCTCGCAGGCCGGGCTCATGATAGCGAATGCGAGCTGCACATCATGGAGATGCGTCCTAGCGAAGAAATTCGTCAAGTTCTTGGGGCCTCCTCTCTACGAGTTTCTCGGGCTCCCGAAGCTTAGCTTGAAGTGGCTCTTCAGCAAATAGATTCTTTTTACTGCATCGATTAACCCGGACCAACAAAGCTTTTGCGTGTTCGCAAAAAAGATTAACCCGGACCAAGTGATAGCGGATCAGTTAGGTCTAGTTTAATTTATGTCTATATTACAGATGATTCAGGTTCGAATGTCTTTCCGACGAACATGGCAAATTTCAGGGAACTAAATCGCATGAGCCTCTTCTGTATTATCTGAATTTGTGCTTTGTAAAACTTGTTCGGTATCTTGCACTACGGGAATCTGTGTGAATGTTCAGTTCAGAAATGAATGGCCTGGTACAACTGGCAACCAAAATCGTAAACCAAAATGTCAGATCACAACCAGATTTCTACGAGTACACGATACAGCGAATTTACAACAAAAGTCACCAATACCGAACCAACAGAGCAGAGGATCATTGACTTTTATGGAACCAAAAATTATAAAGAGCCACGCCAAGTGCACGCAGAAAAGCATATATACACCTATTTTTAGCGAAGCATATTTCATGCTACTAATTAGACGTGGATAGGTCTTTGCCCATCCAATTTGTTAAATGGTGCAGGTAAAACCCCCTCCATTGTCATATCACCACTAATAATCACAAGTTGAATGCTGAACACACTTCATTGCATTGTGATTCTGCTTTCGCGAATCGCACCACATGTCACTTGAACACAAGATCTTACAAGACATTGTATATCTATTATTTAACTGTTTAAACGCTTTTTGGAAGGATATGAGATCCATCCTCCATCATCCTGGAGTGCGTAACCTGAATCAAAAGCATATCAGAATTCAGAGAAAGCAGCGTATGGTATTCGTAAAAGATTATATCTGAGAATGACATTTGTAAGCATTGCCACATGGATTATGAGCAAGTAAAGTTGCACATCAACACAATACCTCCGGGAACACTTCGTCCCGGAACAAAAGAAACAGGAGCAGGTATGCAATTCAGACTCAATAACAGGTATGCAATTCAGACTCAATAACAGTCATATATAACCACTCGAATACATATGTGTTTGGACAAAAAAGATACGGCATTATATTGATTATGACCTAGCTATTTTACATTACCTTATCTAGTTTGTCCTTCGATGGTGTATCTAGCACTATCTTCTGAACACAAAGCCGTCGGAGAACACGACGTTCAAGCATAACCTCATACTGAACATCACTGTTGTACGGTGATACACCTGCTATTACCTTCTTCTCAATCCCCACCTCCTCTAGAGATCAACAAATAAAGATGAGCATATGTTTTTTGTTTACAAAACAGGTTGGGTTACAGAAGCAAAGAACTATGATGGAACAGGCAACAAACCTCCAATGAATGGAGACTGGAACATAGAATTGCTTTTAGAATGATGCTGAACGTCATGAACCTTGTTTCTCAAATGCAATGGAGCTTTGAAGTCAACACCAGGATTATCTCTGTTAATGGAGAACGAAAAGAGCATACATGTAAATCTATGAAACGGATAGAGATTTGGAAGATATTTGTAGGGTACACTACTTACATCGTTTCCTTTCTTACACATTCAACATGAGTATGAATTTGGAACATTTCTCTTGAGGTTTCCTGAAGACAACTCAAGTTTGCGGGAAGTTGTGTTGCTGCTGCTGATGTTTCCTTCTGCACCCCAGTATAATTGGTCACTTCTGAGCCATCAGAACATGCTTCAGATTCACTCATCTCAATTCTGAAATTTGCAGAGGGTTGAGATGTTTCTGTTGACATCTTTGTTTCTGGCTTCTCGAACTTCTCAATCTTGTCTCCATCCTTATCACCATTCTTTCTTACCAACAGACCACTCAGCTCAATATCTCCCTGAAAAGTGCCATTACTAACATGGCCATCCTCCAAAGATGAATTAAGTTTGGACTCCTGAAAATCAGTGCCAGTATTGAACCCTTGCCTTAGTGAATCCTTGCCAGAATGCTGAGAACATGTGCTGTGTTGACCAACTACAGTTTGGCTTAAAGAACTGGCAGATTGAAATATGTCTGTGTTTGGGTTCTTGAAAGTGTCAAAATTATCTTCTTTCTTTTTGTCTACCTTCTGTCCCAAGAAAGTACTCATATCAATGTCATTCTGAAGGTCCGTGGCGCAGAACGGGTTTGAATGCTCAATTTTATCGCCATATATATCTGAAACAGGATTCTGCAGGTGAATGTCATCATCAAAAATGGCATTTTCAGGTCTGTGAAAAACATGATGAACTTTTGAAGCAGGTCTCCTTTCAGTTGACCGCACAGTTTTATATGCGCCCATAGCTGGAATGGAACTGAAAGGTTTATCCTCGCGCATTACAGTGCAACTCGATGGGTTATTTAGTCCAGTGCCACCCTTCAGATGGGAGATCGAAGAACCCCAATCAGCAAATTTCTCCTGAAGTGATAAACGGCAGCTTGGTTCTCGAGTTCTCTGTTGTTCTGTTGCCTTGTCTGGCCAATAACCTGCTTCAAGATTGTTCTGATCTGTTCTTATTTTATGGTATTCTTCTGGATCCCCGAAGAGCGAAACTCCATCAAGATGCGCATCCATTTTTGGAATATCCAAGCTTATATGGAAGTCATCCTTCTCGTTCATGTTATTCTTTTCGCGTTTTACAGAAAGTGATGGTTTTTTGCTCGTTCTGTCCTTCATTGCTTTGAAATTAGACCAGAAAAAAGAAAATATAAGGGCCATAGGCATAACATCCTAGTGTGTACAGCACATCTATCATCAATGTAAAGAGTCTTTGCTGGAGAAAGAGCACAGAAGTAAAAAACAAAAACCACTGACCTGCAGCAGATGAGCATGATTCTTCACTGCAGAGAATAATTTGGAAGGATCAGCAAGACAATTCCTCATGATTTTTTTGCATGACACAGGATACAAACACTTCTAAGAATTGAACCAAACCAATCAGACAAGACAACCAAACTTAATTCTCTTAATACCTCAATGGACTCCTCCTCTTCTCTGAATCATCTACCATGTCAAAAGACCAATCAGAAGGACCAAAAGTGCTGTTCGAGTTGGGTTCTTTCTTAATTGGTGGGTGCCTGGCCAGAATGATAACAAGATCAGATTATTGTGTTAATATTACTTCCAGGAGGCTTTGATGTGCTTACCTTTCCCAGTCAAAATGTACCATATCCTCATCATCATCCAATAACGACTGATCAGAAAAGAGGTCATGTCCTGATGGATTTCCTTCAACAAAAGATGCAAGTAAGAAACAGAAAATTCTCACAACAGAAAAAGGGTTGCACTAATTAGTCACAGCCGTATGGCAACTGCAAGCGTCCTGCTAGGCAGACCCAGGGTCAAAACATAAGAGTTAGGAAAACAAAGAGAGTATCATAGATTTCAAGCATCACATATCATAAAAATGCAGAACTATCACATGAATACATAACAATGTTTCTCGAGTGTACTTTATCCCTGCTAGCTGACTGACGAATTAAGAGAAGGTAAAGCAAGTTGTAAAACCAAATACAGCAACTCGCCAAGCTACAGAAGTAGCTGATCCAGATTACCAATAGTACAGGAAAAGATAAAATGATGATACTTCAATAGTACAATCACGCATTCACAGCCCAGCTAGAAATCAATTGGGAAAGTTCAGGAACAGTAATGTGGAATTCCGGCTGGTGCATCGAAAGAAGGAAAACACAAACACAGATAGTTCTAACCTGAAGTCTCAAATCTTGTGCTAATTCTTGTTGAAGTTCTGCAAGAATAAAATGAATTAGTCATAGTCCCTTAGAACTTATTAGTCATACCTAGATGTATGTGGATAAGTAACCTTCTTTCTGGAGAGTATCCTTCTTTAAAGCCATAGTCGACTGTATCAAATTGTTCTACTCTTGGAGTCGGAAAATGATCATCTGACTTAAATGATTCTATCTTCCACAATCTCTCAGAATCTACATCAGGTAGATTGTCATCTAATCTGCCACACTTTGCTGTCCATAGTAGAAAAATAGAACAATGAATCATACATTGTGTGTTATTTTCTTAGGCCACAACACTCGAGTGGTCAGACTCGGTAATGAGATGGTGCAGCTAGGGACTGGGTGCAGTAGAACTTACATTGCCAACCTTTCTGAGCTTGAGGTTCACAAAACATGTTTTCGTCCTCAGGATAGAGGTTATCATTATAGTTCTCAAATGAATGTGGAAAATAAGAGTGTTTCCCCCTTTCGTAGCCTGACTCATCTGCAATACCCATTTTGTCTGAAAGTCTTCGGTCTTTCATCATGCTAATACCATTCAATATAGAATCCTGTTAAAATGAGACAAAATAAATGTTTGTAATTTTACTTTGAAATAGTAAATGAGAAGAAGAAACATCTAGCTAGGGAAGAGGAGAAAAAAATCTTGTGCTACTTTGCCAAGTAATCCAATGAAGAACATAAATCATATCAGCTGTATAAGGAATTGTTTCCCCCACAGACTTCACTACAGAAGTCTGAGGTATGAAAACTGTAAAAGTTATAAATGAAACAGAGCCACCAGCTCCCAATGCGACTAGCCAACCCACCTTAATTCTACAGATCACGTTTTCTACTTTTCTCTAGGCTTTATACCTGTTTTCATGTTCTTCTATACCTATCTTATATAACATTTAGACATGATCCCAAAGAAAATATGAGGCAACTGAGATTCTCACCAATCCCTTTGTGGTGTCAAAGGGCATAGACCGTCTTGCTTTATTTTGCATGTACCGCATGGCCTTTGGAGGCAAAGGTAAAATCCTGCAAAACCAATGTAGTGCAAGATAGTTAGGGGTGTAGCATTGAGCCTGTGCTAAAAGTTCAGACAAGATTCTTTATGTGTTAGGCAAGGAGCCTTTTAACCCTTTTGCTTACCTTAGCTATAGCAGCAAGGTGGGAAAACTAGATCATTTGTACCAAAGCCTACTAACTGGACCAATAATTTGTTACTCTAGGTCTTAAGGGCAAGTTTTCTTAGTACTTACTGATGAATTTGAATTCCGGCAATAAAAACTAGTACCTGAGGATAAATTTCTTTATTGTAAGAAATGGTTTTAGGGTTTTCCTTGAGGAAATTGAATTCACAACAGTTGTCTCAATTATTGCATGAGCCCATGGATACTTTGTTTTGGAGAAGTTTCAACCTACTGTTTTCGAAGAAATGTCTATAAATGGACAGGAGAGTTCATACTACCATTTTCTGTGAATTTTAACACTGCCAATTATTTACATTCCCTCACAGCGGATTAACTTTATATGCTTATCTGAAACAGTCTTTCAATACGAGACAACCTTTTGGTGGATCTTGGTGATTGAGGAGGAGTTTCCATCTTGATATGGCCAAGGCCTGAAAGCAGAAGCACGAAGTTATGCCTAAGAACCATTTAGTATACTGTTAAAAGAGGAAAAGGAAATGGACTAAGATTCATCAATGATAGTAAGTAAAAAGCCACACGTGCACCATGATGCTCATACGAATTTCACAGTGAAATACATTTATGACCCCGTAAGTCGTAACAGTTGTACTTATGATCACTAAACCTGAAAAACAAATCTCAAATCAAGAATGTTGTTTGGTGCAAGTGCTTGCAGAGAATACATACAATTCTATATGTGGTCACTAAAACCTGATAAACAAATGTCAATAATTCTATATCTGGTCACTAAACCTGAGAAACAAACATCAACACAAGAATGTTGTTTAGGTGCAAGTTCTCATGGAAAATACATATAACAATGCAGCAAAGATATGCACTAGTCCAGACTTTGCAGTGCAACTGTAAAGTGAACTACAAGTATGAATTCGGTATAAAAAAAAACTACAAGTGTGAACAGCATTCGTTCCAGTTGTCACACGCAACGTCTGGTAACTGTCCTTTTCAGCATTTCCCCAACTTCTGCAAACATAATTCTAATAATAACCCATTCAGAGAAAAGTACATGAAAATATCCCTTACATGTTAGCGATAACCACTATAACCAAATTGAGAATGTTCCGAGATAAAAATATGATATGCACTCAATTCTCTTGAAAATGTACCTTTAACAGAAAATGAAACATGAGCTTCATGGGCAGGTCGTGCAGTAGATTTAGTTTTTGATCCCTCAGAACTGACCAAATCAATAAGTGAAATTTCTGCAAGGATAGATCACATCAAAGTTTCAACGATACACAACAGGTGAATCAGTCTTGATTATACAATTGATATTTATAAATAAATGTTTCATACAGGGTTGCAAGAAATAACTTCTCACCTAACTAAGCATTTCTATTAGCGCTAACAAGTGTCATAAATGATTTCCTTTCAGATAGTTACAATGCATAAACTTGAACTATGGTTCAACCAGTAGGTCCATTAGAAATAATTGAATGATGCAGTGAAGGAAATATCACCACCACTGTGGAGTTCCACATTTTGATTTCGTTTCTTGGCACCATAGTTTTTGGATGGGGATATTTTGCAACCAAGCGGATCTTCATGAGGGTTAACAGCAGCTGCAACATCTTGATGACCAAAGGGTGATGACAATCTGCCAAGGTACAAGACTGACATCTCACAGAACTAGACCGATTAACCAGGCACACTTTTATCATACTGCATGGAGATACTGACCTTGACTGAGAACCTGCAAAATAGCAGCAAATTAATTATGATAAACTCAAATTTATCTAAAGGCACATGACATGCTTCAGAAATTAATATCAATCTCATTCTTCTTTTGAGAGGTGTATATTCAAGGGAGGAACATATAAACCTAGTACCTACGGTGTGAAGTTTGTGGATGCAATTGACCTTGTCAATATATCTATGTTGAAATACAACGTTTGTACAAGAAAATAAGAAAAGCATAACGAATCCCTTGTCTGATATACAGAAGGCTGCACCCTTACTTGTTTCCTTCGGATTGATATTGTACACAGAAGTGGTCTTCTTTAGCGCCTCTGTAGGGGAAACATTTAAAATTGCGCAGTCCACTTGTGGAACAGCACTATCTGTATCTGAAAATAAGAGTTAAACGATCATACTAAGAAATATAGAGAGGTTAAAACTATGACCGACATTCAGTTTCATGATGAAACATGCAGCATTAGTGATACAAGAGTGCCCCCAAGAAGCCACCATGCAAAACAATATAAGGCACAGTAAGTCCACTGTAAAATCCATCTGTTAAATTAATACCATCCTGAGTTTATATTTACAGTGTAGCCAAGGAACCTTTCACTAGTTGTCATGTGCAGCCACAAGAACAACGTGTTCTAGCTTCTAATCATGAAAAGAAACCAGATCCCTTGTTTATTGGGGTCCATATACATCCGAGAACATCGCTAAGCTCTAAACCGTCCAATATACTTGGAATTTTCTATTTGACTAGAGTGGCATTAGTCAACCCACTCGATCAGATTCCACAGAGATTGTTCTAGACGAGCAACAAGATTAATAACAGAAAAATCACGTGTAGCAAGTCCATTACTAAGAATGCAAAACATGTGTAGAAACTCACTTGCAGAGCCATTGCGAGGACTGACTGGAGTTGCCAAATTGTTCAGGCTTAGAACATCAAGAGATCGAGGCACCTGATCACCGTAAGCTTGAATTGCTGTGCCTTCTACGTCATTCTGGTTTTCTAGTCTTGGCCTCTGCTGCTGCCTCTTCTTTTGTTCAAAGTACTGCCGCTGTCTGCCCAGCATTTCGTTTTCGATAATCAGTTATGATGGTATACGAACAATAACCGTGCCACACCAACATAAACTTTTACGACTTGACATCGGTGAGAACGAGATTGACAACGTTACCTGCTCTGTGTTGATTTCCTGGACTGCTTGTTTCAGGGCCGAACACGCCGAACGCAAAGCCGTCCGATTCCCAAAAATTAACCAAATGTTAGCGCATCGTTACGAAAAACACTGCTACGTGCTACGATTACTCTAGATTTTACGTGCTAACCAGCAAACACCGCTGCGATGTCGCAGTACAAGAAGAAAATCCGAATCGATTCAAAAAATAAATAAATCCAAACCGTGCTAAATTCCCAAATTAAGTGCCGCTGGAGCACAGCATAGATGGAAGGCGAGGCGGGGATCGGAGAACGAACTCACAGCGTACACCTTCCTCCTCGACCCGCCCATCCATTGCAGCATCGCAAGCGGACGATGGGGCTATCTGCCGATTGGCACGGAGCGGGAGGGGCGTGTGTGTAGGGATGGGAGGAAGGAGAGGGGCGGCGGAGAGTAGCAGCGAGATGAGGAGGTAGCGGCGGAAGTAGCGAGCCGAGGAGATGGCGGCGGCTCGGCGAGGCCGCGACGGGTACGCGGGCGGCGGGCGAGCCTCGGCGTTGGGAGCAGGAGCAGCGGGAGGGGGCGCAACGGGAAAAACTCGGGGGGAAATTCGTATTGCTGGCTGTAGCGTGGATATGGGAATTTTGGTCCAAAAATCATCTCCACTGGCGCAGGTTTTGTTAGCTAGCCCTTGCCTACGAGCTTTATTTCGTACAAAAATATTTTATTACGAAGAAATGAAATAGAAACAATAGCAACTAAACACAATCTTTTTTCTATACTACTATATAGTGTACCAAATTTAAACTAGCCTTGGCAAGCAATTTGAGCCATTGCTCCCATGAATTTGACGACTGAGATTGGAGGGATTCGCAACTAAACACAATCTTTTTTAGTTATAATGGGTTCACTTATTAAGGTTCATTAACTAGCCGGCGCATTGAGAGACATGACCATCTCTGAGGAACCATTCCTAGTGTGATCTTCCCTTGTAAGCTAAAGCTGCATGTCCATGACAACCTACATCCACTTCACCCTGAGGAACCAATTTAGTACACTAAAAAAAAAGAATCAAAGGGTACTGTTCTGCCGTTTTAGACACTAAAACCTTGTTCTTTTCTACAGAAAACAGATAGATATATTATTTTTTGCACAAAATTCGAACGTTCATATTTCATCCAACAATACACATTTAAAGAATTTTTCCAAATTTTTGGAAACTTCTACGTACGCCCTTTTCTTTTCAAAGCGCCCGAGCAGAGATTGGAAGTTGTTTGCTGCGTCGAAGGATTGGGCCTTGTCTTCGGCCTGGTTAGCCACAAGGTCCGGCCCGGATCCATCCAGGTATTCCATTTGCAAGTTTCTGATCGTAGAATGCCAATACAAAATCACATTCACCTGAGTGAGTACCTGACACTGCATTGGTTTCCCATGACGATTATATCTCACTGCAAAACTAATCGTCCTCGTCGCTGCCATGCAGCGGCGGATTTGCCGTACAACGTGCCGAGGCACTTGCCCGGGCTCTTCCGTATTGGTCTGGCAAGTATCGTAGGCTGCTAAGTTGGTTGGGCACCAGGCATGATGGAGGCCCAGAACCAGGCACGAGCAGGTCACCAGCACGCGCACGTCGCGGAGTGGAAAATCGCATAGACGCATTCGGGCAGTTTGGGCACCGAAACTGCCATGCATGCTCCTCAATGAATGAACTCCCTTTCCTTGAGCTGCCACGACGAGGAGTATGTCAATCCGGTATGTGAATTCTCAAGCGAAGCATCACCAATGGCTCAATGCCCTGTTTCGTTTTCTGTATCATCAGGCTGCCTGAAGCAGCCGGAGTAGATACCGTACACCTTATTCAGGTCCGCAGCACTCGCCGTCCACACATGCCCCGGTGCCGCACCTGGGAGGCCGCCCGCCGCCATCATCTCCTCGCAACTCTCCTCGACCAGCGCCGCCTCCCAGAGCTTCCCCTCCCGCCACAGGCTCTTCACCAGCCGCACGGTGACAAATGGGAGGAGGATGCCGTCCGACCGCCCTTGGCGAGCAGGCGCTCCACCAGCTCGACGTGCCCGGCGCGGGCGAGGATGGCGACCATCCTCGCCACGGTGTGGCGGTCGTGCGCGAAGCCACTGGGACGGCACGCCACCCAGCAGAAGAACTCCCACGCCGTCTCCGCCTTCCTGAACGCGCGCAGGAGCTTGCACACGAGCCGCGGCGTCCACATGATCCCGGCGGCCTCCAGCTCGACCACCTCCTCGGGGTCCCAGCCTTCCAACGCCCAGGCGAGCTCATGCGGGTCCAGCCATGGCTTGAGCGTCTCCTGGCTCTGCCCCTCTTCCCTTATCACCATCCACCGCGCCTTCATCCTTGACGAGGATTCCTAATATCCATAGGATCATAGCTTGTCAAGTTGATATACAGGTCCACTAATAAGAGCTCGTACACGTCAACTTAATTACCAGGTAAATTTATTTTTGGAGCTTAATTATTTTCTATGAATTCCATAATGCTATCTAAAGGAGATGATATTTTATATTACTCAGGAACATGGGGCTAAGTAAGGAGAAGGATGGTAGTACTACAAGAGACAAGAAAAAAGATGTTGAGTTGCTATCAAATTATTACAAGACTTTGAAACCACTATGATGGAGTATGAAGATTTAGACGAAATATATAAGCTTCTACTTATAGGCCAAGCCCATGTAATGTTAGATTTAAGCAAAATATGCAAGTTTTAGAGTCTGTATTCAAGGAGAATCAGGTTTTAGAAGTTGTTTCGGACCCCTACCTTAGGGTGCCCTCCTTAAATACACCCCATGCGCCTCCTCTAGAATGCGGGTTTCATAGAGTATTGTTTAGCTACTGCTACAATTTTGCATCTACAAGTTGTGTAGGACTGCCACCTTGTTCAGATCGCCATGGAAACCCAACTCGTTCTTCTAACTCTTGTGCCGATTTATTACTTATAATTTCAGGTTGCAAATTATCACGGTTCTTACCAATTCTTCAATTGCTTGCAGGAACTCGAACCTCGTTATTCAGGTTGATTGTGTCTACGGTAAGATCAATAACCATCGGAGATTGGTTTAGCGATTGCTAAGGTGTATTGTCTAGTATGGTGTAGTCGAATCGTTAAGGTCAAGCTACATCTAATCGATTGCTACCATCCTCTCATTGAAAGATCGGGCCACCGTAACATCAATCCTCCTCGCTATTGACATCATCCTCGTGTCCGGTGAAAGCTCCTCAATGAAGTCCTCCGTGCCTTCCACGTGGCCCGCTTCTCTCATGGCGGCGATGGCAGCCCACATCTACGGCCCGGGCATGACGCCATCGACGGCCGCCATCTTGCAAACTAGCCACCGAAGCTGGTTGAACTTGCCCGCCGACGTGAGCACCTCGAAGAGCATGTTCTACTGCTGGGTGGTCCGCTGAGTGGGTAGCGACTGGAGGATACGAAAAACCTCGAGCGCTTGGTCCACGAACCCAGTGGAGGTGAGATGGGTGATGACAATGGTGTAAGTACAGCCGTTGGGGAGCGCGGCCCTCGCGGACCATCGCACGGAACGCCTCCACAGCGGCAGGATGATCCCTGGCGCCAGTGTGGAGGTGGATAACAAGGTTGTGTGCCTCGGTGGGGCGATGGGGGTGGCTGGGATGGAGGTGGAGGCGGCGAGGGCGGAAGTGTGGTGCCCCGCGACGGCGAGGAGGCAGAGGCGCGCAAGAGGGGGTGGCGGTAGGGGGAAGGAGGCAATGAGGGAGCGGATGTTGGGGAGCACGACGAGAGGCGAGCGTGTGGTAGAGTGGGAGCGGCGCAGGCAAGGGGAGGACATGGAAGAGGGAGAGCGCTAATACTGACATGGGTGCGCCGCGGATGGCATGGAGCACGACCATGTGGTCGTCCGGTGGGGCCGGCTACAGTGAGGAGGAGAGAGGGGAGCGAAGGCGGAGGTGCAGGGAGTCGATGAGGCGGGTGCGGTGAAAGTAGAGGGTGACGCGGCTGGTGGGCGCGGGCATCATGTGATGGACTGAGGCAGCGGCGGGGAGGGGGGGGGTTAGAACAGAACCCACTCATGTACCCTGCAGAATGCAGCTATCACTCCTGCACAGCAACATCCGCAGGTTATATTTGCAAATGATAATGCATATTTCGTCCGGTTTATAATGTATAATGCAAGTACTGCATGATTTTTGCTCAGTTCATCATGAGTGCTTGATTCAATTTTATCATCTTCTTCTGTGGGGAGAAGAAGAGCAAGGCCTGTCTAGTTCAACTCAAACAAACTATGGTAGGATTGTTTGATGGAATAGAAGCAAGCAAATGAATTCAACGACAGAACACATCATACAATGGGTAGGGATGAACAACCAGTGAGGGGAAAGTCAGCAGATGCTTTCTAAATTGCAGCCATGGCTAAAGAGACACATGGATTAGCATATACAATTAGTTTAGTACAACCAATGGTTCCATGGGCTAACAAAAAAAGCTTCATTCCCTGAAGGCTTTAGCAGTCGTGGCCAAGGATACAAAAAAGGGAAAAGGGGGAATACCAGACCTAGGCCGGCACCGTTAGCTTCGATACTTTTATCGCTGGTCGAAGTTGATCATACGGAGCCTTTGCTGGAGGATCATGCGGTCTTGGACCTGTAAGGCAGCTCATTGACAGTGTACCGAGGAAAGCTCTGTTCCCCTCCCAGAAATGGTAAGGAAATAAGCAATAGCGTGCCACATAGTATGGTCATCCTGCCAGCATAATGCCACAAGCAAGGGGAGAAAGAATGGGCTTTGTTAGCAAGAAACCATAGGTTAAATGACAAAATCAAAGAGGCGCAAGGATGACATAATTCATCGCAAAGCATGTACACATAAACATTGAATCCATCCTACGACTGCCTAGAAGAAACAAGAAAAAGGGAACCATACTCCTCCAACTGCAAATTTGCAATCCCCATCGCTTCTTGAGCTGCCAGTGTTAAACTTGTCGAAGCCATGAACCACTGAACCCACTGGCCATCATGTCCTTCCTTCAGATGACACAAACACACAGGCCCTGTAATTTTCAACAAAAGCAGTAAGCAGAGAAATGACTGTCAAAGAATCATTTATGTAATGGTTCAACTACAGCAGACGCAGACAGCAGGGAACACAATAAAATACAAGGAAGTGTGCTATCAGTATCCAACAACAGCAGCAAAACTATAATTCTAAATCACTCACCAAGCAGTTTTCATCTTGGACCTAATCTGCCCCTCTTCCTCTTGCCTGATAACCTTGAATGGACTGTGCTGTCCACTTGTGTTTGGCCAACCTGGCTTCGAGTCCGCTTCTCCTGATCAGGCACCATGGAATGAGTTATCTCGTCCCCCTTATCCCTCTGGTGCTCCGCCTCCCGTTCAGCTGCATCTGTTGCTGTCGTTGATGAGCACGGAATCACGCCAGCAATGTCGCAAAGTGACGATCCACCAAGTTTCCCAACAAGTTCTACACATGTTCTAGTGACTTGCTCAATGAAAGCATTACATGCGCCTCTGGAGCAGCCTTTTTGAGAAGTTGCCTCTTTCGCCAGGATAGTGAGTTTGTCGGTCTGGGATGAGACATGGATGCATCAGAGATATCCATGTGTATGAAGCTCCATGCTTGATAATAGCATGACTTATGCACATCATAAACCAAATCACATCTTACAAGTAGGATGTCTTACCACTGAGTGGATCAAATGAGCCCTGGGGGTATAACGAAGCTGAGAAGCACGAAAAGGATCTTCAGCATCAGCTGTTGCACTTCGTGCAGATTCCCCATCCTTGTGACCATTACTTATCCTCGGTGTGCAGAGACGGATACGTGTCGACCGTCTGTACCACCGCAAATAATCCATGTAGTTGGCATGATTGTATGGTCGTTCTTCCATGATAACGTGCTGCTCCTTTACTTCCCACATATCCACAAAAGACTTGTGCTTCTGTGCCCAATCATTATGAACCCTTCCACGACGACACCTGCAAAATCATCAGAGAACCTTATGGTCAGCTACTGGTAGATGATCTATAACTTCCTAGAATATAAAACAATCATGCATAGCCAACGAAAGAGACGATAATATTTAGCAAAGATATCTTTGAACATACCAATGGAGTTCCACGCTAGTGTCCCGTAATGGTGGTGGGCACTCCTGATGGAGACCAAATTGGCGCATCACTCTCTCAGGTGTGTAGACCTCCACCATAAAGAAAAAAACTAGAGGTGCTTGGGTCAGCCACAAATGAGAATCCTGGGTACATATAGGGGCAAGATGTAGTTCCTTCACCCATTCCTCCCTATATGGGCACCAAACAACCTGGTCATCCGTTAATAAGTCGAACTCATTGGTGAAGTGCTCATAGCAACGTGCTGGAGCTGATCGATGCGTGCACACAGCCACAACCCATCGGAGACCAACTGTGGGTCTATCCCTCTTATCCTCTAGCTCCTCCACGCTTGGGTATTTTGGCTTTAACATATCTGGCCTGCCGATTGGGAAACGCTCCCATGACCAAAGTTGAAGGAGCAAAAGGCAACCAGTCAGATTACTTTGATCCGATTGCCTCCTGCAAGCATCACACATTGCCCTGTAGAGATATGCCAGAGTAGCGGAACCCCAACTGTATGAACCAATATTCTCAAGATCAGCAATCAGCGGAAAGGGATAGACGGTGTACCTATCACCAGAGGCATCAGGAAACAATAGACCACCAATCAGGCTAAGGATGTATGCCCTCACATGCTGCTTTACAGCCTCCTCATCAGCGTCTTCTGGGCAGTTGTTAAACTCAGCTCTGACCCATGCAACCCTCAACCCAGGACGGGGTTTATCTGATGGAGGTGCCTTCCCAAGGTATCGCCGATACAATTCACTGTAGGACTCCGTTTGGTTTACAGTGACAGCACGGCCAGCGATAGGCAGTCCAAGAATCATTGCAACATCCTGTAGTGTGATTGTGACCTCACCACAAGGCATGTGAAAAGTGTGGGTCTCGGGTCTCCACCTATCAACTAGTGCAGAGACGAGTGCACGATCAATGGAGGGCAGTCCAGCCCTACAAATGTTAGCCAGCCCCATCAACCCAGCTGGTCTAAGGTACCATTCATACCGCTTGTCAAACCGGAGAGGCTCACGGTTCCGAGGGTTGAGCTCGGTCAGATGCTGTGCCAAACCATAGAAGTTACAAGTCAGTGGTTTATCTTTACACCGCAATTATTTGCATATAAATGATATAATTTCTATTCGATCTACCTGGCCTGACGCTAAAGCACGACCACGATGATCCTCATCATACAGCCCAATTAAAGGATATGTAGTTGTACCAACTGTCTCTGAAGCTCCACGTTGATCTTGACCACACTGAACCTCTGCATCTACACCCTGTCCACCATTGCCAGCAAAGGCCCTGGTGCTCCTTGGTTTTCGTAGTCGAGCATGTCGAGGATGCACATTTGGTGTATTGGTGGTCATCATCGATGGAACAGCAAAAGAAGCGCCCTGTTCTGGATTTCGTGGTTGGGTATTTTGACGTGGCGCATCCGGTGGTTCACTATCTATTAATGCAAGCCCTGGGGAAATCACCTCTGTACAGGAGTGCTTCTCTGCTTGAACATAGATCTCCAGGCAATTCCACTCGGTGCCGTTGAAAACTGCTTTGACATAGCTACTCCAGGACATGTCATCATCGATAGGCACCACGATGAAGTGTCGATGAGCACCTCCACCAACATTCATCCTCCCCTGTGCACGGACATTGTGCGTCATAGGATCCCACCCGAGCTTTTTGTACACAGCATCAATTAGCTCATCGTATGTGGGTGCAGCCTTGAACCATATACCCTCCTCATGGAGGTCCCCAAACTCCACCCCGTTTGCACCCTTCACCAGCTCCCCACCACTGTAAACTCGCACAAATTTGTCCATTGCTCCAATACTCCTGCCAAACATGAATGCACCCCAATTCGAGGAATGCCCAAATTCAGCTTTAGTAATCTAAACCAAGAACCATGATGCATAAGCATTTTAGTAATCATGATAGCAAATCTTGGGAGAAATTGGATAACAATAGTAAGTTTATCCACCCAATAGAGGTGCCATGCTAACTAGAGAAATCACAAGAAAGGTCCCATTCTAAAAACATTTTGCCAGGAAACAAGAACACAAAGACTAGCTTTCAGACTTGGTGTCCGCAAATCAAAGTGCTTTCGTAAAGAGAAGATGTATCCACGACAATTTCCTCCAAATCCAAACCACAATCAAGGGGCTACACAAAACAAAGACCCCGGGGTTATTCCTTAAGCTCGACATCTCTAAAGCTTTTGACTCTGTAAGCTGGCCGTATCTTCTTGAGGTACTCTCACAATTGGGTTTTGGAAGAAGATGGCGCGAATGGATTCGCATGCTCCTATCCACGACATCTTTGAGGGTACTCTTAAACGGGAGGCCAGGAAAGCCCATCTGTCATGCCCGTGGATTAAGGCAGGGAGACCCCGTCTCCCCAATGCTATTCATCATCACAATCGACCCACTCCAATCCATCATCCGGCGTGCGACAGACAACGGCATCCTCAAACCGATTGGACCCAGCTCTACTACACCAAGAATCTCCCTCTATGAGGATGATGTGGGCATTTTCATCAACCCAGACTGCGAGGAACTCAAGGCGATAAAATATTTTGTCCTGTTTTGGAAACACGAGTGGATTACATACAAACATTGCCAAATCTAAAATCTTCCCGGTGAGATGCGAGGATCACGACCTCCAAGCAATTACCAACTCATTCTCGGCGCAATTGGGATCCTTTCCTTGCAGTTACCTGGGACTTCCGCTACATACAAGAAAGTTGCGGTGTGCTGAATACCAACCTTTGAGGGATGGAAAGGAAAACACTTCAACAAAGCGGGTAGAGTGGTCCTCGCCAAATTAGTGCTCTCCTCGATTGTCACATATCACCTCACAATCTTCAACATCCCCAAATGAACTATCAAGCAAATTGACAAGATTAGAAGAGCATTCATATGGAAGGTTGACAATGAAGATCACATAAGCGGGGGACACTTCTTGGTCAATTGGTAGACTGTCTGCAGACCAAAGCACCTAGGCGGCCTGGGCGTCCCCGATCTCTCCAGGTTTGGTAGAGCGCTACGCTTGAGATGGCTTTGGTTCCACTAGACAGACGAATCAAGACCTTGGCATGGCTCGGCCTTGCCGTGCAACAATTCGGACAAAGACCTTTTCAATGCATGCACGGTCATCACGATCGGAAACGGGGAGAGGGCTTCTTTTTGGCATGACTGCTGGCTAGGCGGAACTGCACTCAAAAATAGAGTTCCGAGTCTTTACAAGATAGCAACAAGACGAAATCGGACGGTCAAGATGGAGTTAGAGGGCGGGAACTGGATTAGAGCCCTCCAGAACATCTCTACCACAGAGCAGCTACGAGATTTTATCAGTCTCTGGACTTGGCTTCAAGACTGCACACTTGACCTGGCAACGGAGGACGTGGTCGCTTGGAGATGGACAACCTCGGGATTATATACTGCTCGAACCGCATATGTGGCACAGTTCATGGGGATAATGCCATCGTTTCGGGCCGATGAGATTTGGAATGCCCACGCTGAGTCAAAATGCAAAATTTTCTCCAGGACTGTTCTACATAACTGTATACTGACTGCCGACAACCTCGCCATTCGCGGATGGCCAAACAACCCAACCTGCTTGCTTTGTCGATCGCACCTGGAAACTATGGCTCACCTATGCTGGAGACGCACTTTCACCTAGGACATTTGGAAGACCGTGTGCTCCTGGCATGACATTACGAACATTGTATCCACTAGAGCACACCAAAACATCGCTGATTGGTGGGATGCAAGTCTCATAGGCGACGCTTATGACACCAAAACAAAGAATGCCGCCGACGCTTTAGCGGTACTTTGATCTATGTCATGTGGGGAGTATGGAAAGAGAGAAACCACCGAGTGTTCCAAAACAAGGCTCTTTGCTCTTGGGATGTGGCCCTCTTGATACATGACGAAATCTCATAATGGCATACAGCCTATCGACATAGTGCAATTGAATCGGATTGTCGAACAGACTCAACTAGCAGCGTGCAAACATCTGTGAGGGTAGTGCCATGAGGCAAACCCTGTAAAACCTTGTTTATATTCTCAAATCTCTACTTAAATGAATGGGCAGTGCTCCTGCCATTATTTTATTTTTTCAAAGACTAGCTTTCTTGGTACTCCTAATCTCATAAGCGCCGTGGTACATCCCAAGTTCTCAGCTGCTGAAACCCTAGCTTTCCACCACTTAGCTCTCACTACACTACGACTCTACGAGCGATCAACAGCCAAGCTTTCTCCCTCACTGCTCGCTGAAGCGGCACAGCATCCAACGGAACAAAGTAGAACTCGTAATCTGAAATTTTGTCCCCCCAAATCTCCGCGCCAACAGCTCGCGTGAGAGGAGCGCGAGGGGGCTTACAAGGCGAGAAGAAAAGAGGATATCTATCTCGTGAGAGAGAGAGGTTACCGACGGCGCAGAAAGATTCCGCGGAGGCAGCGGCGTCACCGGGGACGGAGGCAGCGAGTGGAGGGGAATCCCCTATTTCCTTTTGCTCTTCCTGAGGCTGGAGACGGGCTCGTGTTTTGCGTTTCGTGCTTGTGTTAGTATTAACCTGGCGTTTGGCACCCGACGCTGGGTAGTTCAGCGTGCATAGGAAAGTTACAGATATGCCCCCTCAGAGTCCATCTTGCTATGCCTCTGCACCTGCAGCTGCAAACCCTGATTCAACTTTGGATTGTGTTAAAAAAAAGTTGAAGGGGTACCTTAACTTCGGCTCGCCGAAATTATTTTGGTTACCATTTTTGGAAAACCAAATTCGATTCGGTGCAATCAGTTTTAGTCATTGGTTAACTGAATAAACCTAATATCCATTGACATGTTATTAGGTGGGTATGTTAACGGAATAAACCGAATTTTCATGGACATGTTAACCGAATAAATTAGAATATTATGCTGAATTGATGGTGCATTTCTGAATTTTATGATGTTTATGTCATAGCTACGGGACTAGGTAGTGTACTTTAGGCACCCCCGATCGGTTACGTCGACCTCCGAGAGTACCAGAGGAGTACGAGCAAGTATAGTGTCCATCGAGGAGGAGCGCGCGGGAGCGTCCGATGAGGCGAAACGTGGAACTCTCGATGCCGCAAGGGGAAAGTGAAAACTCTCGTGTTGAGGCAAAGTGAAAACTCTCGTATATATTTCGGAGTTTATTGTTTTACATCTCAAAAATCTCCCCCTCTCTCTCTCACTATGGGGGGTATTTATAGGGTTTGAGAATGGAAAATGTGATATTACAATTTTGTCCTCATATGAGAGGGAATTTACAAGGACATTATGGTCATTTTCCCATCCTTAGAGGATATTGGGAAAAATATTCCCGAGCATCTTTGAGGAATATTCTTTGACATCTTTGGAGGAATTCCTAAGCACGTCAAGATGGTCCTTGACGACGTCGACGTAGTCCTCGACAGTGACGGGCGTCGACGTAGTCCTTAACGACGTTGACGTAGACCTTAATGACGACGGGCGTTGAGGTTGCCCTTGACGTCGTTGATGTAGTCCTTGATGATGTCGATGAAGTCCTCGACGGTGACGGACATCGAGGTAGTTCTTGACAACGTCGACGTAGACCTTGATGGCGACGGGCGCTGAGGTTGCCCTTGACGTCGTCGATGTAGTCCTTGACGATGACGAACACTGTGGCTGCCCCTTGACAGCGTCAGCTTGGTCATTGATGGCGGATGCAGAAAACTTCGAAAACGGGTTAGCGTGGGGACCCCTCCCCTAACAGGGGATCTTAACGCTGTCAAGGAGAAATCCGTCGGTTCGGGGTAGCGCGGGGACCCTTCCCCCAACAGTTTATATTTCGGTTTAAACAGAAAACCGAGACGGAATTTTCGGTTACATAATTGCATACCATATTTTGGTTACTACTTTTGAAAAATTGAAATCTTCAAAATTCAAAAAAGCAAAACCGAATGCCAACCCCTAGGTAGAGGAAAGACTTTTCTCTACATTATTAATTAAGGAGACGAGGATTCTAGTCAAGATTGACTAGCCCGCCTTCTTTGGTGCTAGTCAGTTGGCTCTAGGAGACTCCTTAACTTTGGATTGTGCAAATCAAACTGTAACACTTATGATAGGTTTGAAAAACTCCCGCGTTCCAAACAGGCCAAGCGTGGGATAATTTGATGTATGTTTGAAAATGCTGATGGCTTTTATGAGCTACGTAGCTAGATATAACAGTGCCGGTATTGCTTAAGGGTTCAGGACTAAATTTGAAGTGGAGATATATTGACAGTAGCAGTATTAGGACTGAACTTGGAGTGCAGATAATTGAATAAAAGGAACCAGTGTGTTGAGACCCAACCTGAGCACGGGTAGCCTAGCCCGATGGCCCCACCCGAGCCCGGCCCAATTATTTCGGGCCCAGCTGGCCGGGCTTTGTCTTCAGGCCAGGCTTGGGCTGCGATTTGCAGCCCGAGTCGCGTTTCAGGCTGGTCTCGGGCTTCAAATTCTAGCCTAAAATAAGCCTGGCCTAGCCCGAATCTCTAACCCTGCTTGGCCGTGCCCAACTAAACCCTAGCCACCCACATCACGTACCCTCTCACTCTCTCTCCTTAACCCATGCCTTAATCAATCGGCTAATCCACATCCCCTCCCTGCTACTCACCCGGCAAGGCGGTGCTCACCAAGGGAGGAGCTCGGCACGGAGGCGACAGGATGCTTAACACAGGAGACGATGGCTACCCTTCCCTATCGCTGCTGCTCGTCTAAGGTGTGACAACAGCACTCGCTCACCCCAGGCACCGCGGCAGCAGCGAGACACTCACCCCAGGATGCTTAGCTGCCAAATCAAGTGGAGAACATGTTGATGTTCTGAAACAACCAAAATTAAAGGTTTCGCTTGACTTCACCAAGCTATCAGAAGATAATGCTAGGCACACAGTAGCGAAGTGCAACATCTGCCATAACGTATTAAGGGTTGCATCTGTGAATAGGACGTCACATTTATTAAGGCATATTAAAAATGTGCATCCTCATGATCAAAACCAAGTGAACAATTTTTTCCTAATATCTGAAAAGAATGGTGATGGCACACACGGATTGAGAAACTACAAGTTTGATATGAACTCTGTAAGAGCTGGAGTATCTTTATCCTTCTTGGGGGCTCACATGCATTTTTCGTGGTAGAGGAGCCTGGTTATAAAACAATGATGGATAGAGCTTGTCCTCAATTCAAGAATGCTAGTCACTTCACGACTAGGAGGGATATCATGTCGATGTCTGAAATAAAGAGAAAAGATTTGCAAACTATCACCAAATATACTAGTAGAGTTAGTTCACTTGGACAAATGGGAATATGATGTGACCAAGTTCAATTTCATTTGCATAACTTGTCATTAAATTGATGATACATGGAAATTGAACAAGAGAATTATATGGTTCAAAAAATTGACTCCACCATATGGTAGAGCTTCTATTGCCGATGAAATGCCATTTGTGTTTTTGTGAATGGAAGCTTGACACTAAAATGATGTGCATGACTTAGCTAATGCTTCCTACAATGATAAGATAATTGACTCTCTGAAAAGCCACTTGCTTCTCAAAGGTGTGCTATCATTGTATGGCTCTTTCAAGTTCGTTGTTGTGCACATATCTTAAATTTGGTTGTCCAAGCTGGTCTGAAATTGATCGATAAATCTATTGGAAAAATTAGAGATGGCATACAGTACATCAAAGCTTCTTCTAACCGGATGCATAAGTTTTACAATGCTACTGAAACCAATTTTCAATTGAATGTCACAAGAAAATTGAAAATTGATAGGCCTATTCATCAGAACTCAACCTACACAATGCTTGAGTGTGCTTTGCACTTTAAAGATGTCTTCTTATGTTTTGTTGAAATAGATAGCATATTCAAGTCAAAGCTTTTACCATCTTACAATGAATGGGAAAAGCTCACCGTCAAGCATAGTTTTTTGAGGACTTTCTATGAAGTGACATGCATATTCTGAGGATAAAGCATCCTACCTCCAATTTGTATTTTAGATGTATTTACATGGTCCATACACGTCTCTTGGAGGCACTTAGTGAAGGGAAAAAAATCATGGCGCTGAGGTTGTTGGGGAACGCGCTACGCAAAACAAAATTTTTCGCGCACGAACCAAACCAAGAAACACTATCGAGGTGTAGGTAACGATATCATACCTTCGACGATCACGTCAATGCAGCGGAAAAGTTGACCGATGTCGATGAAGTCCGCAGACTCCCGCAGCTAGGTTATACCTCCCAGCCGCGAGAGCGATCTCCTCGTGAATAGTTCGCCCGATCAAACGCCGAAGTATACGACGTCTCCGAGGTATCCACGCGTACCGGATCAGCGATACCGCGGTAATGTGTGGACCAGCACACAAGAACAGCGGAGATCTACGAGAAGGAGAAGCAGCAGCGCGCCGGCAGCTGTACTAGATCCAATCTAGAAGAGAGAGAAAAAGAAGGCTGTGGCCAATCTAGAGATGGCCGGCCTAGGGTTTAGTCCAAGGGACTAGGGCTGCCTCTGGGGCTGCTTGGGATACCCTTTGAGGTGCCCTGCCCCTCTATTTATAGGGGTTGGGGCAGCTCTCCCTAGGCAGGTGGAGTCCTACTCCAGCAGGGACACCCTGTTGGAGTTGGAGTCCAACTCCACTAGAACCTTCTAGAACCTTCTAGAATTTCTAGAACCTTCCAGAACCTTCTAGAATTTCTAGAACCTTCCAGAACCTTCTAGAATTTCTAGAACCTTCCAGAACCTTCCAGAACCTTCTAGAATCTTCCAGAACCTTCTAGAACCTTCCAATACTTTCCGGAACACTTCCGGACATCACCGGAACCATCCGGGACCTCCCGGAACACTTTCGAGATCATCCGAAACACTTTCGGAACCCTTCTCTCTCGTTCTCCATAAATCGTAGCATTCCTAAATGTCGCTAAAACGTTAAGCGTGTGACCCTATAGGTTCGAGTATATGTGGACATGTCCGGAATACATTCCGGTCAATAATCGTCAGCGGGATCTGGACACCCATAACGACTCCCACATATCATCGAAGATCTTTATCGAGCAAACCTTGTATTGTCGCATACAATTCCTTTTGCCTCACGATACATTACACAACCCGAGGCGAGACTTTGACGGTATCCCTGTGATCAACTCCTTGATCACCATACCTAGTTATCCTCGTTACCGGTTTGTACTCTTTTCTCGTTTCCGTATTCCGGTATCCCCGTGACTAACCTTTTAGTCACAATACCTGGCCAGGCGATGCTGGACACCGTAATACCGAGTGGGCCCAGAGTGTATCTCTCCATCGCCGGATGGGCAAATCCCAGTCTTGACATATCTAGAACCACGATATACTTTCTGGTGTACCTGGAAGTCACCTTTATAATTACCCAGTTACGGCGTAACGTTTGATGACCCCAAAGCAACCATCCGGTATCCGGGTCTATGATATTCTCATGGTCTAAGGACGCAAGTAAACGTTAACACATCATGAGAAGATACTGACAACATATTGACGAAGTGATCTCGCAGTATCTCATAAGGGGTCTATCCAACACCATTGTTACCCTAACAATGTGTTCCCATTATTGCCGGCATCCTTGTTACATTAACAATGCCCATGATCAGGAAAACAAGATCATCAACAATACATGAGCTAGTCCAGAGGCCTGACTAGGGATCTGAATGGTGTTTATTATTCCACACATGCATGTAGGTTTTCCTCTAAATCTCATATTCAAGAACCAATGCAATTTTAGCATAGAACATAAACTTAATCATGAACATGAAAATAGAATAATAACAACTTTATTATTGCCTCTAGGGCATATTTCCAACAGTCTCCCACTTGTACTAGAGTCAATAATCTAGCCAATGCTTAAGCTCCTAACACCTATGGCATTCCGGTGTTGCTCATGCTTTGCTTGTGGTAGAGGCTTCGTCAGCGGATCTGACACATTCAGATCCGTGTGTATTTTGCATATCTTTACGTCTCCACGCTCCACCAATTCACGAATGATGTGGAATCGGCGTTGTATATGTTTGGACTTCTGGTGGGACCTTGGCTCCTTGGCCTAAGCTATGGCGCCACTATTGTCACAATAGAGCTCCATAGGATCCAGCGCGCTCGGAACCACACCAAGCTCGGTGACGAACTTCTTAATCCAAACGCCCTCCTTTGCCGCTTCTGAAGCGGCGATATACTCAGCCTCCGTTGTAGAATCCGCCACAGTGTCCTGCTTGGAACTCTTCCAGCTCACTGCGCCACCGTTCAGTGTATACACTAAGTCTGATTGAGATCGAAAATCGTCCGGATCTGTGACAAAGCTGGCGTCGGTGTAACCCTTTACAACGAGCTCTTCGTCACCACCGTATACGAGAAACATATCCTTAGTCCTCTTCAGGTACTTTAGGATATTCTTCACTGCTGTCCAATGATCATGACCTGGATCACTCTGGTATCTGCTCGTAACACTTAGAGCATAGGACACATCTGGTCGTGTACATATCATGGCGTACATGATTGACCCAATCGCGGATGCGTATGGAATCTTACTCATGCGTTCTCGCTCATCAGTTGTCGAAGGACACTGATTCTTGCTCAAACTTTTCCCATGCGACATCGGCAAGAACCCCTTCTTGGCGTTTTCCATACTGAACCTCTTCAGTACTTTATCTATATATGTACTCTGGCTTAGCCCTATTAGGCGCTTTGATCTATCTCTATAGATCTTTATACCTAATATGTATGCTGCCTCGCCTAAATCTTTCATTGAAAAACTATTTTTCAACGAAGTCTTAATATTGTCAAGAAAAGATACATCATTCCCAATCAACAATATGTCATCCACATAGAGTATTAGAAATGCTATTGCGCTCCCACTTACTTTCTTGTAAACACAAGCCTCTTCGCAGTTCCTGATGAAGCCAAACCCTTTGACCACTTCATCAAAGCGAAGATTCCAACTCCGTGATGCTTGCTTCAGTCCATAGATGGATCTCTGAAGTTTGCATACCTTTCCAGCATCCTTTGGATTGACAAAACCCTCGGGCTGTATCATATACACGTCCTCGGTTAGCTTCCCATTCAGGAACGCTGTTTTGACATCCATTTGCCATATCTCGTAATCGAAATATGCAGCAATCGCTAGAAGAATCCGAACAGACTTAAGCATCGCTACGGGAGAGAATGTCTCGTCGTAGTCAACTCCTTGAACTTGTCGGAAACCCTTTGCGACAAGTCGAGCTTTATAGATGTATACATTCCCATCCGCGTCTGTTTTCTTTTTATAGATCCATTTACATTCGATAGGCCTCACGCCTTCAGGAGGGTCCACCAAGCTCCAAACTTGGTTCTCGTACATGGATTCTATCTCGGATTTCATGGCGTCTAGCCATTTAACGGAGTCAGGGCCCATCATTGCTTCCGTATAGGTCGCAGGCTCATCATTGTCTAACAACAATACCTCGTCCGAAAACCACTGTGGTTTCGTGCGAATCCTACCAGACCTTCGTGGTTCAGCTGCTGGCTCGACTGAAGTCTCTACATCACATGTAGGGGCTTCCGTATCAGTCATTGTGGGAAACTCCGGAACCACTTCCGGCGTTGCATCACTTTGACCTAATGACGAAGATTCACCAATCTCGTCGAGTTGCACTATCCTCCCACTCACCCCTTTCGCAAGAAACTCTTTCTCGAGAAACACACCGTTCTTTGCGACAAACACTTTGCCTTCGGCGCGGTGATAGAAGGAATACCCAACAGTTCCTTTGGGATATCCAACAAAGAAGCATTTATCCGATTTGGGATCGAGCTTATTTGGTTGTAAACGCTTTACATGTGCATCGCATCCCCAAATTTTAAAAAAGACAAGTTGGGTTTCTTCCCATGCCATATCTCATATGGTGTCGTTTCAACGATTTAGATGGTGCTCTATTTAGTGTAAAAGCGGCAGTCTCTAAAGCATAACCCCAAAAAGACAATGGCAGTTCAGTTAATGACATCATCGATCTTACCATGTCCAACAGGTTCGATTACGTCTCTCGGACACTCCATTCCTCTGTGGCGTTCCGGGAGGCGTAAGCTGTGAAACAATTCCGCAGCTCTTCAGATGTTCGCTAAACTCGTAACTCAAATACTCCCCTCCGCGATCTGATCGCAGAAACTTGATTTTCTTGTTACGATGATTTTCTACTTCATGCTGAAATTCTTTGAACTTTTCAAGGTTTCAGACTTATGTCTCATCAATCAGATATACCCATATCTACTCAAATCATCCGTGAAGGTAATGAAGTAGAGGAATCCACCGCGTGCAGCTATACTCATTGGACCACATACATCCGTATGTATGATTTCCAATAAGTCAGTCGCCCGTTCTACGTGGCCTGTGAACGGCGTTTTAGTCATTTTACCCATTAGACAAGACTCGCAAGTGTCAAATGATTCATAATCAAATGACTCCAAAAGTCCATCACAATGGAGTTTCTTCATGCGCTTCTTTCCAATATGACCCAAACGGCAGTGCCACAAATAAGTGGAATTCGAATCGATTATCTTGCGACGTTTAGCGTCAGTGTTATGGATGTGTGTATTACCATCAAGATTCATAATAAATAACCCCATTCACAACGGGAGCATGGCCATAAAACATATTATCCATATAACCGAACAACCATTGTTCTCAGACTTAAACGAATAAACCGTCTTGCAACAAACATGATCCAGAATAATGTTTTTGCTCAAGGCCGGAACATAGTAACAATTACTAAGCTCTAATATAAATCCTGAAGATAAATGTAGAGGTAGGACACCGACGGCGAGCACAGCAACTTTTACTCCGTTCCCGACGCGCATCGTCACCTCATCCTTTGCCAGTCGCTTAGGCCTCTGTAGTTCCTGCATCGAGTTGCAAATATGAGCAACCGATCCGGTATCCAATACCCAAGAATTACATTGTGGACCAGCAAGGAATACATCAATAACATGTATGACACTCATACCTGAGCTGGACTTTCCAGACTTCTTCTTTTCTGCCAGATATTTCTTGCAGTTCCTCTTCCAGTGTCCCTTCTCTTTACAGAAGAAGCACTCAACATCAGAAGTGGCACCAGTCTTGGACTTCTTAGGCGTGTCAGTCATACTAGCACCCTTGGATTTGCCCTTTTTCTTAGACTTGCCCTTCTTCTTGAAGTTGGTTGTTTTATTCACCATCATCACATGATTGGCGTCCTTCTGGATTCCACTCTCAGCAGTTTTAAGCATAGTGAATAATTCACCCATACTCTTTTCCATCCCATTCATATTGTAGTTCATGATGAAGCTACTATAGCTCAGAGGGAGGGAAGCAAGAACAAGATCAGTGCCCAACTCTTGGGAAATTGGAAAACCTAGCGCATCCAACCTTTGCGCGTACCCAGACAATCTAAGTACGTGCTGACTCACTGAGCTGCCCTCAGCCATCTTGCATTCAAACAAGGCTTTGGATATCTCATATCTTTCAGTCCTTGCTTGCTTCTGAAACAAAGCTTTCAGCTCCTGGATTAACTCATAAGCAGCCCTATTCTCAAAACGCTTTTGAAGATCAGGTTCCATGGAGGCAAGCATGATACACTGTACTGCAATGGAATCATCGCTCTTAGATTGATAGATACGAGTCTCATCATCTGTAGTGTTAGCGGGGAGTTCACCGAGAGTTTGCGATAGGACATAGTCCTTCTTGGCACTCTTGAGGACAATCCTCACATTACGGTACCAGTCCGTAAAGTTGTTCCCAGATGAATTCAGTTTTCTTTCTCAAGCAACGCGCATAGTGGAAAGGTGGTTACGGGTGCCATAGATCTACAACTTAAAAACAAATACACTTTAGACATTGTTCATGATTAAAGCAACTCAAATTAACACTTAATTAGAGTAAGCTCCCACTAAAACCAATATCCCTCATAATTGATTATTAGTGATTCAAGATCCACGACTCACTTACTCCACCATTGATGTGACATCACTGATGATGGAATAACGAGACCGGTAGGTCAACATGCCAATCATATCCCATATGACTCTTGTTCATCTTTCGATGGGTGTGTTCCGAGCCCAAGACGATCTTGCAAAGCTCGTCAAGACAACCGAGTGCTCTGCTGCGCGAACGGTTCGCGCCCGCCTCATATATGTCAAACCTATCGTACCCATGTGACATGGCGCACCTCAGAATGGCAAATACTCCAGACGGTGCTACACTTGGAAGAACACTAACTACTTTGATATTTGTGTGAGGGATCACCCTATTTAACAACGTCTACCACGCATCAAACAAGGTGCATAAAAGGGATTAACATCACATGCATTTAAATTATTGTGATATGGTATAGCCCCTTTTGTTGAGAAGACTTCTTCAACATCTTTTGGCGGAGAACTCCTTCTTCGCGTACGACGTAGCGTCGAGGTCCATCGATGTAAGATTGTCACCACCATGTCCTTCGATTACAACTATTTGCTATCACATAGCTAATAAAATAAATGCATTACATGGCTTTCTAGTTGACGCGTAGGTCAATATAATAAATAATGACAATCGTATTGGCTCCTGCCGATTGCCGTACTCATGACACGCAGGTCATGACAAAATTAAAATTACAAACACTTTGCATCTCATACAATCACATTGCATCACATAGGCTATACCACATCACATGCATACCCTGCAAAAACAAGTTAGACGCCTCTAACGTTTATGCTACAATACGTGGCTTTATGGCTACGTTGCAAACCGTTTGCTACCTACGTTACCATAAGCATGATTGCTCTTGCAGTTATTTAACTGTCGGGGTGTCTGGAATTGGAGACTCGGAAATCTCGAACCCCATACTAAACTTCGTCATACGCATGACCCCCGTGTAGATCACATCTACAAGCCCGCTCATTGCAAATTTATCTTTCTCAACTAAAGTGAAACCAAAGTCATCCTTAGCATGTCTCGATCCGAAGATCGTAAGGTTCGCCGGACCTCTGAAAATTTCACGATGCCGCCGAGATCAAAATTTTGCAATGAGAGGGAAACAACAAGAAAATCTGGTGGTAGATCTCATCTAACACCCCGCACATCATATGTGCAATGCCGCATATCACATATGCTCTAGTCGTACCTACAACTACGCATAGAACCGCTCTGATACCACTGTTGGGGAACGCGCTACGCAAAACAAAATTTTTCGCGCACGAACCAAACCAAGAAACACTATCGAGGTGTAGGTAACGATATCATACCTTCGACGATCACGTCAATGCAGCGGAAAAGTTGACCGATGTCGATGAAGTCCGCAGACTCCCGCAGCTAGGTTATACCTCCCAGCCGCGAGCGATCTCCTCGTGAATAGTTCGCCCGATCAAACGCCGAAGTATACGACGTCTCCGAGGTATCCACGCGTACCGGATCAGCGATACCGCGGTAATGTGTGGACCAGCACACAAGAACAGCGGGGATCTACGAGAAGGAGAAGCAGCAGCGCGCCGGCAGCTGTACTAGATCCAATCTAGAAGAGAGAGAAAAAGAAGGCTGTGGCCAATCTAGAGATGGCCGGCCTAGGGTTTAGTCCAAGGGACTAGGGCTGCCTCTGGGGCTGCTTGGGATACCCTTTGAGGTGCCCTGCCCCTCTATTTATAGGGGTTGGGGCAGCTCTCCCTAGGCAGGTGGAGTCCTACTCCAGCAGGGACACCCTGTTGGAGTTGGAGTCCAACTCCACTAGAACCTTCTAGAACCTTCTAGAATTTCCAGAACCTTCCAGAACCTTCTAGAATTTCTAGAACCTTCTAGAACCTTCCAGAACCTTCTAGAACCTTCCAGAACCTTCTAGAACCTTCCAATACTTTCCGGAACACTTCCGGACATCACCGGAACCATCCGGGACCTCCCGGAACACTTTCGAGATCATCCGAAACACTTTCGGAACCCTTCTCTCTCGTTCTCCATAAATCGTAGCATTCCTAAATGTCGCTAAAACGTTAAGCGTGTGACCCTATAGGTTCGAGTATATGTGGACATGTCCGGAATACATTCCGGTCAATAATCGTCAGCGGGATCTGGACACCCATAACGACTCCCACATATCATCGAAGATCTTTATCGAGCAAACCTTGTATTGTCGCATACAATTCCTTTTGCCTCACGATACATTACACAACCCGAGGCGAGACTTTGACGGTATCCCTGTGATCAACTCCTTGATCACCATACCTAGTTATCCTCGTTACCGGTTTGTACTCTTTTCTCGTTTCCGTATTCCGGTATCCCCGTGACTAACCTTTTAGTCACAATACCTGGCCAGGCGATGCTGGACACCGTAATACCGAGTGGGCCCAGAGTGTATCTCTCCATCGCCGGATGGGCAAATCCCAGTCTTGACATATCTAGAACCACGATATACTTTCTGGTGTACCTGGAAGTCACCTTTATAATTACCCAGTTACGGCGTAACGTTTGATGACCCCAAAGCAACCATCCGGTATCCGGGTCTATGATATTCTCATGGTCTAAGGACGCAAGTAAACGTTAACACATCATGAGAAGATACTGACAACATATTGACGAAGTGATCTCGCAGTATCTCATAAGGGGTCTATCCAACACCATTGTTACCCTAACAACGTGTTCCCATTATTGCCGGCATCCTTGTTACATTAACAATGCCCATGATCAGGAAAACAAGATCATCAACAATACATTAGCTAGTCCAGAGGCCTAACTAGGGATCTGAATGGTGTTTATTATTCCACACATGCATGTAGGTTTTCCTCTGAATCTCATATTCAAGAACCAATGCAATTTTAGCATAGAACATAAACTTAATCATGAACATGAAAATAGAATAATAACAACTTTATTATTGCCTCTAGGGCATATTTCCAACAGAGGTTGGTTGACATGAAAGAGAAGTTTGATAAGTACTGGGCTAATTATAGTGTTTTCTTGTCATGTGTTGTTGTTCTTGATCCATGCTACAAAATGGGTTTTATTAACTTTTTCTATGGAAAACTTTATGCCCCCAATGATGCCGAATGTTGGTGTGGTGTACCCGGTTTTAAGGGCGGATAACCCCTTGTGATTACTGTACCGGTCCCATGATCAGTAATCAGTACACACAAGTTAACCTGTATATCATTGTCATACACGCACGTATTAGTATATGACGTATAGTTTGACCATCAAGGTCGAATTCTGATACCTGTAGCCCAACGGCTATAAACTTGCAGCGGAAGTTAAGCGGTGATGTGGCCCATCAATATGCCATACCCGACAGGCAACTGACTAGGGTTACGCCCTAACTTTTGCGAACACAATCATATCCTCGGAGTTGATGTCTCTTTCGTCTGGCCAAATCAACAAGCCAGGTGAGTACATAAAATGTACTCGCAAGCATCCCGTAGGAAGAGCATAACGGACATATTTCATGAAAGGTTTGTTCAATAAAAAGGCTCTACCCTAAGTTGAAGGTTGAGCGGAAAAGTAGGTTTTTATTTGAAATATGATGGTAATAGATTCAAAAGCATTTCTGAAAGCAAGCCCGTCTCTGACGGGTCAGTATCTGGTGCTAGAGATTACATTCTGACAATCGTCAACTAGAGATCGATAACCCGTGGATCGCCTTAGACAGTCCTTAAGCCTACTCGTGCTACCGCCCTACAGCACGGGCTAGGTTTCACTTCTGCAGTTCCTTTCAACCAGCCTATAGCTCAAACTGCACACTATGAACACATCATGCCCACGTCCTTAATTCAATTCCTAGATTTTATAATCAAAACTTAGTCTAACCACAGTGTGGCCTTTCCAAGCTGTGTCCATAACCAAGGACACGGCTATTCGAATAGATTTTAACACTCTGCAAAGATTGTACGGCTTTACCCACAAAATGTAAGTCCCCCTTGTTGCCATGGCCAAATAAGCACTCTTTATGAGGAGTGCCGAAAGGGTTATTATAACAAGACATTTCCTCCACTTTCATACCAGTGCTGGACTCGCTAGATAAGATCTACCCAGTCTTCGTTTGTGCTCGACGACTCCCAACCCATAACCCGAAGTGGACTTACCTTTGTGTCGAACGACTCCCCACGTAGCCACGCGGAGGTCCTCTAGGGATGCCAATCTACCTAGCACTCTCTTCCTACTGCCCACGGGTCCAAACACTAGCAATCGACGGGGTAATTAGCCAAGCCCTTCCCACAAAGAGCATGTGGACGTACGAGGTGAACTTGATCGAGCAGCATTTAGGTTCGGTCCTTAACTGATTCGAGCAAGACTGCATATCATCATCTCTTAGCCATGTCACTACATGCTACAACCATTCCTCTAATCTCCACTTATTGTTCTCACCCAAATCAAAATCATCCTCCATTTTAGTTTAGGGTTTTGGCAAACATCACTTTCAAACAATCACCTCGGAAGGTACTCATCTTCCCAAGGGTTTTAATCCCATAACCAAAGGAGTGGTTCGCGTGAGTCGGACAAAATAGATTTTCCTCTATAGCAAGTCTAAGCAGGGCTACCGCCTATAATCCTAATATTTTGCTGGTCATGCGATGACCGGCTAGGTATTACTAGGTTTACAAGGATCTAGTTCTCGAACCTAAGTCATATGCAGCTATAGGGTATATCTGGGTCTAGTACAAAATATTGTTGATACACACATAGCATGCAGAGTTGCAAATAAAATATTTAAGTTTTAAAACATATAGGATTCAACATGATCAAAGTGGGTATGCTTGCCTGGCGATATTGGACGGGTGTCGAGCTTGAAATTGATACAATAATTGCCCGAGATCCTTCAAGTGATTCAACGTAACGTCGGAACTACACGTTGAAAGAACGTCGTATAAATCATCAGTGCGAGGTAAAAACGAAGAACATGAATGTGAAACCAGAAGAATCAACTCATGCAAAAATAACGCGGTTGATTAGCCATCTGATGTTAAGAAGCATTAGGGGGTTAGGAATGGATGCTCTAGGTTAACACAACATAAGATACCAATTTTTAGAGCTTTCTGCCGAAATAGGGTGTCTGTGGCTCTTATTGTGTTAGAGGGAACGCATTTTAGGGTTTTCATTTTGTTTGAAAATAGGGGGTCGTAAGGATAGCGCTAAGAGATTTTGAAGTTTGGGTTGTGGCTTGGAAGGGCTTAACGAAATCCATGTTTCCTTGACAGGATACTAAGCACACTAGGGTTTCCTTCTTTCCTGTTATTTTTAATATAACCAAAAAGGATTTGAAATCTAGATTCCTTTAGGAACTATTTTTTTTGTTTTGAGAATATCTTTGGAAAAAAAGTTAATTCGTTCAGGTTTATATTGAAGAAGTTATATGTATGACTTGCACATTTGAAATATAATTAAATTCAAATTCAAATTATTTGAAAAGTTATGTAGATGGTACTACTAGGTAGTTATTCGATTTAGAAAAATAAGGGAAGAAGAACGAGGTCGATCGGGTTCATAACAAAGGTTACAGACTTCCGAAGGTGTTGCTGGGAGGGAAGCAAAGAAGGGGAAGAAGCTGCCAGCAGAGGGGAAGGGGATGACGTCAGAGACATATTTTGGAAGTGCCTTCACGCTGGAAAGATGTAAATAAGGAGTTCTCACAGAGGAATACGTCTTCAGGGAATGAAAGCATAAAACATAAGGAGATAGTGGAGGGAGGCGCTTTCCAACAGTGGACAATTACTCAAGGATCTACACCTTCACCTCATGAGCTAATGGTCCTGGCTGACAGTGGGCTTGAGATTTTTGCACACAAGCTGGAAGATTAGGGAGAGGAGTTAACCCTTGATTACCGAATAGAAGAAAGGTGGCACAAGGTCGGCGAGCTTGTCGGCGGCGAGGGAATGGTGGCGATGACCAAGGTGAGCGGTGGCTCGAGAAAGAAGGAACCAGCGAGTTCCCATGTCAGCAATTGGCTGCGCCACCGGTGGCGGTGACGACTAGAGCAGCATGCCCCTTTGTGGTAGCTCCCGCCGGCAGCGGCAGCTTGGAGCAGAACGTGCGCCGGCAAGCTACGGTTACGGAAGCAATGGAACAAGTCAAAGGAAGAAGAAGAAGTATGGGTCCACGGACGAGAGCAGAAAGGAGAACGGGCCTCCGGAAAATAGGACATTGCTTAGTCCAGTCCGGTGTAGCTCCTGGTCGAGCTGGGGAAGAACGGGTGCTATGGGGGGCTCCGGCGCTCGGGGAGGCGAATGAGGTGGTGAAGTTTGGCGCTAAGTACAACAGGGGAGAGGGGAGTGAGCGCAGCTCGGAGAAGGGAGCAGTGGAGAGGATTGAGGTAGCTCAGGCACAAGGGAAATTTGAGGAGAGCAAGAGCTCGAGGAAGTGTAGAGGAATTGAGCTCAGGAGTGGGATGAGCTTGGGGAGAAGGAGGGAGCAGTGCTCGGCGTCGTGCTATGGCAGAGTACTGCGGTAGTGGCGGAGGGAGAGTGATAGGGCAAGGAGAAGAAGAATTAGGTAGCTCAACATGGAGGAAATGGGGAAGAAAGAGCTAGAAGAAGAAATGGCAGCAGGACTCAGTTGAAAACCATAGAATGGAGAAGCTTGGGGGAGGAATGAAGGGGAGGGATGAGGAACAGGGAGCTCAGAGAAGGGAGGAGCTGGCGGCTAGCTTGGGTGCGGGAAGAACTGGGAGCTCGAGATTCTATGGAGGGGAAATGGTAGAGGATGGGCTCGGTTGGGAAGTCCAGGAGAGAAGAAATGAAGTGAGAAGGGGTGCTTCGGTTGGTGCTAGAGAAAGAGTAGCTAAAAGGAGAACAGCAGGTGGAGCTTGGTTGCAGACCAGAGGAGAAAAGAAATGGGGAGGAATGAGAGGGAGATGGGTAGCTCGGGAATGAACAGAGGGAAAAAGGAAGCTCAAGCAGCTCAGTCTTGAGCTTGGAATAAATGGGGTGCGCAGGTGGAATGAGTAGAGAGAGAAGGGAGTAAAGAGAGAGTGTTGGCCATTGTTGTTGATGTATACTACATGTTTGGCACCGATTGCAGGTGAAGAGGATGGCGTGGCACAGCAGAGCAGTGCGTGGTGGCAGGGAAAGGTGTAGATGATAGGGTGTGCTAGGCACTGGTTCAAGTGTGTCATCGAGCTGGTGGAGCATAAAAGAAAGAGGAGTTAAAGAGGCAAAGGAATTAGCTAGCTTGTGTTGTAGAAGAGCAATGGATGTAGGCAACGGTTTGTGCGTTGGCAAGAAAGCATTGCAGTGTTTGGTACAGTAGAGAGATTAGTAATGAGCTCGTACTGCAAGAACTCAATTCATCTCAGGCTTGTGGTGTTTGAGCAGGTGATGGGACGTGCCAGGGATGGATTTTGAGTAGAATTAGGATTTCCATTTTCATGCACACGCACCCGCCCAAGTAGCATATGTAGGTGCATGTATATTCCAATTCGGTTGGGAAAGTAATCGTGTATAGGGATGTAACGGATGGAATATATGCTCATGGGAGTATACACATGGTTAAATAGATCACACCGAAGTAGAAGTGCTAAGCACTCGGAATCCTCGGGAAATAAGAATAAGGTGGAACTGGCACGCACGTGTCCAAGCTCACCCGATCATAGAGATAAAAAAAATGAGAGGAGATCGCCGAAGGCACTAGAGGGGTGTACTAGGGTATATATATATTCGAGGAGAGAGAAAAGGTGGTAGGGTGCGGACGGGGATATATGTATCCATACATGCACACTTAGGGTGATATACGCATATACATAGGGGCGTCCAGATGATAGACGGCATATACACATACATATATAGGTACATGCGTGTGGTAAATTACAAGTGCGCGTGTTATGGACACGCAAGAAGTCCAGCAGGGAAACGATAGGTGGGGATTGCCTTACTTCGAGGGACGCAAGGTTGAATTGGTGAAAAGATCAAGATTGGTGGTTTGAACCCATTTGCCGAGCGGAGAAAGATATCACCAGTTATACCAGACGATGATAAGGTTACGAGAGAGACGACAAGGTTTCAATTAGGTTTATTTTAAAAGAATATAATTATTAGCACAAAATTTTTTGTTAGCCCTAATTTTTAGGCTTTAGAAAATCAAGATGTGACACTTGGGTTGATGAAGTTAAAAAAACACTGCATAATCTTATTGAGGAATACCGTAGATTCTAGTGTCAATCAAACCTTGTCAGATGTTGGTGCTACAAACACTAGTGGAAGTGGTGGGGATTTATTCAATGGTTATGAACAATACTTGGTGACTTGAAGAACACATGTAGAGAAGTCACAGCTGGATCTTTACTTGGAAGAACCAACTAAAGGCTTGAATCAAAACTTGGATGTTTTGGAGTTCTGGAGCAAGTCATCTATGTGATATCCTGAGCTAGCATCAATGGCTCGTGATATTCTTGCTATTCCTGTGTCAAGTGTTGCTTTTAAAGTCGGCCTTTAGCATGAGTCGCAAAGTCATAACACCCAAAATTGAGGCTCGCTTAAGCCCAAAACGATTGAAGCTTTAAGGTGCCTCCAAGATCAGTTCCATTGGAAAACTCAACAAGGTAAATAATTAAGTATTTTTGTTTTGTTGTTTTTCCTATGGTTGAACGGTTTGATTTGTCCATTAATTGTACTTTGTAGAGACTTCTAATACTACAGGGGCTGAATCTTCAAATGCAACTTCACATGTTGATGAAGTTTCTTCAGATTCCAAGTGTAATAACAACTATATCTTAGTTTATCCACTCATGTCATATTGTCATGTATATGTTTATTACTTTTATGGTTGCTTTTAGAAAGCTTAAGTAAAGACGGCAGCATGGAATTGATGGAGATAGCAACATAGATGGATGTATGAAAGAGTCAATGTGATGATGGCTTCATGCTTTGCTGAATTTCTATGATATGATGGACTTTTGGTCTCGTTATGTAATATTTGTTTAAACTTATGGACTGTATGAATTATTCGTGGACTAAATTGTGGACTTAATTATGAACTGAGTTTAAACTTATGGACTTATTGCTTGATGTCGCAATTTTAGTTGTGGTGATTTTGTTGCTATTGCAGTTTAAACCTCTGCTAAATTCCTTACTGCCAATGTTATATTGTGAAAATTGTCCATTTGCATTATGCTGGTGTTATGTACAAATTGTCCATTTTACGAGCTGTTTGAGTGAAATTTAATCAGTTGTTACATGCTCCCAGTCTGAACCACTAGGCTTCGGGTCGGATTTCGTGCTTCGGGCTTTTGCGTTAGGTCAGCTCAGGCTTGCCTAGTGCGAAAAAAGTCAAAGACTTTTTTTTGGGCTCGAGCTTTCCCTTAGAATGTCGGGCTTTCTAAAGCCCGGCCGGCTTGTCATATTCTCGGGTTGAGTTGAGATGGAGCTTGCGGATGCATCAGGGGCACTAATCTATTATACACTAAAATTACAATAGATAGAAAAATTGAGATGGATTAGAAATCTCCCCAAAAGAATAAAAACATCCAGCCATTAATTTGATGGACCCTCTTATTATTAGTGAACCATAGCCGATAGATCTTCATAATTGTACCTAAACAGATCACGCCCAATTGATCTTCTTAACTATACCTAAACAGATCACAACCATTATGTCTTCATAATTGTAACTTAACATATGACAACAGATAGCTCTTCATAATTATATCTAAAAAGATCACAACGGATAGATCTCCATAACTGTACTTAAAAAGATCACAACCTATAGATCTTTATAACTATATATAAACATATCATAGCCGATAGATTGTCATAAGTGTACATAAATAATTACAGCCATAATTGTACATACACAGATCATAATCGGTAAAATTTCATAACTATACATGAACGTCATTCGGCCATTGTTTTAGTGTGTGTTAATTATTAATAATCCACAACCAATAAATATTCTTAATTTTACATATCATAAAAAAGCTATTAAGCTGCATACTGATCTAATATCAATAATCGGTGATATGAACATTAACTTCACGTCCTAATCTAATATATAGAAATAATTAGCTAATCGTGATCTAATTTTAATTCTGTGTGATCTTAGTATCATGTACAAATATCCTATCGGTTCAGTATGAAAACTGGCCATATGATTTGAACTTTACAAGCACGGGACACGTGTTAGTTTTATTGCCAAAGGAATACGTTCGGTGAAAATCTCTCATATAGCATCAGTACATTCATGATACTCACCACCACCCATCACCTCACAAGGCAACAAATATCCAACAAAAGGCAGACTGATGAATGGTAGGATATCTTAGTTTTGCACGATTATATATTTAGAACAAAATAGTATTGCTAGTTTGCTAATTCTCTAGCTACTGAACTCTCTGACAAAACTAAGTTACTCCGGGAAAACGCTCCTCCCTCGCTCCGCGATCCGCTCCAGATCCGCAAACCATGATTTCATCAACGATTTTTCTCTAGCAATGCTCTCAAATCTGGGTTTCAGATCTTCAATGCTCTGCTGCATCGTCAGGATCTCAGCTTCATGTCTGAACTTCTCTTCTGAAAGCATTTCAGTGGCATGGATCAGCTCCTGCCTGTGCTTTTCAGTTTCAGCGTTTGCTTCCTCCAGCTCCTTAACCTGGTCCTCGACTAGTGATTTCTCTTCAGAAACTTTCTCTAACTTGGACCTGATGCTTTGGATCGTTTCTTGCAGCTTAGCTATCTCTGCACTGTTGGTGGACTTCTCTTGCAGCAACTTCTCAGAAGCAGCGGCAAGCTCTTGCCTGTACTTGCTGATTTCAGCGTCGCTCTCAGATATTTTCTCCTCGAAATGCCGTCTATCCAAAGCCATTTCTTCCTTCAAATTGACAGTTTCAGCTTCCAGTTCCTTGTTTTGTTCCAACAGTCTAGAGTGCTCTTCTGACAAAATTGCAGCGTTTTCAATGCTCCTTCGGAGATTGTTGATCTCCTCTTGTGAAGATTGTAGCTTCTCCCTTGTTGACGTGAGCTCTCCCTCTATTTCTGTAGCTTTTGTAGCTTGGTCAGCACTGTTCCCATTTTCCTTATAATCACAATGGCACCTCAGGCTCTTCTCGTCGAAAACCTCAAGCTTCGCATTTGCATCACGCAGTTTCTGGTTTGCCACATTGAGCTCATCCTCAAGCTCAAGAACTCTCTGATGCAATGTGTAGGCAATGCCATCATCTTCACCGTCTTCAGACTTCGCATCGGACTCGGACTGTGAAGCCATGTCCTCAGGCTCTTTCCTTGAGGCTGGCGAGTCATTGTTCTTGTTGCTCAGAAAGAAGTCGAAACCGGCAGCTCTAGGACTCTGCTCCCTTGTCCAGGACTTCTGTGGCTCAGGAGATGGTGAGGGCGACCTTTGCAGCTCAGAACCGTACTCTGAACTGGTTAAAGATCCCGGTGAATGCAGCCTTGAAGGGATGTTCTTGCGCAGTTCACCGGTAACATTGTCGTAACGCTCAGCTAAAGCACGGTACATGCGGTAGAAATTCTCGACATGGGTGATGAGCATTGGACGCCTTTGATAATACATTTGTGCTTTCTTGGCAAAGGAGTCACCATCCTCCTCGATCAACTGCAGCATTTCCTTCACTTGCTTATCCATTTCTGCATATTTCAGTTGAGGGAAAGATTACATAAGGCTACTTTAGACATGAACAACAGTGACATCATACAGAGTAACTGCAGCAGTAACTGTCAAGGAAAATATCAACAGCATTTCTTTCACTTTACTGCCAATTTCTGCTAAAATGAAATATGTACAGCATTTCTCCTGCTTGCTTATGAAAGCCCCGGTACCATTTCTCTTTAATTATGTTAAGGCGTAGCACAAATGCACAAAGAATGATTACTGAAGGCTACTACACATATACCTATATGAACAACAATAAGCATCAATACATTCTGTAGTACCTCAATCCCTTTACTTTACTACCCATTCTTGGTCATTGGTTAGATGAACAATCAGATGGTCCTACTGTACCATAGATACCATATGCACATCGAAAGCATTTGAGTACTAAGAAAATATATGTTGTGCTTCCTTTGCTTTATTATTCATCTATGCTCATCTCAGTGCAATAAACAATCAGAAAATGGTACTGTACTAGCAAGTAATAAGAAGATGATACAGCAAAAACTTCCAGGTATAGTTTCAGCTTACCTTCGAGATTTTCCGCAAGCCATTTCGAGTTCTTGGGGCTAATGTGACTGTCCCACCACCATGAATGGCGCTTCTTGGTAGGGTTCCTCTCCAAAGGTGGCTTCATTTGTTCACAAATCTTCCAGGACAGCTAGAAGTTTAACAGATTCAGGCACTAAATGAAAGGGGGAAATGTGGATGGTCAGGAATGATAGCTATGCCAATCATAAACATCACGGCTGAAGTTTAGCACTGAGAAATGAATGCACTACATAGGAGATAAACTCAACCTAAACCAATCTAGACTAAAAAAAGGATGACATCAGCTTGTAAATGACAACAATGCCAGCAGCCACTTACTGAAGGAAGTCTGAATTAAGAGAGAAGTGTATTCACTCTTCAGAAGGTACCTAGTCCTTGTTAGTTGGACACAATATGCTTTACATTTAAACAATAGCACCATGCAGTTAGCATCTAGCACTACATCAGTGTAAAACTCTGTAGACTTCCTAACGCCGCACGGGAACTAAATCTATCGTGTGAGAAACAAATGGCTAAATCTCATATGTAATGAACTATAAGAAATCAACGACACATCATATATCAGGTCAGATCACCAGGGTAACGGATTGAGTTTATATGTGCAATAAAAAAGAAACCAGCACAGTTGCTCATGTTGAACATGTTCTTCGACCGTATTATCAAAGGATGTACCTTTTTTTACCAAAACAGAAAAGCGATGATTCAACGGAAGGCATCCTACTATTCCCATGAACGAATAAGCGTGTGGATACAGTACAGTTGCATTAAGAAAGAAACGGGGTGGCCATATAACCAAGACCAGATCAAAAGGTTACAGCATCCCTGCAGAAACGCTGCAAGATCTCGGAAATAACCGTTTCTCCCCAATACAACAACTGGACACATCAAGAAACTGAAACATAAGCAGGAATCATCAAGAACACATATATTCTCACCTGAGAAAAGGAGGCCGCTTCAGAGTCAGAACTCAGGATCCTGCACCAAAGGTCCCAGCTTTGAACATGGCTTCACGCTGACCAAATCTGAGTACTCAAAACACTACATAGACAGGCAGGGTAAAGAAATAAAGAACAGGTCAAGAACAAGTAGCTGGATTTATGCTTCGGCCAATGTTTGAAGCAAACGCGTGGGAGAGCTTTGGGATATGCAAGGCACAAGGGGGTGAGATGACTAGTACTACTGCCCACCTACTTCTACTACTATGTGTATTACTACTGCTTGAAGAGAATCCAAGATCCAATGCTGCTTTTAAAAGGACAGAACAGGAAGCACAGCTGCACAGAGAGAGAGAGAGAGAGTCTGAAAAAGTCTGAATCTTTTTGTTCGCACTTGGCTGTAACCGTGTATGTACAGCGTTTTTACAGATTCAGAAGAAAATCGAAAATCTCTTCAAAGAGGGAAGAAAAAGGAAAAGGGAGAGATGGAAGCAGAAGGATGGGACAAAATAGACAAGGATATAAATAATGGCACATGGTGTCATCAGCCATGTGTTGTGGTCAAGATTGCAACTTTGCAAGGTTGCAGGATATGGGAGGTATGCGAGCCATACATTTGAATTCTTGCCGTAGAATTGAATAAATGCATAAGTAGAAGAAGGAAAGAAAATGGTAAAAAAAGGAAACAGATCGTAGAAAATAAGAAGGAAACAGTAGAAGGTGAGGAAGCAAGAGTGGAAGAGGTTGCTGCTTCTTGTTACCTTCTAGAACTTTGCCTAATCTCAAAGTTTCTGTACAGAAAGGAGAAGGCTTGCAAATTTCAGAATACTGTGTTTAGAAACCAATTACAATGTGTTGTGGCCTTATATAGCATCACTAGGAAGTGATGAACAAGTTAAAGAAAAGGAAAATAGCTTTATCGTTGGATCGCTGGATCAGACGGCTGATGCGTGCAACTCCAAAAAAGAATTAACTGCAAGGAATATAGCGTAAGCAGACGTTAAACAGGCATGAATGAGGGAGAGTTAGCCAATTGAGTGGGCAAGAAACTGAAGTCTGGAACGTGTAGCTGAGTAAAGTGTAGCCCGTGAAGACTGAGGCTTGGCCATGTGATGCTTCTGAATTCATGATCCCCAGGGTATTATACAAACAGCCATCTGATACTACTCATAGATGCAGAGGGGTGGGGGAAGAGGGAGCTATGCGACCCAGGGAGCGAGAAGTGAGGGAGGGTGTGGGGTTTGCGGGGGGAGGGGAGGGAACTATGGTGCGGTGCGGGGGAGGATGGAGGGGGAAGGGAGGAGCTATGCTGCTTCCCAAGAGTAGCAGGGGCCTATGCTGCGGCCCAGGGAGGGAGAAGGGGGGAGGGAGCGACAAAATACTAAAAATATTATGTAAGTTAGAAAAAACATTAGAGTAGGAGGTATTTACTTAGATTACCAAGAGTGTCTTTTTTTCTCTTTTGCAACCTTACTGATAATATTTCATATATCCGAGACAATAGAAGTGAAAGGACATTGCTACAAGGTGGAACAGAACAAGTTCACAGCAGCACAAGGAGATCCCATGAACAGGAAATACAAATGAGTTGATGCATAGACAAACTCATATTAGGTCATATGAGGATCAAAACGGCAAAAAAAACAATGACTCATACCACAGATTTACAACTGGCGTCAGTTCATCAGCATTTGATAGAGCAACCACGGCATTCATCGATCTTCACAAACTCACGGCAGCAACAGACAGATTGAACATAAAATGAATACCATGATTATCCATAACTCATTACAATACACACATCATACGGTGCCAGTAGCTGAAGCAACTACAGAGCACAAGTTTTACCCAAAACTATATAGGAGACGGAAGCTACATGAAGGGGAAGGAAACAGGATGTTTACATTACATTGACAGATTGATTTTAGGCATCCAGAGAGAAGGATCCAAGCAAGCTGCTCACTGATCAAGTTGCCATCACCATTGGCCTCTTATGGTCCTGCAGAACCTGCCGGAGCTGCTGATACCCATGGCGGTAGTGCTCAAGCGAGAAGCACAGCTGCCTGATCGAAGGAAACAGGATGTTTACATTACATTGACAGATTGATTTTAGGCATCCAGAGAGAAGGATCCAAGCAAGCTGCTCACTGATCAAGTTGCCATCACCATTGGCCTCTTATGGCCCTGCAGAACCTGCCGGAGCTGCTGATACCCATGGCGGTAGTGCTCAAGCGAGAAGCACAGCTGCCTGATCGCCTCTCGCTTACCCTCTGCGCTGTCGGAAACCATAAGCTTCTGCTTCTCAACCTCTTCCTCGAGCTCACGCACCCGTGCACACAGGTCCGACATGGACTTCTGGGCAGCATCTGCCTCTCTAATCAGATTGACATGTTCCAGGTGCAGCTGATGCAGGTGGCTGTCCATTTCCTTCATCTTTTCGTCGCGAGTTGTGAGATCGCTCAGCAAACTAGACACCTTGTTATCAACTGCAGCTTTCTCTGAAGACAGTAACTCGAGCTTTGACATAAGACTGGTAATATCTTGATTCAGTTCAGAGATCTGCTTCTTACTCTCAAAGGATGCTTCCGCCTTGTCGGCTTGAAGTTGTTCAAGCAGCGCCTCTGTGGACTTTAACTTGCCTTCAAGTGAAGCATTAGCTTGTGACAGTTGTAGGATCTCAGCAGTAAGAGAGGACTTCTCAAGCGAGAATTTCTCCAAATTACGAGCAATTGCCTGTTCCTGATCCTTGACACAGCCCTCCAGCATTGATTTCTCTTGAAGAGCTCTTTCCAGGTCAGCTTTCAGGTTCTTGATTGTAGTTTGCAGCTCCATGATTTCAGCCCTTGAATCCTCCAACTCCCTACGAACTTGCTCAAACTCAATGGCATGTTCCTCAAGCACTCTCTTCTCATTTGAATCATTTTCCAATCTTCCTTGCAGGTCCTTGATTACTTTTTGTAGCTTCATAATCTCAGCAGAAGAATCATCTAGGTTGTGAGATGTTTGTTCAAGCTCCATAACCTGGGCCTCAAGCTGCAATTTCTCATGTGACATTTTTGCTAGGTCCCCATCAAAATTCTTGACCACTTCTTCGAGCTTTCTGATTTCAGTCTCTAGAGTAGACTTATCACAGGAGTACTTCTCGGATACTTGCTCAAGCTCCTGCTGGCACTTCTCAAATTCAACGTTACGATATGCTAGTTGGGCTTCATAATGCTTAGCTGCTGAAGCCATTTCTCCTTTTAGTTCCTTGATCTCATTCTTGTTTGCCAGAACTGCAGCTTCCAAATCCTCCTTTTCGCTGCTAATTCCTTCGAAATTCTCCAAAGAACGGACCTTTTCTTCAAGATCCTTCTGAAGGATGTTGATTTCTGACTGCGAAGCCAGCAACTTCTCCTCAAGTTTTTCACATTGGCAGCGCACATTCTTTTCCTCAAGTGCATCAAGTTTTTCCCTTGCTTCCTCAAGCTCATCTTCTAGCTCAATAATTCGTTCATTCAGTGCATAAGAAATCCCATTGCCATTTTCTTCACTCGCTTCATCAACCTCAGAATCAGATTCTGAAGATGATGATGATGATCCATCACTCCCCTTTTTGGAAATGTCTGAGCTTCTACCAGAACCAAGGAAGACGTCAAAGCCAGCTGCTCTTGTTTTACCCTTCTGTTGTGGTGTCTTTTTTTCCACGCTAGGCTCAGGAGATGGGGAAGTAGACTGTGCCTCAGAATCAGACTCAGATATACCTGAGCCCTGTGATTGGAGAGATGACGGGATGTTCTTTCGTAATTCCCCAGTCACATTATCATATCGCTCAGCAAGAGCACGATACATGCGATAGAAATTTTCAACATGAGTGACAAGCAAAGGCCGTCGTTGGTAATACATCTCAGCCTTCTTTGCAAAAGAATCTCCTTCATCCTCAATAAGCTTCAGCATCTCTTTAACTTGCTTATCCATCTCTGTTTATTTAGAAAAGGTTGAGGAATGCATAAATAGATTGCAGGATGGGAACATCAGAAAGGTATATGAACATGGTCCTAATGATTTCTACGCCTGGCAAATAACAAAAGTATCTCGGTACATAAGCCACTGAAGAAACAAGAAGAGAGTCGTTACCTTCTAGATTATCAGCAAGCCATTTATTGTTTTTGGGACTAATATGGCTGTCCCACCACCATGAATGGGACTTCCTCGTTGGCATTCTCTGCATGCGCTTCATCCTCACGGAAAATAAGAAAAATCTTCTCTAAGGTAGACCTAATCATGAGATGGAGCAAAATGAGACAAACATACAAGTTGATGACTATTATGATAAAGGGTAATCTGCAAGGCTGCAATTACAAAACAATATTTGCTCTGTAATATGTGGTAAAATTAGGGGAAACAAAAAAAAAGCTTCCAAGGTTAACTTATAACTAAATTACCAGAATACTGTTGTGAACTGGTAACAAAGTAAATGAGAAAGCATGGCTGGAAAACATCCATAAGAGGTGTAGGTTTTTTTTTAGATGACGGAAGGATTATATATATATATATCCAAAATGCATAAAATTTAAAACTATGCACAGTATGAAGTATGAACTTAGAGCATGAGCAATGTAGCCATTTCACCGGTACCAAGCTAGCTTAGTGCGGTACCAAGCTAGTTTTAACGCTGTCAAAGGGGTGTCCAAGTTAAGATTTCTTGGTGTCGGTACCCCAGCTAGTACCGAGACCAGGGAGGGAAAAGCGAATAAACAAATCCAGATATATCTCCAAGAAACAAATCCAAAAACATGGGCTCCTACATCCATGCGGGATCTGGAGGGTGAGGAAGATGCTGCACACTGCAAGCAAAAACCAACTTAGACCCTTGTATTGATGTGGCATCTCTCTAAGCTAGTACCGATACCTCACATTGTTCATGCTCTTAACCAGTAATAAAGTAACTTGCCAGCATGTACAAGAATTCAAAGTGCGACAGTCAAAGTAGGTTTTGCACTGCCTATCTACAGAGAAGTACTGCTTCACTCTATTCAAGACAAGAGGATGAGGAAAAGGACTAGGCATGGCAACCTCCATAATGCAGGGACCAGAACATTGATTAACTACCAAAGATGCAGACTATCATATCGTTCATGAAACATGATCTTATCAGACATCGTGGAATCTAATGACAGTGAAGTTGATAGTTGATCAAATATTGTAGGTACCAATGTTAGTTGCAAACTAAGCCATGGAACAAGTATGGATGGGACTTGGTTATCGCACACCACAGTGCAGAAAGATGTGGCACTACCTGTCCCTTGTTAGGTCAGAGGGGAGGCATAATTCAGTGAGCTCAGAATGAACACAGTCACAGCCAAGGGCAGCAAATTTGTTCTGCCCCCACAAAGATCAACAGGACAGGGTTCAACTTGATATTTTGCAATTGCAGATGTTCTTGTCGACCTCTATCCACCCAATAATTGAGACTGGCCGATTTGAGTAAAAAATATTAATTGTTTATGATCCACAAAGCATGGCCTCGCTTTCACCTATGTGGATACATGCAGGCATGGGGATGACGAGGCATCAGCATACGACTACTTGACTAGTAAATTGTATTGTCAAATACATATTTCAAGTGGTGCCAAGACGACTATATCTATTTTGGATCTCAAGGAATTTTGCCATGCATGTGAAGATGGCAATAATAATTAATGAACACAGCTAGGCATGCAAATGAAGCAATCTTAGAAATAATTTGCAAGACCCGCTGGCAGTAGACCCAAACAACCACAGTGAATTCAAGAAGCCCAATTATCGGTAGGCGTTACGAAATTTTGGAGAAAATCTCATTCACACTAACAACTTGTCATAATCAGCGGTTATAGAAAGAGCTAATGTCATCAAGATCATGAATCCAAAACTGTTGCAGGTCCCCGAAAACAAACAGTTGTCGATGGGCACATGCACCAGCCTTCTGCAAGGTGGTCACTCATATGCATGTTCTTGAACCAGCCTGGCAACAACACGAAATCTTTGATTCGCAGGATTCCGAAAGTACAGGAATAGAAAATATGGAATTGCAATGTCATGCCCACTTGAATTCTACAGGATTGGATTTGAAACAAATGTTGTTTGAATCAATGGAAATTTTTCTATGAAATGTAGTGCAATAGAATCCTTAGAAAAAATCCTACGGGATACAATCCTACAAATCAAACAACTCACGTAGGAAAAATTTCTAAGGATTCCAATCCTCCAAAATTCCTATGAAATTCCTCAAAGAGGCCTTAGAAGTCTTCAATAACCAAAAAAATTACATTCGATCAGGCTGCTATCTGCTAAGAACACAGAACAGGAATTGCTACGCCTGAATCTAGAATCTCAGGAGAGAAAGCTTTGTGATGGTGATATTTGAGTAACCTGAAGCTAGTTTTCTATGTACCAATTATGTAAATGAAGTAGAATCAACTATGTTATCGTGGTCAATTGAAAGTGAAGGTGCTTTAAAAGGTGGAATTAAGCCCGGAAAAAAAGCTATCTGCTTTGGCGTCATGCAGAACCACCACCACGAATCTAAAAACTTTACTACTAATAATTAAGCGCCACAAAAGTCTGAAATCATTATGCCTTTTCCCGGGTGCCATGGACTAACATGGAGTGCACACTAAGCGAGAGTACACAACACATGCCTGAAACAAAAATTAACAAAAACACAGCACCCATCGCCATCTTGAGTGACACAACGAAAAGGGGGGATATCACAGATCAAACATATGAGCCTGCGGAAAACACGATGAACTGAACGCAAAGTCCAATCTCTTTTTTTTTCTCAAAACGACTCAACATTTGAGCCCAAGAACCAAACGGAAAACCACCACTCCTCGCAGCAGAAACAAGAAACCACGCAAGAAAACACGCCTGCATCGCACGATACCACCACCACGAGATGAAGAGGGCGAGGGGAGGGCTGCAAGAGATTGATTACCGGAGAGGGAGATGGAGCAGGCCTCAAGTCCTTCCCCGACTGGAGACGCGAGTGAGAGGGACGGACAGTGCCTTGCTATTTACGGGCTTAATCCCCGATCGTGTTAAGCGTAGTCGACTGCAGACTGCTTTTAATACGACAGCGGAGGTGGAGACGGAAGCCCGCGCGAAATGACCATAATGCCCTCCTGACGCCGGGGGTAGATGGGTTGGGTGGTGAAGGCAGAAACGAGGCTCCTCGAGGCGCGCGACGACGATGAGCTGGACGCGGCGGAGCCGCTGGAAGGTGTATTACGAGTCAGATTTACAGGTGAATTAACGCGTATGGATGGATTAATTAACTGAATTGAATTGAGTGGTTGCCACCTGGGACCCACGCGTGGAACGGCGGAGGCTGGGGGTTCGAATTGTTTTTCCTTTTGACCGTAACATGGACTAAAATAGCTGGCGTTATTTCTGAGTAATATATATATATATATATATATTATTAGTAAAGAATTGTAAAATAGTATTTTAAAAAAATCACGAAGAATCTAATGATACGATTGAATCTAAATATTTATTAATCTATTAGTAATCAACATTAAAAAAGTTTAACTTTAATTACATATATATTAAAATGTATCCTAATTTCAAACAGAGGTAGTATTGATATATTTAAAAAAAGCCCACAAAAAATTAAAAAATTCCACAAAGACATCTGCATTTTACACAAAGGACCACAAAAAATAAAAGAATAGAAGCAATTTGGTCCTTGTGAAGACGACCTCGCCGAAGACAAGTTTGTCAATGTTGACTAGGCTGCCCCTGCCTTCATGCCTGAGACTTGTACGCAGTGTCTTTTTGACGGATGGTCACCATGGGTAGCAAGGAGCAAGGGCCTCCACACATCGGAGGTTGAAGAGGGATGGAGCGGGGATCAGCAACAGGCGCCCAACAAACCATCGATGATCGATCTAGAACAACCATCCTAAATTGCTAGGAACATCAGATGGTAAGGCCTCCAATCCTCACAGCTTCCCTAATCATCGGCTCCAAGGTTTCATATGATTGAGTTTGTCCACCACACCGATGGAGAGGAAGGAGATGTACAAAGCTGCTGCAGCACGTCGGCCATTAGGGCGATCCATGCCAAACTCCACAACACACTATTGCAAGTAGAAGTGGTTCCACAGGAGCTATTGTACAACTCACCAACATTATGCCTCCAAATCAAACCGTCGAATATCAGCCATCCTCGAACAGTAGCCACAAAGGACAAGTTGAGGACTATAGCCACCATGGAAGGAAGGAGGAAGCCTATAATGATGGAAGGCAAACCACGACGCACAGATCTGCCTAGTTGTAACGCCGGTGGAGCAAGGGATAGAGGTGTGGAGGCCTTTCTTATTGATGTCGACTTGGATCTGGAGAGCAACGCGGCTGTTGCTTGAAGCCTTATACCAAAGAAAAACAAGTGCCCATAAGCATGGCCACCATGGACAAGATGGCAAGATCTAATTAGGAGAGCTTCAAGAACACTAACTAAACTAAGAAACTAATGTCTAATACTAGTAGATTCTGTACAAGACGAGGGTCCCTCGCTCTCTTTCGCCAGCAGCTGGCCGGGGTAGAGCGAGAAGGGGCCCGAGCAGGCTCTCGGAAGAGGAGACCAAAGTAGGAAGAAAAGGACGAAAGCTAGGAGAAAAGAGAGCCTTTCTGGGGGGTTGAATTGTGGTGCCGCGACTCAGTGACGACGATCGATGATGGATTATTTGAGCGTGCATCATGCGCGTTGCTAGTGATGTGGGGTCATGTGATACAGTAACACTATTTGCTTTATTTGTTGGTTTGGTCTTTAGATGTTCTGGACTTGATAAACTGTAACTAGTTGAGTACCTCATTTGTTCCATAATGTAAGACGTTAATTGATTAAGATAAGTTTTTGACCAATAATTACTTCATTAGCATGTGATTTATGTGACATAAAATTGATATCATTAGATTCGTATTTAAAAATACCTACTTATGATTGTGACTTGTATCACATAAATCATATATTGATAGAGTAACTGATGGTTAAAATTTTATCTTAACTAATCAAAATATACCTTATATTACGATACGGAGAAAATATTACGCACAGAAGTGGTGTGATCATTGTTTTGCCAGATGCAAGGCATGGATCAACCGCATGCCCATTGGAAACCGGAACTCAACACGAAGCTAGTTCATTATGCATGATCGTTGACCACCCAATGCAATGCAGCTATGCACGTGGAGCAAGAGCAGCTCACATCATACGTCCTAAGGCTGGTCATAGTGGGAAGTAACTTAGACTAGTAACATGCATATGTTACTAGTCTATGTTACTACCTTTATAGTGGATAGTAACATATGTGTGGTACCATGCAAGTCTTCATTTATTTAGATATAGACTCATTTTGCCTTGAGATGCGTTATGTTATGGTATCATATTATGTTACCCTAACCACTTCTCTCCTCATTAACTACTTGCCACATAAGCAAACTTGTCTTGGAGTGCGTTATGTTACTAGCTAAGTTACTCCCACTATGACCAGCCTAACATCTTGACGGTCCAGGTCGTTAACATCCAAGTGTAGACGCACGGTAGCACGAGGGTGGTTTTAAAATGTTAAAAATGAGTTGGCGTTGAGTGATGTAGACGGAGCAGAGAGGCAGAGAACAAGGGCAGTTCGGGAAATCCGCGCTACGGTAGGGCCCTTTGCCGTCCCGCTCCGTCGAGACGCGCGTGGGTCACGACGGCTGGCCGCGGGGAGTGGGCCCCGCGAGCAGTGTAAAGACAGACACGTATCGGGGCCCGCAGCACAGTGGCGTTGTGCGGCCGGCGCGCGCGGGATTCTTGGTTCGAAAAACATCGCGGCGGGAGACGGGATGACGATGCGGCAGCGTAGCGCGTAATTCCGTTTCCGCCCCGCGGTCTGAATTTCCCGATCGCCTGCGCTCGTTCCACCGGTGTTCTCATCCCGCATCAGCGCGGCCCTGCAGTATTTGTTAGTGAAAATTTTACTGATCTTAGTAGGAGCATGTCGTTCTCCCGATCGATAAAGTAATATCTCAAGATGAAGATAATTAATAATCTATTTGGTTAGACTGTGACTATTGATAAAGTTGTTGGTGTTGTCTAAAAAATTGTTGTAGTTGTGAGAAAATGAATATATAGTTTTTGGTTGATCTAAACCATCTATAATATTTTAGAAAATAAGCACTGAAGCATTAACATATTGTCAAAAGCTAGCAAAAGACATCTTTTTTAAACAGCTGAATTTGTAATGTAAAGCTCACAATTACCGTTGGCAAAAACTGCTGAAAAATTAGCTGTTTAGTTAGACTGTAATTTTGTTCACTCCATTTAGTTGGGCTATAATTTCACTCCTAAGTACGTGTCTGAGAGAAGCGGAGACTCGATCAGCGCTTGAGAAAGAAGACAAGAGGATGGTCCACGCGGCGGGTGGCCCGCAAATAGAGAAAGAGAGAGAGTGAGCCACGCGTGCCCAAATATGGGATGCGTCGCGCCTGCGGAGCACCAGACGTCGAGCTAGGGCGTGCGCAACGAGCGACGCGAGGTTCCAAATCACCTCAACCCATCCCCCCCCTATTTGCTGCTGCCCATGCGCTCCCGCTGCTCGCTCTTTCCTCTCTCTGCGGTGCTCTGCACGCCGCGCCTCCACCGCGTCCGCTCCTCGAGCGCGCATACGCGCCGCGTCGTCTCTTTCTCCCGCGCCGAAGCCATCGACGCGCCGTGAATCCTCCACATCGGAGATTGATGTGGCGAGCGTTGAAGCCGTGGGAACCATCAACCATCTTGATCATCGTCCAACAGCCCGGGGGCCAGGCACGCGCTGGCGCTGGCACTGGCACTGGCACTGGCACTGTCGTCGCTGCAACTTGACTGAAAAGGCCCCGAACGCACGCTCTGACGCTCGTACTTGTACGTGTTTACAAGAGCAGCGAGCGGACAACGAACTGATGATGATTGATGCGTTCAAATAATCAATGGAGTGGTTGGCGATTGACTAGCCGGCCGGCGGACGACCAAGCGATCGATGGTTCGATCGTCTACAAGACAGACGCGCGGCAGGCAGCTGATGCCCAGGGCCAGATATTTATCAGGAGCACGAACAGGATCGATCGCTGACGGCCACCTCGTTTCGCTTGTATGTACGCGCGGGAGGATCCACAAATTCCCAGTCTCGTTTCCAAGGGTACGTGCGTTTCTGGGTGACGTTACGACATGAAACGGCAACGCAGCCTACACTTTGCTCAGTCTTATTTCGAACGTGGGGATTACACGGTAAACAGAACAGGGTCTCCGATTCTGAACGGGGCAAATCCCAAGATGGCATATTGAGAACATTAGGTGGAGTGAGGAGGCCATTTCTCCACCTTTATGCATCTTCCTTGCATTTGTTTTTGGGACTATGTTTGAATGTTTTGAATCGTAGTACATTTACTAACAACTTGCTTAATCTTCCAATCAAAGCATTTCCTTTGCACTAAAGGGCATGGCATCGGCATGTCAATTTCAATCTACGAAGTTTGAAGTCTGAGATCTATTTGTCTGGTACTCTGGTTAAATCTGTCTCCTAAGAGGACTTCACAGAAACGATGTGTACGTGCCGTGCGATCAACTTGAACTTTTCCTGGCACGCAACTACCACTATTGTTATCAGAGTCAGCTGCTTAAGCAGACCAGCAAAAAACTTGTTAGCATAACAGGCAGCTGCCTATCAAACCAAGAGTACAAAATGTATCAACAGCATAGTACCACTGCTACATATACCAACGAACACATTGGCTCAAGGTATATCTGAAAGCAACACGGATGGGCAGCGAAAGGGTTAACAATTAAGCAGCCGCTAGGTTACAATGCACTCCGAAGTGGTCCGTTGAGGAGCAGCCAAAATTATTACTTTATCGACACGCCGTGAATGGTGAAGGGAAAAATTACCTCTCTGAAACTCAGATGCAATCTGTTGCTGTGCAAACGCTGATTGCTACATTGTGGAGTGAAAGTGTAGAGAAAGGAAAAATGCACGACACAAAAAGATTTGATACAGTTAATTGTATCAAGTGGCTTTCTCCAGATTCTCGGCTTCTCGCCGCTGCCTCTCTTTAGCTTCCTCACGTAATCTTTCCTCCTCTCGCCTCAGCGCTTCGGCTGCCTCTTGTTCAGCTTCCTCGCGCTCCTTACGTTCATCCTCTGCGTCCTCTCTTTCATCAAGATAATCAAACTCCTTTTCTGCAGCCATAGCTTTGACTATAGGGTCTCGCAGCTCAGATATCAAGCCCCCACCCACCTTGTACTCCTGCTCGTCGCCGACAAGGAATATCCGCTGATCAGGCCCTGTCGCCATTGGTATATCAACAGCAAGTAGCTTCATGTCATACTGCAAAGAATGAGAATAAGGTCAGAAGACTTGATGTCATGGAGCGAAAATAGAAACATTATAGCAACACTCATTTGCTTACTTTCTCAAGCAAGATGAGATCTTACATTGATTCTCTTCAAATAGTAAACAACAAAGAACTAGTTGGATAAAGTGTCAAGGACCATACAAAACTCAACTTCGTACGCAAAACTTCATTAATTTCTACAAAAGAGCAGTAAAAAGTGCTTTATAAACATATAATAGTGTCATTAAATGATGAGAAACCAAGATTTGCTCTACTTGTATCAATAAGGAAGATGCAGAGAAAGGGGAATAAGCTTCAATTAACTCTACTTCTGAACATTTGTTTAAACTTTCGTTCATTCATTACTTTTATTCAATTATATTCTGCATGCATAACAGGTTGTTTGATCTAGATGCAGTGAAGTAGAATTTGCTATAAAAAAATATAGAGAGAAAGATAATTTAAATACCTGCCCCTTTTTCTTCTGACTTCAACACTACAAGACCTTTCCTTTCTGATCCTTTGATGGGGAAGATAAGAAAGCACCTTTTGCCACCAACCCTAAATTTGAAATCCTTTAGTTTAGGGCCCCACCAGACATAACATATGCTCTGACGTCAGTACCGGTTAAGGGTGCGCCCATGACTTCAAGGATTGCAGCAGATGTGTTGAGCTTTGTCATTGCAATCCTGTAAACCTTGTCAGGATTTATGGTGAACCTTGCACGTGCGTACATACCCTGTAACAAGCATAGACAATGGAAATCATTGGCTCCCCGAAAAAAACAGGGCATCATCTGTCAAGCAAAGTTGCACTAAAAAGCTTAGATTGTCAACCACACCCTTTTATCAGTACTCAACATTATATACATCAGAGAAGCAAACAAATGTTAGTCACATAAAATTGGTAATAAGCTACAATATGCCGCAAGGAAACTAGTTGACAATAATTTACCAGTTAAAATGACAACTGCAGTCAAGTTCAAACTTCCCTGACATTTTATATCCTATCATTGTACCTCAGCATTCAAAAGACTCTTTAGTCTTTACAATTTCAACATAAAACTAATACGGCCTAGGCCACAAACACGCAAAATGAACATGGTTGATGGATGATATTATAAGCATGCCTATCCAATACTTCGGCTTCACGATTAACTGCTACTGACATTTTTTGAATAGATGATAATTTTACAGGGCATAGGCTCTCTGTTTGTTTCAGTATATGGTAAAGCATCATCTGCACAACAATTCTCTACTGATCTCCAAATGGTGAATTATAATCCATTGTCCACGGTTAAATGCAAATTGCATGAGACAAAGCATTTCCTCTATGAACAATAGCCAGTAAAGTCGGTTCTTAAACAACCCAAGGTGGCTGGTGGCAGTTCAGATGTAATGACATATCCAAAGGAAGACAGTCTTCGCATTGTTAGCATGCTGCTATGGGTCACACTCAGGCATGTTGGCCGTTCATATAATCAACAAGCCAGTATATTGCTTCGTAGACTCATCAGGGTGAAGCGTGGCAATTTAGGAAGCATGACATATACATCACAGTTTCCGCGAGGGGGGGGAGGGGGAGGAACATGAACATTGACATCGAAATTTCCAAGAAATGGACCACCTAGAATAATATTGAAGGTCACCTAGAATACTTCATCAAGTTAGATTATGAACATAGTGCCGTGACATTAGTGGAATCTCTTCACCATATGTGCATTACATCATAGTTAGTTCGACCGAGAAGAGAAGAGCACTCACAGCGAACGCGACCATCGCGGTGGCGAGGGCGAGGAAGCCGTACTTGGCCATGCCCTCGGAGAGCCCAACGAAGGTGCTGGCGATGCCGAACATGACCCGCCACAGCGCGATGCAGATGACGACGCCCCCAGCGCCGACGACCAGCATGTAGTTGCGCCTCCAGAAGGCCTCGGCCTGCAGCCCCATGGCCTGCCGGTACCGCGCCGCGGCGCTCCTCGCCGCCTCCACCGGCCGCCCCAGCCCCTTCACCCCCTGCCCCAGCGGCGCCAGCTTCGAGCCACCACCGCTCGCGAACGACCTGACCCCGCCCACGAGCCGCCGCATCGCCGTCTGCTGCTGCGGTGCGAGAAGGCCATGCCGCGGTAGCCTCACCTCCGGACGCGCGGTGGTGAAGAAACGGGGGGAAGGGGAGAGAAGTGGCGGGGGAGGGGAGTGGGAGGAGAACGGAGGGCGGCGGCGGCGGCGTTGGAGGGGGAGGGGCGGAGAAGGAGGTGGCGGTGGAGGGTGTGGAGGGCTCGCCGCGAGGAGGAGAGCGCGGCCGCCGCCATGTGATCGAGATCGGGTTCGGCAGTCGCAGGGGACGAGAGGAAGAAATCAACGGAAGGATGGTTTGGTTAGACTCGAGAGCCTACAGCGGGTTGGACTTGGGACAGACTTGGGCTTTGTTATTTCTCATCTTTTTTAACCTTCTTTTTTGCTTGTGCTTTGATCGGTACGCACTACCGGAATCTACTAATTTGCCGTGTGCAAAAGACACACGGCGAAGGAGGAAAAGCCCTCGGCAAAGGGTTTGCCGAGTGCAACACTCGACAAAGAGGACACGGCGTACAGGCTGCCGACAAAGTAAGATTTGCTGAGTGTATTCCTTCGGGCACTCGGCAAAGAGTTTGCCGATGGTCAGACTGAGCACTCGGCACAAAAAATTGACTAAACGGCCATGGCGCCCGTTAGTAAGGTTTGTCGAGTGTCGACACTCGGCAAACAAAAGGTTTGCCGAGTGCAGACACTCGGCAAAGCCGTCGGTTTTGCCGAGTGTCGACACTTGGCAAACAAGGTGATCAGGGCCCAAAAAAATGGCCGCCAGCGGGGCACCGCTGTTGCCCGAAAGCTCATCACCACTACACACGCACACGCCGGCGGGGTACATCTATTGAGTCTATCCACGGGGGACCCACGGGTCGGTTTCAAATGAGGTGGGCGCCGTGTATAAACGCCCGATGACTGTGCAGAAGAGTTCAGCCCGGGACGCGCAGCTGGGTATATAAACCAGTCAACCACGCGGTCGACGGGCGAGGTGGGACTAAACCAGACAAAACTGTTTGCCGAGTGTCAGAAAACGGACACTCGGCAAACGCGCTGTTTGCCACGTGTCTCCGTGTTTGCCGAGTGTCAGAAAAGAGACACTCGGCAAACACACAACTTTGCCGAGTGTTACACTCGGTAAATTCCTTCCATATGACTTGCACAAATACAATACTTGTATACCTAATACATTTTTTATCTTATATACCTCAATATATTTTTTACATGTAATATACTACATATAAGTTGTTTTGTAGGAGTTTCCATAATTTTGAATTGATTTAATATTTTCTAAAGTTTAAATGCCTAGAAATGCACTTAATGGCTTAAATATAGCAAACGTACCCGGAAAAATGCCAAATTTTGACATGTCACATGTAATGGTGTATGTTGACTGTGGAAAAGATTTCAAGTCCAACCAACGAAGCAGCGGTTGCTTCGCATGCAAACTTGACCTGCTCCCTCTCGAAACCTAGTTTCTTCCTCGGAGATGGTCCCGTTTGTAAACAGTCTACGTGACAACTTTTGTGAAATATTTTCAAATTTTACCATAGCCTTCAGGGGTCATATCATGACACCATGCCAAGTTTCGTGATTTTTGGATTTCGTTTGAATTTTGAGAATTAAAATGCCAATAACCACCATGTTGGTGCCCGAGTCTCGGCCACCTGGTGTTTAGGACTCTTCTTCTTTCCTTACATAAGGCCTAAACATAAATTAAAGACCACCAATAAGATTTTTTTACCCATTTCTAGCGATTATTTCATGTACCTATAGCTCAAATTTGAATTATATCCATTAAATACCTAGAAATGTATTTAATCGCTTAAATATAGCAAACGGACCCCGAAAAATGCTAAATTTTGACATGATACATGTAATGGTGTATGTTGACTGTAGAAAGAGTTTCAAGGCCAACTGACGAATTTGCCTTCAAATCTGACCCGTTCCCTCTCGAAACCTAGATTCTTCCTCGGAGATGGTCCAGTTTCTAAGCAGTGTACGTCACAATTTTGTGAAACCTTCTCAAATTTTTATTACAGCATATTGATGCCATATGAGGGCACCATGCCAAGTTTCATGTTTTTCAGACTTCGTTTGCATTTTTCGGAATTAAAAAAACCAATAACCTCCATGTTTGGGGTCGAGTCTTGGCACCCTGATGTTTGGAATTCCTTTCCTTTTCTTGGATAAGGCCTAAACATAGACTAAAGACCACAAATAGGATTTTTCAACCCAATTTTGCCAACTTTTTCATGCACTTGCAGTTCAAATTTGAATTATATTCATTAAATGCCTAGAAAATGCACTAAATGCCTATAAAAGGAAATAGAGAGGCGGAAAGAAAAGAGAAAGAAAAAAGAAAAACAAATAATGTAGAAAAGAACAGAGCATAAAAGGAAAAAAGAAAATAAATAATGTACAAGAGAAAAGTTGACAAAAGAAGGGAGAAAAAAAAGAAAAAAGAAAAAAAGATGTGTTTGCCTAGTGCCACACGGGAGGCACTCGGCAAACCTCATCTTTGCCGAGTGCTATGTGGACGGCACTCGGCAAAGCACATCTTTGCCGAGTGTCGACCCTTTGCCGAGTGTTTTTATTTTCGCACTCGGTTTCCTGGCCTTTGCCGAGTGTCCGATGTTATGCACTCGGCAAACGTCGCGATTCCGGTAGTGACGGTGTGGCATCCGACGTATCGATCTAGTTTGTGAAAAAAATGTGGTTGCTCAATGTGGTAGCCATAGTAGATTAGTTTTTACGAAATACTAAAATTTCATTGAGTGTTGTTTAGCACCCGTTAAATTTTACATACTAGTCGATTTGAAAATGATAGCCGCAGCCTACAAGCCCGCTTACGCTGCCCGCAAAAAAAGTTTAAGTGGCCCATGCGGATGCCCACTCAATCTAAGTGGCGTATGTGGGCAAACCCACAAAGCCCACAAGGGCCAGCGGCAACGCTTGCAGCTAGCAGCAAGAATCGGTTCTTTCTCTTTATGTATTTGCCCAGTAGATTAATTACTTTGGGTTACTCTGTTTATGTTTACACCTCTTTAATAGCAAGTCGGTTCTTTCTCTTTCTCCATTCATTTGAATGAATGATACACCAGTTGGTTGTCTATTTACATGCAACGACAGTCTCTTTTGCAGCCAAAGTTATGATAGTCGTTATACTGTAGCTCATACTAACTTTTGTGAAACGAGAAAATATAACCTTGATGGAATTTGTTGGTTCTAAACTGATGCAGCAAAATCGGTCATCTCAATCCATGATCATGCTAGCCGTTGACAGATCTAAACCCTAACATAAACCAAGATGAACTGGGCTTTAACTGTAACAATAGCCTGATGGCTTGCTAATTCTAGGTTAGTACATCCCTGATGATATTAGTATTGTCGAGCAGAAGTCAGTTTCTCGGATTCATCTACACGAACGTATACATGTACAAATTAACAACTCCGATAGCTGTAGCTTCTGCGTGAATCCATGAACTGAACTGTAATACAACGAGATGAAGAGTGGTAATACAAACACTCTAACCGGAACTACTCACATTATGAAGTGCCAAATCTATATTACAAGTCTAACTCATAGTATTACAAGTGGTAATTATGTGGTTGATTGCGCTGCCGCATTGCCCATTTTACAATTAAATGGTTAGCCACGTAAACCCACGTACTGATTGGCGGCTCGTGGACAGAGTTGCAGCCAGCCCGCAATCTGTCCACTTTCATGTTGACTAGTCAAGCACAAGTACGATTGTAACAGAAAATTATGTTTCTTTTTTTCTCGATAACATCAATAATTTGACATTGATAAATACCACTCATCATAGATTCGCATTCCTCTAGCAACCGAAAGCAGGAAGCTCGTAACTCAAACAAAATTTTAAATTCACTTTTCTCCGACAACAGCTTGCCACGCGCTTCACTTCGGTACAAATTATACGAGCGTCGCCCTGGGTGAGGGCGAGACGCCAGCGTCGCCTCCGCGGAGGACGACGCTGGCAAACGCCACCCACCGTGGCGTGTGACTGAGTGAGCTAACGCCACGGACAGTGGCGTTCGGCCCCAGTATCCGAACGTCACGGAGACTGGCGTTTGTCCGGTTCGCCAAACGCCACGGGCTGTAGCGTTAGGCCACCGAAGACTTCGCGCATCGCATGTTCTGACACCGTCGCGAACGCCAGAGCCCATGGCGTTTGGTTCACCGTGCAAACGCTCTCGTCCGGGACGAACAGCGCCGTGGGGGAAGAAGAATGGGGCCTGGTGGCCTAACGCCAGTCACCGTGGCGTTTGGCCAACCGGGGAAAACGCCATGGTGGGTGGCGTTTGTGAGCGTTGCCCTCCGTGGAGGCGACGCTGGTGTCTCGCCCTCCCCGGAGGCGACGCTGGCGTCTCGCCCTCACCCAGGGCGACGCTCGTACAATTTGTACCGAAGTGAACCCGCGTGCCAAGTTGTTGTAGCGGCGTGCACGTTTTCTAAGTTTTTGTACCGAAGTGAACGTGCGTGCCAAGTTTATGTACCTGGGGTGCAATTACCTCTTATACGACGAGCTTTTCTTGGTCCGGATTTCATATGCTCGCCTCGCCGAATGGCCCTTGCTCAACGCATGTTTACCTCGTTGGCGGCTGTTGATAATTTTATTTCTTGTTTCGTCGGCTCATGGAGTGCGACGGTCATGGAATGGAGGAGGACACCGGTGCACCATCAGCCTTAGTTACGCTGGTTTTAGAGTGAGCTTGTAGAAGTGACTGATTTTTTGGAACCTTTTTTGGCCGAGATATAAAGAAATTTGATTTTGTATCATTTTGAGTCCTAAACTAACGGTATTCCATACCACTTTGTTAAATATGTGTAGATTTTGTGCACAGAGCTTTCTGTGATATTGGTTGACCAACGTACCTTTTTGTGCTACAGGTAGGCTCACAACTTAATGGTGAGAGCAAGATTGTTTCATTCCGACACATCCGATGTCAATCCACATAATTGACACGGTGTGACTTGTTTACTCGGAGTGTGTGCTCGCATGAAGATTGTCTGATCCCCACGCTCTCCGTGCGCTGCGAGCAAAGCAACGCCGTGGAGCCTCTCCGTCCGCCGCAGTGCCGAAGTCCTCTCCCTGGCGGAGTAATCAGAGCACGCATTTCTTTAGCGGAACGGGCGACGACTGTCCCGTGGTACGTGGTGGTAGCTTCTCCACGTTTGGCTGTACAGTTCGGACGGGCCATCGGGTTTGATTGCACGAATTGGTTGGGCATTGAAGCCTGAGCTGCAGGAGATCAAATCTGGGGCTGGATCTCGCACGCTGAATGGAGTACTGCACCAGCGATGAAGCAAGCACTCGCGGCTCGCACACCGACGGCATCATTGTTTCGCGGGTGTCAAAGATGCAATGCTCCTGAGTTCACACTGTTCGCTGTTCACTGTCTGTTGCCGTTTTTAATGAACTCCTTACCCATATTGTACCTTATTTTTCTCTGTTTCTTTCCCCCACCCCTTCACTCATTGTGTATAGTTTTATTTTTGCTCCTTTAATATATGAAAGAAGCGCTGCTGCATTTAGTAAAAAAAAGACCTCCAGAGCCCTGAGTGTTCTTTTTTATTTGTGCTTAAATGTAGCATGTAAAAACGAAGCCAAGTTTTGGCTGCGTAGCACAGAGAAATGAACGAGAGAGCAAAAGAAAACATTACCTTTGCTAAAATTTTGGCACGGAACCAAGTGGTAAACAAATTTAGTTGAAATCGCCAAAGTCTAGCGAGACGAACTTTGGCTCTCGAGGACCTGAAACCAAACAGTCCCCTCAATTTTGATGGGAGAGAGGGACAAAAGATCACTACCAGCGTGAGCAAAGCGAAACAGCTGATAAAAGGATTATGCAAGAGCCATCGTCAATTGTGTTGGTTTGGTTCTTCCATCCTGCATTGTAGACAAAGATTAGAACAAATGTACAGAAAGAAATCTGCTAAACCACGCAAAGAAGTCTTCACTTGTGAGCGAGCTAGACTACATGTAACAACTAATAACGATGAACAGTTCTTGACTAAACTCATCAGTTAGCCACGGTTTACACGAAACTACATTTGTGTGTACATCGTCTCTCCTGACACCCTGTCAAACACTACGCCTTTTTATAATCAGAGCCTTTTAGGAATGATTGAGCAGATACGGCAGGGCTCAGTCCACTGCGTAATGCTGATATGTATGTCCCTATCTGATCACACACATTTTTAAGAGTTCCTAATGATGCAACTAAACTCCTTTTGTTTGAGCGACAAGAGAGACCATGAGGTTAGTTGACCATACAATCAATACTTTTTAGCGACAAGAGATTCTTGTGGGTTGTATGTGTTTTGTGGTACGGTCCGATTGATAAGATACTAAACTGGATTAGGATAAGCTATAGTATACTAAAGTACGAAAGTACGAAAGAAAAAACAAGCTTTTAACCAAAGAAAGACTCATTGATCTGTGCTGTAGCAGGACGAGCAAGAAATGGCTGAGAGAGAATTGCTTCTCCCCAAATCCGGTGCCGATGCCGACGCCGACAAATTAGAAGCTCAATTAAGATAAAAAAAACCGGCACCAAACAAACGATTAATCAATTAAACCGACGCACAACCACCAGCCGAACAAAAGAGAGAAAAAAGCGGACCGCGAAGCACAGGACGATGGTGTATCTCCATCCAGCTCGGCCACATTACTCCCTCCCCCGAAGCAAAAACAAAACAAAACAAAACCCACGCCCCCGAGAAGAAGAAGAAGAAAAAGAAAAAGATCCAAAAGAGCGGAACCCAAAAATATCCTAAAAGCCTCGAGAAATTCCTCGTGCCGCGACCACCGCCACAGCAGCAGCAGCAACACCGACGACGACGACGACGGCGAGCTCCGCCCCCCTCCACCGCCTCCGCCTCCGCCTCTCCTCGTGCCTCCGCGCCTCCTCCTCCCCGTCTTCGCCCCCGCTGCCTGCCCCGCCCTCCGACCCGCCGCCGCCGCCGTCCCTCCGCCACCGCCGCAGGCGCCTCTGGAAACTGCCGTCTCGTTCGCCTCCCACCCACACGATGGATGCGCCGCCACAGCCGCAGCCGCCGTCTCCACGGCCCCCGCCCCCGCCCCCCGCGGCCGCGGCCGTGGCCTCCAGGAGGTACGGCGTGCACTTCTCCGCCTCCAGCTTCATCCAGGCGCCGCTCTCGGCCCTGCTCGAGTACTCCGGCATCCTCCGCGCCGAACCCGGCGGTGGGGGGCCCCACCAGGCGGGGGCTGGGGGAGGCGAAGTGTCGATCCGGATCGTTGGGGCCGGCGAGGCGGGGGCGTCGTCTGAGGGGGGGGAGGAAGGGGTCGTGGAGGAGGAGGGGGAGGCCGCGAGGGCGCACCCCTCCGCGCCGGCACCGGCGGCGGCGGCGGCCGGCGGGGAGGCCGGGAGAGAGTCCTCGTCCTCGTACCAGAGGTACGACATACAGCAGGTGGCGAGGTGGGTGGAGCAGATACTGCCCTTCTCCCTGCTGCTGCTTGTCGTCTTCATCAGACAGCACTTGCAAGGTCGTGCCCTCCTTATTTTTCCTTATCCACAAGTGTCAATACGTTATCATTTGTTTGGTGTATAGATGATTGCATTCGTTTATTTGTAAATGTGAGAATCACGGAGGAAACGTGAGATGTTGGCTAATTTCGATTTGGGTTGTTTCATGCAGGTTTCTTTGTGACGATTTGGATTGCCGCGGTGATGTTCAAGTCCAATGATATCCTCCGCAAGCAGACTGCTTTGAAGGTTTGTGCCTGTTTTGTTGAATTTTTGGTGTAATTTCCCTGTAGCTTGTATCACGAGTATTGAGTAATGAAATAGGTCCAATTTGTTGAATGCTATCTTATATTCGTATTGCTTAGACTTAATTTGGTCTAATGAAAATATTTGAATGTAGCAAATCTTTGACTGAAAGCGATTTTGATATTTTGGTCACATCACCATTGTATTGAGCATTTTCTGGATTTTCTGTATTCTAAAACATTATCATTCCATGCTTGTGTATTGGCAATTACTAGTGCTATGCTGTGCTATGTGCTCGTGTCATGCTGTTTTCCAAGGATAGATTAAGTGGATTTCTTTGCTGGTTTGTAACCTCTGCCCTGGCCATATTTTCCTGTATAAATGAATAGGCTGTCCGTTACTTTGCGCTTTACTGCAACAATTAATTTATTCCTGAAATTTCTTGAGAGTTCTATTTATATAGTTCCTTGTAAGTATCTTCGTGTCCCTGCCTTTTCCACGTGCTCTTAAGTTACAACAACCTGTGAGCTTTGTTGCTTTTGATCCTTTAATAAAGATGTCCACTGTTATTGACAATATGGTGATTAACTATGATCCTTTTGCCATTTGGCTAATTTTGCTTGTTTACTTCTGCTTGATGCAGGGGGAGAGAAAAATGTCAGTTCTTGTTGGGATTACAATATTATTTGTCGTTCATGTATTTGGAGTTTACTGGTGTTACAAGAATGGTGACCTTATAAGACCTCTGGCGATGCTTCCTCCAAAGGAGATACCACCATTTTGGCATGCAATATTCATCATCTTGGTGAATGGTATGTTCTTTTCTCCTATGCTGCTCGAACGTATTTAGTTTTTGGCACTGAAGTGGCTTGTAAATTCACTCTGTCTGATATCTGTTTAGTCGTACTGCCTGAAAACATTTAGTTTTTTGTACTGGAGTCTTTTCATTTTATCAACTGGCTCAAGTTTTCACTTGGGTCTACTTGATGTGGATATGTACAAATAAATTGGGTTGTTTTCTATGTACTAAGTCGTAATGTGTCGCTATACTTCAAGCATGATCATTTATATTCAATAGATGAGATAGGTCAAATTAACCATACTGTATTTAGAAGTGATACTTTCTTCATAAGGATTGTAATCACGCCAGTTCCTTCTAATTCTATGCAGATACAATGGTGCGCCAAACTGCTATGATCGTCAAGTGCATACTGCTAATGTACTATAAGAACACCAGAGGTCGTAGCTATCGTAGGCAGGTAGGCCATTCTACATTTGTATTTTGTAATCCTAAATTTTTATTACGTATCTTGTTTTCCCCCATGTATAACCAGGGAGCTATAACCACCTTTTCCTTTTGTTCAGGGTCAAATGTTAACAGTTGTGGAATATTTTCTACTTCTGTACCGTGCATTATTGCCTACTCCTGTGTGGTACCGTTTTTTCCTTAACAAGGAGTATGGAAGCCTATTTTCTTCTCTAACTACTGGATTGTATCTTACTTTCAAGTTGACATCTGTTGTGGACAAGGTGCTATACCTTCCCTATTTAATTTCATTAGTGATACACCAAGTGGATGCCTTCTAACACTTGACTGTTTGTTTGTCAGGTTCAATCATTTTTGACAGCATTGAGAGCATTATCTCATAAAGACTTCCATTATGGTTCATACGCAACGAGTGAGCAGGTAACTAATATGCTTTAAGCACTAAGCTGTTATTGGTTGTCACCTGGCGACTGAATGTCCAGAAGTAATGATGGCCTCTGAAATATGAATTGCTTAGTGGAACTTTTGACACATGTTTCCTTACTTGACTACCTATATGGTGTGTGTGGACTCAGGTTGTTGCTGCTGGAGATATGTGTGCTATTTGCCAAGAGAAGATGCATGTTCCCATTCTTTTGCGCTGTAAACATGTCTTCTGTGAAGATTGTGTCTCTGAATGGTAAGCCACATGCATTTTGTCTCCTCTCCCTGCAGTTACCATTTTAGTTAACTGATTTAGTGCTCACATTCAGCGTATCTGGTAGTCCTTTCTTTCTAACATCTTCGGGGTGATGGCAGGTTTGAGAGGGAGCGGACGTGCCCGCTTTGCAGGGCGTTGGTGAAACCAGCAGACCTCCGGTCATTTGGCGACGGTTCAACAAGCCTTTTTTTCCAGCTTTTCTAGATGACTGAAGTGCAAGTGTGGAACTTCAGTTGCTCTACGCTGTGCAGATAAGAAGGCAGATGTTTAGATGTGAGTGCATGCGTGCGTGTATTTGTTCGCATTTTGCGAGCAGAGCAGCCCAGTGAGGTGCTGAATGGATCTCCACGCCCTTCCCAGCTGAAGGAGTATATGAGTGCCTTGTTTCTGAGTGTGCATATCATCCCCTGTATAGGCTCTTTGTGGGATGCCTGAGCATATCACTCTTAAGAGAATGTACCTGACCCTACACGAGTTACATAAATAGAAATGAGTATATACAACGTACTTGAACTGTGAGCTTGTGATACCGTGATAGACTGACAGTTTCACCACTCTTGCACTCTTGCTTGAGTCGAGGATGTGATCATTTGCAGTAGTTACAGTTCCAGAGAGGTAAGGCATGCAGGTACTATCTGGGTAGCTGTGTTTTTCTGGGCAGATACAATATCAGGACAAGCATGGGGTATCTGTGAGTGTACCTTGAACGAGAATAATGAAGTGTTGTGATCCTAGTTCCTACATGGTCGGTGCAACTAGATATCCCAACAAGGGGGCGTGAATGGAAATGAAATATCCTCTTCACTGAAATTCCTTTGAAGCAATTAGACAATCCAAATGCTACTTTTAGGTATTTTTTTTCCATATGATTGAATTCCTCCATTTTTCCTTAAAAAATCCGTGGTTCCAAAGAGGCCCTAAACTATGCAGGGTCAGGAGGGAGTAAGAAGAAACATTTGTAAGTCCCAATAATGACGAGTTAAACGATGAGATTAAGAAAGAGGTTGATTGCAGTTCACGCTGAGATGAACACATCCTTGCCGTAGAAGAAGCGGCTCTCCTCTTCGCTTCATTAACTTAACCGGTTAACCCTTCCCTTTCCCTCTCAGACAGAAAGAGAACAATAAAAGAAGAAAAGGGAATCCACAAACACCTGTGCCTTTCCTTGCCGTCTTGGCCTTCCTTCGTCGTCGCTTGCCGTGCCTCCCCTCCCCTCCCCCCTCCGCTGTGTGCACCCGGGTTTAGGGGGCTCGTCTCCTCCCCCGCATCCGGCCTCGCCCCCCGCGAGCGCAAGAGGTACCCCCCGCTCCCCCTCCCTTCCCGTCTCCTCACCCGGAAACCCTGGGATCCCCATCTCCTTGCGTGCCGTGCCGATTCTTTGTTTTTTGTTTTTTGCGCTTCTGGAACCTTCCGCGGCTGCGGATTTGCGGGTTGGGATCCCCTGCCGCCCCTGCTGCCTCGGTCTCACCTAGGGTTCCCTCCGTGTCCGCGAGGGGCTGTGCGTCGTCAAGCGATTCCGGCTGTTCGATCGGGGGGTGGTGCCATCGATGGAGCCTGCGCGAATCCCGTCGCTGTGAGCCGAAATTTGAAGTTTTGGAGCGATCTGAGCAGTTTGTGGAGCTAGAGGGTGCTGATCGATCATCTTGTTAATTCGGGGTCCTCGATTGGTACAGGTGAGGTCGCCCTGCTCGCTCGTAGAATCGTGCTATCGTATAATCTTTTAGCAAGTCAATGCCAGTCGCACACTCTAGTAACAACTTCTCCGCGTGTTTGAGCCGAAATTTAAAGTTTTAGAGTGCATCGAGAATAGACCGCCGAGTGAGAGGGCGCTACTTGATCGTCTGGTTGATTTGGGCTCCTGGGTTGTTATAGGCGAGGCGGCTGCAGCACTGCTGGCGAGTAGAATTGCGCGATCACACGATCTTATAGCAAGTCAATCTCTCACTCTTGTAACAAATTTTAAGCACCATGATACAATGTACGACGGCCCAAGATAGAGGCTCTCGTATGCACCGAGCTCCATGAACCGTTGTCTCCTGCGATGCACTCGACAGTCTGATAATTATCAGCATTGTGCCTAGATTTTAGCTGCTATTGATGTTTTCTCCTTGCTGCAGGATCTCCAAAAACTTGACCTTTGTGCTTTCATGCTGTTGTTGACACAAGAACAAGCTTTGGTATAGCTGAGCTTGTTGCATTTTGGGTACTTTTGTTTGGCTTGTCTGCCTTCCTCATGAGTTCACAAGTCTCCACATCACGTGGTTTACATTCCCCAGGGAAAATTATGGCATTCGAGTCCCCTCACACATGGCCACTGTCGGCATCTATGGGCCAGGCTGAAGCAGGTAGTGGTGATGACCAGGAGGTCAGGTTGTTGTCAGTTTCATGGAATCAGGACTTTGGTTGCTTCGCTGCTGGCACTAGCAATGGCTTCAGGATTTTTAACTGTGACCCTTTTAAGGAAACTTTCAGGAGGGATCTGAAGAGCGGTGGGTTTGGGATTGTTGAGATGCTGTTCCGTTGCAACATTCTTGCCCTTGTAGGTGGTGGCTCCAATATGCATTATCCGCCCAACAAGGTGATGATCTGGGATGATCACCAGAGCCGTTGTATTGGGGAGTTCGCCTTCCGCTCTGATGTTCGTGCTGTAAAACTGGGGAAGGACTACATTGTGATTGTCCTTGAGACAAAGATATACGTTTATAACTTCACGGATTTGAAGATGCTACATCAGATTGAGACCCTGCCAAATCCCAAAGGAATCTGCTGCCTCTCTCATCATTCCAATACTTCAGTGTTGGCCTGCCCTGGGCTGCGCCAGGGACATGTTCGGGTAGAGCATTTTGGGCTGAAGGTGACGAAGATGATTACAGCTCATGATTCACACATTTCTTGCATGGCGTTGACTATGGATGGTCTTTTATTGGCGACAGCAAGTATGAAGGGTACTTTAATCAGAATATTCAACACCATGGATGGCACTCGCCTGCAAGAGGTGAGCAATATTTTGAATCACCCTCTGATGGTATCTTATCCCATAGGTTCAATGATTCTTTTGGTTACATGACATCTGTTTATGAATAAACAGCAGGGACATCTTTATTCCTTGACTTACAAGTCTTTGTAGTATATATAATTCATCATTGTTGGTTAGAATGAGCCTGTAACTATTCTCTATGTCTAAATAACATGTAGGTGCGTAGAGGTCTTGATAAAGCAGAGATATACAGCATTGCACTATCGTCGAATGTGCAGTGGCTGGCAGTGTCCAGTGACAAAGGAACAGTTCATATTTTCAGTCTAAAAGTCAGAGTTGCAGGGGAAGATGCAAGTAATGAGCAGCGTACAGTTGAAGCTCCACGGATGGATCACCAGAACTCTTCTAGCTCTATGGATCCTCTTATACAAACAAACACTGGATCTAATGCAAGCTCATCATTGTCTTTCATGAAAGGTTAGAATGGTACTTTTGCTTGGACTATTTCTTAGTTGATCTTGTCTGGATCTCATGCGAGTTCATATAGCTGTCAGCATAAATGAAAGGCTAAATTTGTTTGCTCCTATATGGCTTACTCCACTCACCCAACACTCATTACAAAGGAGCTATTCTACAGAAGACCTAACTGGCTGCCCAATTTTCTGCAATTTTGCATGCTGCTTATGGAATGATATGATGAATACTGTCTAGCTTTTGCTGGAAAGAATATAGAAGAATTAACTTTATTGACGATTTCAGGCAGACTACTACTCTGCTATTATAAAATGATGTGAAATAAGTAGTGAATGCAACACATAAAATCAGGCTGACTACTACTCTGCTATCATTGTGAAAAAACTATTGAAAATCCAACTTCTAGCAGCAAGGGGCCAAGGGCATATGCATTATTTATCAACTCTCTTTTTAAAACCCATTGGATTACTGTGTATGTATGTTGAGAATATTGGGTTGACTTATCCTTGCTGAATTTTTCCAGGGATTCTGCCAAAGTATTTCAGCTCAGAGTGGTCATTTGCTCAATTCCATTTACCAGAAGTCACACGCTACATAGTAGCTTTTGGCGCTCAAAACACTGTAATGATGGTTGGCCTGGATGGCAGGTACTCACCAGTCTCCTCTACGGATTAAATATATTTACAAGATTATCCTTTCAACAAATTTATACATAAAGTGGCGCCCTTTGTTTGCCATATATTCTTCCATCTACAGAAATGACATGTACACCTGTAGCACATGTTATTGAGTTAACCTTTGTTTGCCATATGTTCTTCCATCTACAGAAATGTCATAATACCTGTAGTTATGTGGGATTTTTTTTACTTCAGAATGTCATAGCAATTGTCTCATATTAAGCTACAGAAAAATGCACCATTCAATAGAAAACAAGGACAGTTTACGTTTCAGGTTAAAACTGTTTCAGTTTAGTGGATAGTCGGCAGATTTTTGTTCTTACTAGCATCTTCGTCCTGCATTTTTCGAAAGTTCCTTACTAATAACATCCACTTTTGGCATTTCCAGCTTCTACAGGTGCATCTTTGACCAAGTAAACGGTGGGCAGATGTTGCAGAAGGAATATTCCCGGTTTCTGAAGGTTGACTACGCTCCCTTGAGGACGTTGACCGCCTGAACTGCACCATAATACCATAGTATCACCTTCCTGACATGTACATAGAAGGTTGTGCTCAATCCATTGTATATATCGTCTTGTCACCGGCAAAGTTCTAGGTTGCCGGAATAAGGAGAGCTGGGTATCCGATCGCAACCTACTTCATGTCCCATTTTGCAGCAGCTGTACTCCCATCCAAATTGCATTGTTTATTTGATGACTTCTTCTTTCTATGAACAAGAAAATCCATTGATACATATAATAACACAAAAGCTCAAGAAGGAATACATATATGAGCTTGTCTGCAAGACTGTAACAACTATCAGACCTTTTGTTGTCAATAGGTTATTAATCTGACTGCTACCTTAGCGTGCAATGCACTAATGCTACTGTTGATTCTGGCATTTTCTAAAGAAAATTGAGATTAGTAGATGTACATATATGGTATATTTCTAGTCTGGTTGGTAGGTCTGGTTCTTGTGCTTGGCCTGTTTGGCCTAGTACAGCTCATATAAACTTTCGTGAAAGTAACATCTGACCAGGTGCTCTTGGTCGCTATCATTTCTGATATGGAAACCATCATGAGCAGGGCTGTCCATTTCTGCCGTGTCCATTTCCAGTGGTTGCGTCTCTAATTTTCTGTCGCTGCCACTCTCCTTGCAATGTGCCATTCTAACCATACCAGCTGCAAAAATCATACTACATTATTTCTTTTCTTGAGACGTGTAAAATAGTAGACTAGATTAAGGCCCAAATCTGGACAGCGCGATTGAAAAGCAACACTTTATCATACATGCAGGATGACGCGTCAACGGTTACTGTCAGGAGATCATGGAGGATAGTCACGTGTAGATGCAACTTCTCATTACTGGAAACTGGGAGAAAAAGAAAACAAATGAATTATTTGGGGAACAAGCAAGCAAAGAAGCTCACGGCTACCGTTATTTTGTGATGCAATAATTTTGCCTTAGCAATGTCGTCGAACTGAAGTTCAACGTGCAAGGCATGGAACGTATGAATGGAGAAAATACAAGAATTACATTTATGTCCTTTTTAAATCTTATATAAATTAGAAACACAGTAGTAACATGTTAAAGAGGATGTTTGGTTGCACCACCGAAATTTCTCACATACTTCATGATTGTCATGGACTCCAAATTTTTTTCCGAAATGTTGAGTGAATGTTTGTTTTCCCAAACTCTTAGTATCAACTTGCACCGCCATGCGAATATAAGACGAATTCTCTTGGCTGTTTTTCCCCCCGTTAGAATTAGATTCCTCCGGAATTCTTTTGTTTCTTTTTCCTTCCACCTAAACGTGCCTACACATGGCAGCCAGGTGCAGCTCCTTCACAAGGCACACTTGTTTAATTAGTTGACTTCACCGGATGAAGCAAACAGCCATGGTTCATCACGTAGAACCAACACACAGAAGACCTTTTTTTCTTTTCAAAAAGATACACATGGAAACTATCTTAATGAGATAAGATAATTAACCCATTTTAAACTATTTAGTACTCTTTTCCCCCTTTTATGGCCTCTTTTGAACATAGGCTTAGAAAACCATAAAATAGAAAAAATTATGATGAATATGTCATTGTTCATTTAACCCTACTAAAACCAAAACACAAAAATTATTTAAAAAATGGTTGCTTGATGCTCCACAGAAATTTTGCTAAAATACTAGGGGAAAGGGAGGGTGAATAACTGATTAACAAAACTAATACCAAAAAAAATTCTACACATGTAATTCTATAGCTCTAAGCAATCTTTAGCATGCTAGTGATCAAAATAAGCAATGAAACAAGCGTAGAGAAGTGTAAAGAAACAACCACACGGGAGACACGAGATTTAAGTTTGAGCCTATGGCGAGTCTCTACGTCTCCGTTAAGGAAGGTTGATCTAATAATCGATGCCGATACCGAATCGTGCTCTTTCCTCAAAGGGATTGCCAATGCGAAGCACCCCTTCACTTGTAGTAGTTCTTCACATTGTGATAGGCGAACTCTAACCCTCACAAACTTCTCAAGTTTTTCATAATCTTGAAGACTTTCGAGCGACACCTAACCGTCTAGGAGACACCAACCTCCAAGAGTAATAAAAACTTTGTCTTGACTCGAAGGTGATCCCTTGCTTAGATGCTTAATGAAAACTCAATCCAAATTCTCAACATTCCTCTCTCTCAAAGTTTCTTACCAGAAGGCAAAAGAGAGGATAACAACAGAGCAGCTCAGGATTTGGGACGTAAAGGGTTGCCTACACCTAAGAGAGGTGGTGGCTTATATAAGATGCCTAAAAAATCTAGCCGCTACTCACAAAAAAAACCTCGCCCGGAGGTTCTGGACAACCTCATTCAGAGGTTTCGGGATTCAAACATAGTGGCTAGTTTCGGAGAAAAACAATGTTCAAAGGGTGCAGTTTGGACATACCGAAACCTTAGGAAAATTCAAGACTTGGAGGGTTTGGGCCAAAACAACTAGAAGGTTCCAACCGAAGACAATCCTTCTGTCCGGAAACACAATTTGACTCGAAAGATCCGGGAGATGCTCACTCAGAGGTTCCGGATAGGCAAAAGCAAAACCAACTTGCTTTTCTCAAAAATGTAGGACCATGAAGGTCCGAATGAAAGAAAACACTGAGATAGAGGCTAAGTCCTGGGTCGGAGGTTCAAAAAAACCAGGGCTTCAATACAGAAACTTTATAGCCAACCGGTGGGTCCGAAAAAACATCACTTGGAAGTTCCAGACAACATGAAAAGCTACTGAGTGGACTCTGAAGGTCCAGATGACCTTTACTCGAAAGGTCCGGATAACAGGAAACACTCGGGACAAAACATTATGTGGACTTTTGGTAGTCTAGATGACCTTCATTGTAAAGGTCCGGATGGAAAACGATCTCTGGACAAAGCTACTATGTGGATATCGGAGTATCTAGACAGACTTCACTCGGAAGGTTCAGATGTAAAACGAACTCCGGACAAAGCTGTTGTATGTTTCTCGAAGTGTTTGGACAGATTTCATTTGGAAGGTATGAACTATAGTAATACACTGAATAGAAGCTCTGAAAGTTATGAATACTCTTAACGAATCTTACTCAGAGGGTCCGGATCAACACTTAGCGCGTTGAAATATACTCTCACGCACACTTGGACATTTTGGTCGATTGGTCCGGTCATTTCGGATAACCACTGATGTTTGATCTAGAGAGTTCCCAAAGACTTTTAGAAATGATTTTCATTGAGCACTTAGTAAATTCTTCTTCCATGCTGTTAATTAGCTCCCTTTTTTTATAGGTTGTCTATACTCAATATGATCATTGGATCACTAAACGGACTAGAAAATGTGCTTGACCTTCTTAATTTTATGTTGTCTCTTTTTCAATCTTTTTAGAGCTCGCCAATGCCTATTCCAACTTGCTATGTGGACTAAATACTGATCAACATCTGGATATACACATTAATCTCTTAATCATTTTGTCATTAATCATCAAAGCTTAGATGAGTCAGGTGCACCTTCAAATGTAAAGCAAGAGAATATCCCTGCAAGGCCCAAATAAAATTTTCAGTTCTATTGGACTCTCACGAACTCAATGAATCCTAACCTTCCAAAATTTCTGTAAATCTCATGGATTCGGCCAACATTTTAAAACTTTGATAATTGATGTATATAAAAGTATTTCATCATTGTCATTTTCCACCTAGTTATTTTGTTAACATGTAATGGTTAAAGTTGTATACTATAGACCGTACCGGTGTTTTACGAATAAAAATATCTATCATACGTTGAATTTTAAAAAAATTAACAGGAATATAAGCCGCCAGGGAACGAGGAGCACCTGTCACTAATGACTGGGGAATGGCTAAGAATTTCGATTGACAATTAATTAACTAATTATTAATTGCCCTGTTTAAGGGCTACTGCTAGTCTACTACCAACCGGAGGGTCCCTTCGGGGCTCCAGCATCCTCCAAATGCTAACGTCCTGCCTACCGCTTCTCTGTTTCATTTCTCGACTCCTTCCCATAAAGCCCGAAGCTTTTTGCCGGCTATTAATGGCGTTCTAAACTAATCACGGAAGCTACTGCCTAATGGTGCAGTTAATTCCGCACAAACACCGTCGTCTTCTGCTCTAATTGCTCGCATCCTTCCCGCCTCCCCCGCCGCCGCTGCTGCCGGTAGTGGGAGTAGCACTAGTTGGTAGTTTGGTGGAGGCGAAGGCGAGAGGCCACGAGAAAGCAGTGGGTGCGGTGGGGTGAGGAGGAGGAGATGGTGGTGGCGTCGGCGGCGCATGGCGGGGCGCGGCGGAGGGGGGCGTGGCGGTGGGCCATGCGGGCGGTGGCCAGCGCGGTGGTGTGGACGGCGGTGGTGCAGCTGGCGTCCATCGCCGGGCTCTGGCGCCCGAGGGTGCTCGCGGACTGCGGGGGTGGCTCTGGGGGTGCCGCCGCCGGCCTCGCCGCGCTCGTCGGCGAGGACCGGGTCGCGGTGCGGCTCTCCCCGCCGGCGCTGGTGCCCAGGAGTAAGTGCTTCCTAGCTGCTGCTGCTTCTCGCTCCCATGCTTCTTCTCCCTCTTGTACAGTGTAGTTCGCGCGATCTGGAGGAGCTCGTGATTCTCGGATTTAGGCGGAGGGCGATTCAAACGCGGCCGTTTGGCGGTCAACGGGTGCGCCTCTCCTGGCGATTCGGCTCAATCGCGGCCCGAATTGGCGATTTTGGCGCAATTTCCTGCCCGTTTGGGGATCTCCGGTTTGCAGTGGGGGTGAAAACGTTCTGAATTTGCGATCGCTCATTGGGATATGGCATGGTGTAAAACAGTTTATCCTTTGCTAGCTTAAATGAGGCGCCTTTCTGAACCTTGACCTAAATGTTGGGTCATTTCTCATTTCCTCTGTTGCTCATAGGCTATATTTCACGTTGATTCCGTAAGCCTGGCCAGCGCTTAAGCTGAAAATTAACTATTAACTGGTGCTGTGAAATGATCTGGGGACTTAATAATTGATGTAACTTCTGCTGTTTTATGTTGCCAAAATAGATATTTGCAGCATCCAAGCTGCTCCCTTCTAGAGATGGATAACTAGAGACAGTTGGCATATCTTGTTATCTCAGTCCTTTTTTTTCTTTTGGCACTGGAGCTGATTAGGGCCTTTTTGCTTTCTGCAGGAGTTTACAGAAGCAATGGCTATCTGCAAGTGACTTGCAATGGAGGCCTCAATCAAATGCGAGCTGGGGTTTGTCCCTTTGCTATAGTAGAATCTTGTTGCTTGGTCGCCCGGTTACAGGATGCGATTGTAATTTTTCTTATGAAATCGTGTGTTGCAGATATGTGATATGGTGACCATAGCACGCTATCTTAATCTAACATTAGTGGTCCCTGAACTGGATAAAAGGTCTTTTTGGGCTGATCCAAGGTATAGTTTTCAAGTTTCAATAAGATCAACATTGTAGTGCCTGTTTGATGAGCTTTTTGCCCTAATTTGCTTCCTGAAAAATACTCAAACTTGAGCTATCATCTGGTGCTGTTGTAAACAGCATCAGTCTCAACATTTCAGAGTAAAGTAGGATTTTTGCGTGTGAAATAAGTTACTGAATTGGAGCTATTTCTTTCTTTACTGCTTATTTACAAATTAGTTTGTTATTTTGATTTTGCAGTGATTTTGGAGATATTTTTGACGTGAATCACTTTATTAATTCCTTAAGAGATGAGCTGATGATTGTTAAAGAACTGCCATTGAAACTCCAGCTAAAGACTAAGAGAAGACTTTATTCGATGCCTCCTGTCAGCTGGTCAAATGAGACGTACTACCTAAAGCGGGTAACAAATGACTCTCTTACTGCAGTGCAGGCTGCGTTTAGCGGCGTCAAAACGTTGTAACCATGTGGATATGAAAGCTCCCGTCCTGCAGGTCTTACCTCTTGCAAGGAAGCACAAAGTAATCCATTTCAATAAAACAGATGCCCGCCTTGCAAACAATGGCCTTCCTGTCGAGCTCCAAATGCTGCGTTGCCGTGTCAACTTTGAAGCTTTGAGATTCACTCCACAGATTCAGGCCCTTGGCAGAATACTTATCTCCACCCTTCAGAGAAGCGGTCCATTTGTTGTGCTTCACTTACGCTATGAAATGGATATGCTCTCCTTTTCAGGCTGCACACATGGCTGTTCTGATAAAGAAACTGAGGAACTCACTAGAATGAGGTTTGTCTTTTGCGTTACCACTTAGTGCTATGTGTTGTGCTCCTTCGAAAGGTATAAACTGATCACATTTGAACTACAGATATGCATATCCATGGTGGAAAGAAAAGGAGATCGATTCTGAATTCAAGAGGCTTCAGGGACTTTGCCCCCTCACACCCGAGGAAATTACTCTAGTGCTTAAAGCTCTAGGATTTACGAATGATACACTGATTTATATTGCCTCTGGTGAAATCTACGGAGGTGAAAGGCGGTTGTCCGCTTTGAAGGCTGCCTATCCTAGATTGGTGAGTACTTCTTCATTTACAATTTTCTCAGAGATTTTTACCTGGGTGCTAATCTGCTCAGTTTTGTCTTATATTAGGTGAGGAAGGAGAAACTTCTATCTCCTGATGAATTGCGGCCATTCCAGAACCATTCAACCCAGATGGCGGCATTGGACTATATGGTTTCGGTTGCAAGCGATGTTTTCATTCCCAGTTATGATGGGAATATGGCAAGGGTTGTTGAAGGTCACCGCAGGTCTGCTGCTTCGAAATACCATAGGAGATTTTACTTGTGGCTTTTTTTTAATGGTATATTACTATATTAGTCAAGAAATGTTTGGGCTTGTGTGTTCTTTGAATTATTTGAAACTGCAAATAATATTATCTCCTTCCTAATGACGTCAAAAGATACTTCCTTTGAGGGTATGCTGATGAACCTTTTCACTGATCCATTTTAGGTATAAAGGCTTTCGCAAGACCATCTTATTGAACAGGGTGAAGCTTGTTGAACTGTTGGATCTTTTCAAAGGAGGTGAATTGTCCTGGGATGAATTCTCTGCTGCAGTGAAGGAGGTGCAGCAGAATCACATGGGCCAACCCACAGCCAGAAGGACCATCCCTGGCCGGCCCAAGGAAGAAGACTATTTCTATGCTAATCCCCAAGAATGCCTTGGTTCCAAGGGGGGATTGAGAGATGTTTCCTGATGATGCTTCCTGGAAAAGCATCAGCAATGAGTATTGGTGCCTTTAACCTGATAGTGTAGCGTGAGAAGCCATCACTTTTGTACAGCTGACCAAAGTTCTTTCTGCTTACTGGTTATTTACTTCAGGTACAGGCAAGTTCACATGTCGAATGTTTATAAGTGGATTACCACACAGAACAAAACTCAATATCTCCAGGTTCAGAAAGAAGAGACGCCAGAGAGCAGCCAATCTGCTCTTTTCCCACCTTCAGTTACGCTTGTTATAGTTCTTCATTAGTTGGTCAAGTTTTTTTTCATTTTATTCCCCCTTCTGCATCTTCTATGCTCATTGCTTTGGGCTCTGGAGTCTGATAATCGTATGTAGAAGTTCAGCTTTCTCAAAGTGTTCTTTTTTACGAGGATTTTCCTCAAAGTTTCTTGTACTAGTCACCAAAAGCCATTGAAAGCATATGGGTGTGGCTAGAAACTTGAAATGGCTCTTGACCTGCTTTGAAAATCTTTCTGGAATGGAAATTTACTACCACAAAAGTGATTTGTTAACACTGCATTTAACTGATTCTCAAGCTAAGCCCTATGCTCAAGTGTTTTTCTGTAAGATTGATATTTGGGTATACCTTTGCACCACTCTAAACTAAGGAGGGAGGACCTCAACCTGTAGTCGATAAGGTGATCAAACTTATTTCCGAATGGAGAGGCAAGTTACTATCATATGGTGGTAAAATTGTACTACTGAAATCTTGTTTGGCTAGCATTCCCTCTTATCTGCTCTCTGTTATTAAATTTCCTAAGTGGGCAACTGCTGCCATGAATTCTCAAATGGCTCATTTCTTGTGGGGGAATTCTGAGATACTCGTAAATACCACCTAGCCAATTGGGGTCTAGTGTGCAAGAAAAAGAATTTGGAGGCCTGGGTATCCAGAACCTTCAATATTTTGATTCGTGTCTCTTAGCCTCTTGGGTCAATAGATATCAGTTTGCTAAAGATAAAATTTAGAGGAAGATAGAGGATCATAAGTATGATAATTCTCCCAGTATTTTCTGGACATCTGGGAATCATATTTGTCCTTTCTGGAAAGGCCTTTCTTGGGCAGCCCATGCTACTAGAATTGGATATAGATGGAAAATTGGAATGGTAGACAGGTTGAACTCTGGGAGGACCTCTTGTATGGAGATTGCTCTCTTGCCACTCTGTTTTGGGATCTTTATTCTATTTTTAATGAACATAATGTCAATACCTTTGAAGTATGGGATGGTGTTGACCTTAAATTAACTTTTAGAAGATGTGCTGATATAGGTATTATGATAGATGGTCAGAATTACTGAATATTTTAGCAACTGTCACCCTCACTTGTGAGGAGGATGTGTTGATATGGTTACATAACTCTTCTGGCTCTTACTCTGTGAAATCGTCGTATCAGATTGTAAATAATGGTGGTATCAAAGTAACAATCCCACCTGCCTTATGGCAGATTTCTTTAGCTTCTAGGATTCATGTGTTTTTATGTCTCCTTGCGCAGAAGAGGATCTTAACTCGAGATAATCTTGCCAATGCCGTCATGTAGATGATCAGACCTGCTTATTTTGTGCTGAGGAAGGATCTGTCAAGCATTTGTTTTTCGATTGTGTGATTGCTCAACACATTTGGAGTGCTATTTCTCAAAAAATTCCTGCCATATTGATTTTGAATCAGTGGGTCATTGGTGGCTAGTTAACAAAACGAATGCAGTGCTCAATATGATTAGTTCAGCCGCCTTATGGAGCATTTGGAAACTGCGTAATGCACTATGTTTTCAGGGTCCTTCTTGGAGAAACCTGCACGACATTTGAGGTCTTGTGATCAGTACACTCGCAATGGAGCCCTCTCTGTCCAACTACACAATTAACTCTGCTGGACGACTGTATACGCCTGCTGGAGAAGACTAGACTCAGGATTGCATGGCGATGATGGCGACAGACGACGAAAGAAGTCAGTTTCTGCTAACCAATACCAACTGGTACAAGATGGGGCCTGATGAGAACTGAGAAATTTTTTGGCTCCTATTTAGATCTTGTATGGTAGAACTGTTCTGGATGTTGGTTGGCTCTTTGTACTCCCGTTTGACAAACCTGTTGTTACTCTTGGTTCCATGCTTGCAACGGAACCGGGGCAATGCCCCTATTCATCTAAAAAGAAAAACCATTGAAGCTTTCAGCTCATACAGACACTTCCGGACGACATTACTCTCGAGGGATCAAATAAGATGATCGATTTATTTCTTTCCAGCAATTGTTTCATGGACAGCATGCTTATTTTATTGAGCGATGTGCGTATAAGAAACGTCAGTGTGGTTGTTGCCTTGTTCTGTACGTCGATCTGCAACTGCAAACGAATCAGCTGATCTCATGTGATATGTTACGATCATTCCTCCATGCCTATATGTAATTTTTGTGAAATCCTTAGATGAGCAATCCAATGCGGTGTTTTTGTCCGTGCAAGTTTTGGAATTTGGCCTTGGTGATGGGCAATATCGTCCCAGTCATTTTCTGCTTGCATTGGAGATTTGATTTAGTGTAATTGATGGTCCAACCTTGTTGACCTGGAGAGTGTTCGATTTGAAAAGGTGTTTGGAGCCTTTGGACTAGAGGTTTTCTTTTGGATTTGGTACAAATTTGAACAAAATTGTACGGAAACTATGTTAAATGTAGCGCCCGATTTCGTAATGACCATTGCTGGGTCTGGCCTTAGCAGTTAACAGCATAAAGCAATCATTATAGAAAGGGAAACGACATCAATGCTGTTATGGTCGATAATCATGATGCCGTTACAATATCTTAAGTTTCTGGTGAGAAAGATATAGAAATCCATTGCGTTTATCGACTTGTGTGTGAAGACTTGATGGTAACATGTTCATGTAGAATCATTGACATAAAAGCTGAGTACTTTGCTCGTTTAAAGAAAAGATGAGTGCTTCTTCTCTGTACTTGAGTTATCATGTGACGCCATATCATCTTCAATTAAAGTAGTAAGGAAATCATTTGGAAAAAAAGGAATGAAATATTATAAAAGAAGGGCCCAACCGGGTTCGAACCGGTGACCTATTGATCTGCAGTCAATTGCTCTACCACTGAGCTATGGACCCACTGATGAGAATCATCGGAGATAATATAGTATATATATTAACTCACGCAGAGCGATGCATAATGCTGATTTTTTTAAAGAGGTGGCAAAGATTTGCCCAATTTCATTAATTAAGAAGAAAGAGACCAACAGCGTGTGAGTCTGAGAGTACGAGATTAACATCACGGCCACCCCACATGGCCGGGGTGCCAGCTTGAACAAAAAAAACGCCGAAACGGACTACTCGTCCGGCATGATTGCTGCAAGATGTTTGGCACCTGCCAAAACCCAAAGACGCGCTTCTTGCTTGATTTTCTCCAGTAGCCTGCTCGGAAGGGTGTAGGTGTTGCGAAAGACCCGGCCGTTTCTCTCATTCCAAAGCTCGGAAGAGACAAGCATGATCACGGAGGCAATGGCCTTTCTCCTGAGGCCCGGGCGGTGGTGGCCTCAATCCACCATGAGCTGACGGAGGCATCCTGGTTCCAAGAATCGGGGTGGAAGTCGCGTAGGCCCAACCATGATGCAACATCCGTCCACATGCGGCGGGAGTATCTGCACTTGAAAAGAAGATGCGCCGCAGTTTCCGGGTGGAGTTGCAAAGTTTACAGACCCCGCAGTTTGGCCAAAAACAACTAGACAGAAACAAGAGAAGAAATGCAATAAAAAAAAACCAAAGAAAAACAGATAACAAAATTATAACCTTTCAAAAGAAGAAAAGAAATCAAATCAAAAGGGGAAAAAACATCACGGCAAATTTAACGAAACGGTAAACTGTGAAAAAATAAAGTAAAAAAATCAAACGTAGCTAAACATCAAAGCTAAAAAATTAAATCGGTATCAAATAATACAATAAAAAAAACTTGATAAAGGACAAAATGACCGAAAAAACAGTCAAAAACTACATTGCATAAAATGTTGGGGGGCGAAAAGGGGGAAGGAAGAAGGGGGGGGAAAAGAGATACGAAAAATACAGGGGGAGGAGGGGAGAGAGAACCGGCAGACGACAGGCAGATGTTAAAAGCCTAGGATATACTTTCTTAACTAGTAAGATAGTGAATGCCTAGTATGCGGGTGACAATGTATATAAATAAGCTAGAACATAACATAAACAAATTCCTAATTAAAATATCGCGAACCGTATCGCATAGCACTTTAGACAAACAAATATTAATCATTGTCCAAAATAAACAAACACTAATCAAAAACTAAAAAAACTCATACCATCACCATCCATACAAATCGAGATCACACGGGAAACACCCAACCACACCAACCACAATCATCAACTTAAAAAACGGCCCCCAAGGATTTTACAAAAAGCTTGACCAAAAACAAAGTAACTAGCAGAAAAATTTGTCAAACTGCATCCACTACAAAATACGAGGACCTGTGACTAAGTTGCACCCTACTAATCCATTAGGAGGTTCGAACCGTGACCGCAAATTAAACGCTAACTCAAAAGAACATTCAAAAGTCATATTATACAAGAAAAAAAACAAAAAAACTCAGCCTACAAAAGAAATGAGAGAAGCAAATACAACAAAATAACCAGAAGCAAACAATTAATTTAAAAAAAAGAAAAGAAAAAAAAAAGAAAAAAAAACAAACGCAACAAAAAGAATATCACAACAACAAACATGACAAGAATGTAATACCGGAAAAGAACTAATGAGAAATTTACACAAATAAAAAAATAAAACCAGATACTGTAAAAACCTTATTGCAAAAAAATAACCAGGTAGTCACGTATAAAAAACTGAGAAGGTAAAATAACCACAAAAACTGGTAAAAAAAGACCAACTCACATAGAACTAGAAACCAGATAAAAAAAAATCGACAATACGAGAAAAACCATAAGCGAACACATTAAAAGATACTAAAAAAAAACACATAAAAAAAATAAACATACATCGTGTAAAACATATAATAATAATAACGTAGACAAGGCGAGCTGTAAAACAACAAAAAAGTAATCTAATTTACATCAACAAAAACAAAAAAAAAAAATCCAAAAAGATAAATCAAGGCACACCATACAACAAAAATACAGAAAAACTGAGAAAACTAACATAATAAAAAATTGCTAGATGACAACAAAAACTAAAAGAAAACAACGATCTACGAAAATAAATCTGAAAAGGAGACAACAAAAAATAATCACGAATAATAAAATACTCCACGAAAAACCATCCGGAAGAATTGTGGAAAACAAACAAGTGAACAGATACTAATTAATTTAGGAAATAGAGAATTACACGGTTAACCAGGTCGTAAAAATGACAAAAGAGAATAAAAAAAAGAGAAAGCTGAAGCTAAAAACAAGAAAAAAGAAAAAAAACAAATACAAAAGTAAAAAATAAAAAAAACAAAAGCGACTATTAAAAAAAAAAAAACTACGAAAACACAAGACAGAAAACAGAAGAAATAGAATAATAACCCCCAAAAGCAATGCAAACTACACACAGTATGCCCAAAATCCACAGTTGAACATGATACCCATTCCACCGAGAAAGAGCTACCAAAAAATGCTCCAAAAAGACGATAAACTAATCTCAAAAAAAATAATTGATAGGAAAGATCAAATAACGAAGAAATTCCAGAAAAAATCCAAGTAGAATGATGTGAGCAAAAGGCGAAATATAAAAGAAAAAAAAGATATCCAAACGTAGAGAAAAACACAACTGAACACTAAAAAGAACACTATATATACGAAGAAACCAAGTTAAAATTTTACATAAACAAAACCAGAAAAAATCAAGAAATAAAAAAAAGAAAAAGACAAGAATATAAAATAAACGAAAGGACATTCCTACACAAAACACTAATTGAACAAAAAACATAGAATAATAGACAAATAATGGGTGAAGAAACAAGAGTTAAGCGAATTCCTTACACTCAATAAACAAAATCAACGAAAACAAGAAGACATAAAAACACAATAAAACAGGAGAGAAAAAAATACGGAAGAAAATAAAAGACCGATAACAGCAATTAGCAGGTAAAATAGAAGAAAGAAAAACCAAGACAGCCATACCAAAAAAAAAATACAATCAAACCTAAGAATGAAAATGAAAATTAAACGTGCTAGACTACACAGCGAAAAATCAAGCACAAACTAAAACCCACTGTAAGGACTAATGAAAAGAATAGAGTAAACAGAATAGCATGGAACAAGAAAAGGAAACAATTATTGAAAAACAGAAGAGAAGAAAAAAGAAAAAAACTACATGCGACACATCTAGTACAAACGAAGCAAACCCCATTAAAAATGCAAAACAAGGTATGAAACAAAAACAGAAAAATCAAATAAACAGAAAATAAATATGAAAACGAAATCGCCAAAATACACATCAGAATACCACAAAACAGGACAAACGCACAAGAGAAAGAGGAAGAAAAAAATACTACAACAATCAATCAACAGAAAACTTACAATATGTACAAAAAAAATAAAAAAATAAATACTGCAGTAGTTCTAGGGCCAACGGGCAAATCTCGATGAAAACACTGCTAAAAAAGTTTGAAGGAAATAACAGTTGAACCCCTCGAGCAAAGAAAACTATAAACTGCAAAACCAAAATAACCATAAAAAATAACTCGCATAAAACAAGAATGGACTAGAATTAGAAGAAGAACACATACAACAAAAACAACCCACGCCCTAATTTGACAAGCCAATGACTTTGTTGTACAGTCACAAAATGATTGTAATAAAGCAACACAAAGTTATAAAACTACCGGCCAGCCCAAACACTATCAACGAAGTAACCAAATCGAATTCTAAAAAGCAACTGCGCTCGCAGGCAGATATAAGAGACGCCTTTAAAGACGTGGAAAGAAATAAAACTGAAACGAAAAGAAAAAAATACTCCATGTAAAATAATAGGTACACAAAGATTACATTAATTACCTTAAGATAGTTAATTCCATAAAGCGTTTATGCCTACGTAGTGAAGTACAAAATATACGAAATCAATACAATAAACTAATTCATCAAAAAAATAATAACTTCGACACACAAACATCTCCCAAGATAAATAATGAATGATAATCAAACGACACAGTATCCAGAAAACCAAACATGAAGGCATCGGAAAATACAATAACATCGAAAAATAAAATTCATCAAACAACAAGGACTCTTATTCAAAAAAAATCAAATATTAAAAAAAAAAAACAGTAATCCTTAGACAATATATCAAAAAATTTCACAAAACAAATACCAAAATATTGCATCACTAGACACGAAATAAATAGACTTAAAAGAGAGGACCAAAGATTGATAAAAACATACCGCACACATGAAACACAATTATACAACCTAATAGCTGACGGTATGAAAGAAAAATTTACAGTTAAAATCACACAATCCTTTTTAAATATATTATAGGTGAACAGGCTACAGCATGAAACTGTCAAATAAGACTAACTGAAATTCAGTTTTCACCCTATTCACACATAACAAGCAACATCTACAAAATTCATGCAATCTAAAGCTAAACAAATGAAACAAAGGATAATAAAAGTACATTCAAGAAATAAGATACAAAAAAAAAAACAGAAATGTAAGTAAAAGCAAAGAACTAAAAACAAAGCCAGAAAATAAAAACTAAGAAAAAAGTGAAGAGGGCAACGTGATACGGGTGGAAGGATGATAAGGCGAGTTAAAATAATATAATGCTTAAAACAAACAGAAGGAATAAAAAAACTGATAAAATAGGAATGCACAAAAGCACAACACAATCAAATCTGAGAGCAATATCAAAAACCAGCATGACCTGATAAAAAAATACACTTCCTAGACAGTACCTATCAATAAGTTTCGAATAAAGCCAATGTATTAATAAGAAAAGACACGAATCGATATCCGTAGCCAAAGGCAACAAAAATGGCAAAAAAAGTACACAACGAACATGAATATTAATACAATTCTCAGAAAAAAAAAAATGAAAAACAATGAAGCAACTCAGAAAACCCTATGATAAACTCTCTAGCTTATATCAATTCGATAATAATAAAATAAACTAATATCGATATTACATAAATGATTTAACATCTTTCGTTAATAACATTATTATTTAACAATATTAAAAGATAAATAAGAATCTATTATCATCACCAAAAATATAATAATATATATGGACCAGGCATTACATTAATACTTTTCTAAGCAGGAATGGAACTGTGTTAAAATGAACAGTTACACGACTATGAAGACCAAGAAAACCCAACTAGAATTTCGTTAGGACATTTCCGACTATTGAATTATGTCTCCTAATCAGAAATATACTAAATAAATTAATACATTCACTAACATAAAACGAAAATAACTCCTCAACTTCCATATAAAACATAAAAATTAACAAAATCAACACCTATAGAATCAACAGATTAAAGATCGAAAAGAACCTCTAGATAATCTAAAAAAAAAAAAAAGGCCATCTGTAACATTCGCAACAACAAATACAATAAATAGATCTAAACAAATTCAACTTACTATAATATAACTAAAAATTTGTATCGTATAAACCATTGCTCATCGTAACAGATAAAAATTCCAAATCTATCTACAATGAACATACCAATTTATTCCGAAAAAACATATTAAATCCCAATATTTAGAATGCTTACCTAAATACTCCATTAAAAGTAGTTTATAAAACAGCACCACTATCAAATATTACCTTAGTAACTTATTTTATTTAAAAAAATGTCAAGTTAATCCAAAGAGTCTCACAGATATAAAGGACGTAAGTATTTAGTTAATTATTTTTTAATAAATATAATCATAAAAAGATTGTATATAACTTAACCGTCTTAAAACAAATAACTAAAAAATCTAATAAGAACGTCTACTCACATACATAATATCTATAGTAGTAAAATATTTTAACCTTCATCAACTAACAACATCCAAACATATCCCAATACTCGAGTTGCGTCACATTCATCCAAACATTCGACCATAGTCTCTTCTTTTCAATATTCACCCGTTAATTTTAAAATAGAAAAACAGCACTAATAATTTTAGCGTGCAACACAACACAGAACTCATAACTTGATAACAATCAACTATAAAAAAATAAAAAACAACGAATACAACGTCAAAAATATACTCCTAATATAAAAGTACTACAAAATAAGAAATACTCAATCTATCCAACAAATCACAAACATTCTTGTCATACTAAATATTACATCCCAAAAATCAACTAACTGAACCAAAACAAAACTCATACTTGTCCTTCCATATGCCTCCAAAATCAATTCATCACAAAATAACAATTCCCGATCATATTAACACTCTCAACAAAAAAATTAACTAAATCCTCACACTTAGCAAATCATTTTTACTTTACGCTCAATTATTTAAAAAATAAAAACTAACTTCTTAAGACTATACTTCCCACCATTCATACACATTACTTTTAATTCATCCCACTCAAGCAAAATCATCTATCGTATATAGGTCAATCGTTAATGGAAATATGTCGGTGAAAAGCTACGTGCAAATCGTATCTACTAGAAAACAATACGAGTTTATAATACTAATTTCATAACTTCATGAATATAGCAAACTTGAACACTAAAGAATTGACATATGAATACTAATATAAAATTCAACTCACGATATCAAAAAATAAAAGTAAAATAATAAGAAAACGAAGAGTCATGAATATCAATCCAAATAATAAGATAAACGATAAATATATAGAAGATTATGGGAGAAGAAATAATAAACATATATAAAAAAAAAACACAAATCAAAAATAAATTACTAAGACACACTACTCACAAAAATTTGAACATAGACAATAGTCAACAAAGATAACTAAGCAAATAGCATATAAGATAACTAGAAAAAACTTTGAGAACAAAAAGGAAGCACAAAAAAAGAGCACCAGCAAACTATACTGACGCATATTCTCCTTATAAAAATATCATGAACTCATAATCAGCTTGTGCTTGTTCTAACAAATAACAACAACTCTCGAACTACTAGGAACGAACAAACCACAAAATCAAAAAACCCACCATCACCAAATCACTGCTACCTCAAAAAAATTTAATACCATACCCCCTTCACATACCGGACGTGAGACGTAGAAAAAGATAGGGTAAGAGGGAGACGGGAATGGAAGTAGGTGACGCTGGAAGTGAGTCAGAGTGCTCGATCAATTCTCACATACATTGTAATAATTATAATGAATCCTAAGTATAGCCTTAACGTGAAATAGGCGCATATCGACCATACGAATTAGGTGCATCAATACAGGTCGCGGGATCGGGGAGGTTGCAGCAGTTGGCGAACTGCAGGATTGCACCTTGTTCGTCATATGTCGAGGGCACTTCAAACAGGGGGGTGAGCAGTAGGGGTGGTGTTGGATGAGGTTACAATGGTGCTGGGTGTGTTGAGTGGTATAGGTCAGTCAGATGAGATGGCGGAGTTATGGTGGGTGGAGGGGTAGGTCAGCGGGGAGCAAGCTGGTGCATCTAAGTTAAAATCCTGACTTGCCTCCCATAACCAATCGCTGTTGGCGGCGTAGTGTTCTTGCCTCTCAAATCGTGTTCCCTGTCGTTCATGGTGGTGATAAGGTTGCTCGCAGCTTGTGATAGTGCAGTACGGCCTGGTTCCATATGCTCGAAC
>JAGXJF010002477.1:0-80431 GCA_019208055.1 Stipa capillata
TATGCATCGATTTATGTAGATAGTCATATATTTTATTAAATGTTTAGTTATTACACAAAATCACTAACTCCATCAAGAAACCAAAAAGAAGCAACAGCACATCATGTGGTGCAAACTTATGTATCACATAGCCTATTACTAAGCCACCATCCATGTTAGGTGAACAAATCATATGTGACCATCCAACCGGTTACACCCAGTAGCCATAGGGCCAGTTCTTTTCAGCTTAGGCTTCTCCAGAAACGGCTTATAGCTTCTCTACGAATATAAGCTGTGGTGGGGAGAAGCTCTCAGAAACTGCGGTCCAGTTCTTTTCAGCTTCTGTCATTTGAGCTTATTATCTGAGTAGTTCGATGAAAAGTCTATAATGTCCCTGGACTGGAGGAAGAGGAGCTACTCGGGTAGTTCAGCAGGTAGGGGAAGAACTCGGGAAGGAGGAGAATGGAGCTCAGCTGTTGGGGGGGAACTCGGTGGCGGCGGGGCGGAAGGGCGGCGGGGCCGAGGGCGGGGAGGGCGGCGGGGATGGCGGCCGGTGGAAGAGGACGAAGGGGAAGAACTCGGGAAGGAGAAGAATGGAGCTCACCGGTTGAGGGGGAACTCGGTGGCGGCGGGGCGGAAGGGCGGCGGGGCCGAGGGCGGGAACTCGGATGGCGGCCGGTGGAAGAGGAGGGAGGAGCGGCGTCGGGTCGACCGGGCGGCAACGAATCGGGCGAGCGGGACGGCGGGGGCGAGGGTGGGGACGACGGCGAGTTGGATGGCAGCGGGGATGGCGGCGAGGCCGAGGGCGGGGACAGCGGCGGGGAATGCGGCGGCGGCGAAACCCTAGAGGCGAGGCGGGAATGTGGGAGGCGAGCCCTGCGCCCGTGCGAGCTGTGAGGGGTGAGGAGAAAATTCTCTAGAGTGGCATATGAGGGTAATAACGGTTCGTTTGAGGGTTAAAATTGGGAAACTTTAAATTCACTTAAGTGGAAGCTCGGCAAGAGCTCGGGAAGCTCCTCTCTCGTAGCTTTTTTTTCACTCAACGCAAAACCCTCTAGCTGCCAGATTAAGCTCATGATAAATTTTGTGTTCTTTTTGGCTTAAGCTTAAGTTCACCTATAAGCCTCTCTATAAGCCAAAAAAAACTGGCCCATAGTGTCCTGCCCCTCCCGGTGCTTCTACAATAAGGACCATAGACGGAGCTGGTTGATTGCCGTATGAATAACCTGTAAAAAATTAGTGGTTATCTTTTTGTCAAAAACTAAATCATTACAACATATCCAAAGAGACCAACATAAATCACACATTCAAACTAGATTTTGTGCCCTAATTGATCTATCCATTCCCAATAATCAATTTTTAAACATATTAAAAATTATATGGGGCCTAGGATGATTAAAAGCGACATATATTGTCATCTACACTAAGTGGGCAAAAGAACGAGTGAAAAAAGTGTGTTCGATTGTCTCATCGTCCTAACAGAAGCAACACCATTTTGAACCTTTTCAATTTCGCTTGACAGGGTTGTCCTTTGTGAGGATCAGCCCCGTATAGAGATACCAAACAAATATCTTGATTTTTAATGGCATTTTAAGCTTCTGTATGGCTCTATGTCAAAACTTGCTGTATGGCTCTATGTCGAAACTTGCAATGATCTCGGCATACATCGATGACATCGAGAATTGGCCCAACGAGTGTAAGTTCCAATAAAAGGAGTCCTCCTCTTGGTTAAGGTGGACCTGTGCTAGGCATCCAATTAGATCATCCCACTACTGCAGTTGAGACCGATTATTGCACGCTCAAAGGTGATATTCATTGGCACCGAGCCTAACACCTCTAAAAGCGTGGCGTGTCTTTTTCTAGTGATATGGTACATATGGAGGTATGGATGCTTAGGTGTGTGGCATCAAGCCAAATATCCTCCGAGAACCTAATCTGTGGCCATTGTCGGCAACAAAGTGAACGAATTAAAAAAATAAATATCTGACCTTCATCAAACCATTCCAAAAACAAGGATCTCCCGGTTTCACTTCCACTCATATGCATCTGTCTACGCTTTTAGGATTTGTGTCAAAGTTTGGGGTTAGAATTATTTAATTCACTGGGGTGCTAGGCCTTCTATTTCACAACCTCACCTACCTTCTCTCTCCTTGCACCCGCATATACATTTAAATTGGATATGAAATTTAATCCTCTGTAAGTTTTAAACCAGACATCCAATTTACAATCCATTTAATCTTTGTGTTCACGGTGACGAGATCAACAAAACAAGATCGATATTGAATATAGTTTGACAAATTTGAATTTTGAAATTTGAAACTGAGTGAAACTTGGAAATAGTTTGCTGCCCGCGGGGTAGCTGCCCCCCGGCTACCTGCCGTACGATTGAACGCGTCAGGATATGTGCCGTCATGAACTAGCTCTTGATTTATTACCAGTGAATAGTAAGTATAACGCTAATAAAGTTAGCCAAGTCAAGTCAAGGGTCGAGTCTATCACACGCTGCATCTAGCACCAAGTTGTTTTCCCTACTCATCGGACCCTAAGAGACTTCTAACATGCTGCCATTCATAAGCATGCACAGATTCATATGCTATCACCAGCCATCGCAACAACGCCGTACACACACACACCCGAACAAGGCATATAAGTCATATGCATGCACATATTCTCTTCCACCCAATGTCAGTAGCATATGGTTCATGCGAAGATTCTAATGGGAGGTACCTGCCTGCACTGCTTATTGGGGGGTACAAATGACTCGAGGGATGGATTCCAATACAAACAAGTGTACATAGTATATAGCAGTACAGACTCACGACCACAGGAAATGTTGATAGTCAAACTTGCCCGATGCGAAGTCGGTCCTAAGGACACTGACACGCGGTCAAAAAGTTCCGACAATAGTCTGGCACGTTGTCCATTCTCCAGCATGGTTAGGGATAATACCAGGGCAACTGGAAATATGATACTGTCTTGATTTGTTTCATGTCAATTTTCACACATATTTTATATACATAGACTTTTTAGATATTTCACATATGTTTTGTCGTGTATTCTTCAGATGCCAGATATATTTCACAGTAGTTCCATCGTGTTTCATAGGCGTTTAAAAATTTCAAATGAGTTTGATGCATGTTACTAAGAGATTCACTTGAGTATAGAAGTTTCGCTAATAATATTGTACTTGTCAAGTCATTGTATCATTGCTTTCACTCCATCTCTTTTCTAGAATTTCTAAAAGGAAAAGAGGCTGAAACATGATGTGTGGCTGTGGAAGAGGTTGCATCTGAGAATGTCTTTATAACTGCACTTTCCATTTGACAACGAATAATAGAACGACCACTTGTACTTCTAAGCCTTTGCAACCTACTCTTGTGGACAGCCCGTCAAGCAGATATCCATTTAAATTTTCTTATGAACTCACGGAAAAGTACTACAGGAGAATCTGTACCAAATATTTCCCTGTAATAGTACAAGCTTCCATAGCAATGATGCATTTTGGTTTAGGCGTTTGCTCATATGATCTCACTAAAGTTCTAGGCAGAGAACGAATAAAGACAAGATACTAGTCGTAGTCGGCTAATAAGGCCAGTAGGTTAAGGGAGAATACCTCAAAGTATAAAAAGATCATTCCAAAGGAACAAAGATATAGCCTCGTAGTTCTAGTGTGCATCGTCCTCTTCCTTTTTACCTTCCTAAAAAAATCTGTACTAATTGAATGCTCTCTCTCTCTCTCTCTCTCTCTCTCTCTCTCTCTCTCTTTTCCACGTTCCTAAAAACTATCTAACAAGAAACAATTGACAAACTAACTTAAACGCAAGAAGTTCCTCTCTAGCAAGCTAATTTAACCACCTTTCTAAGAAAAATCTCAACAAAAAGAAACCGGTAAGAACGTACATAAGCCGAGCACCAACACGAAGACACGACATCAACTTAAACGAAAAAGAAGCGAATTTAATTCACATAGCCTTTATAAATTGAACCAAGTCTATAATAATATTTAACGTGATCGGTTTATATACTTTCTTATCCTTGCCAAACCACGGCTACGAAGTCCCGGTCCAACCCACACGGTTGCATTAAAAAAGTTCGGAAAATTCAGTTTTTTTGGTGGAGAGTACAATTTAAAAAAGAGCGATTTCAAATATAAAAACTTAGGAAAAGAGCAATTGTGTTCACCGTTAGAATTTGTCTTTCTGTAGTCCTCGGTGAAGTTGGGATAACACAGTCAGCCCTCTCCCTGTGACGAGTGTTTACTGAAGTTAATGATGCTGTTCCGAAGTTAACACATGCATTTGCTTACGGGCCCGGAGCTAGAGCTCGGTCTGAGCCGCCGGCCTCCACGCGATTCACGCCGCCGCTGTCCGTCCCCGTCCTACGCCGCCGGTCTCCACGCGAACCAACACAAGGCCACCACCCCGCCTGCTTCCACCCAGGTCATCCGGCTAGCTTATGTGGACCGCCTTCCCGTACTCCTACGCCCGCCTCGAGCACCTCCTCCAGCATCACTTCTCCGCCCCTCGCCGCCTCCTCCAGGTCCACGCCCTCCTCCTCACCTCCGGCGCGCTCTCCACCTCCCACCATGCTGCCGTCGCCGCATTTCCCTACAACTGCCTCATCCACGCCCACCTCCGCCTCCCCGCTTCCTCCTCTCCCACCCCCCTGCGCGCCCCGCTCCGCCTCTTCTCCGCCATGCTCGCCGCCGGCGCGAGTCCCAACCGCCACACGTTCCCTTCCCTCCTCAGGTCCGCCTCCACCTCCGGCGCAGCCACCGCGGCCCTCCACGCGCAGTGCCTGCGCCGTGGTCTCGCGGCCGACCGCTTCGTCGCATGCTCGCTCGTCAGCTCCTACGGACGGGCTGGCCGTCTCGCGGATGACGCGGGTAAGGTGTTCGACGAAATGGGGAGCCCGGATCTGGCCTCCTCCAACGCCATGGTTGACGTGCTGTGTCTCGCCGGGGACCTGGCTGCGGCCAGAGACTTCTTTGAACGGATGGTGGTGCGGGATGTCGTGTCGTGGACGACGCTCATCTCTGGGTTATCGAGGAACGGGTGCCACTGGGATGCTATCGAGGTGTTCAGGGGATTGTTGGTGGACTACAAGGGTCGGCTCGGGGAGGCCACGCTGGTCAGCGTTCTCTCGGCTTGTGCTAACTTGGATGGTGCCGAGGGGCTTGCAGTGGGGAAGGCTGTTCACGCGTATGTTGTTCGGCATGAGGTTGACCTTACAGCATTCTTGGGCACGGCGCTAATTGACATGTATGGGAAGTATGGGAAGCTTGGCTGTTGTAGGAGAGCTTTTGAGTTTGTATGTGAGAGGGAGGTTTGCACGTGGAATGCACTGCTGTCTGCATTGGCTAATCATGGGAAGGAGACTGAAGCGCTGGTTAAGTTTAACATGATGATAGTTCAAGGGTTCTTGCCAAATCAGATTACCTTTCTTGCTCTACTGACAGGTTGTGCTCGAGCAGGATTGGTGGAGATTGGGTTATACTGGTTTGAGGCGATGGTTACTGAATACAAGGTGACTCTGATGATGGCCCATTATGGATGTGTTGTGGACCTCTTAGGCCGTGCTGGTCGTTTTATGGAGGCCACTAAGCTTATAGAGAGGATGCCCTTTATGGCTGACGCTTCTGTGTGGGGTGCACTTCTTGGTGCTTGCAAGCTTCATGGAAATGTAGAGCTTGTTGCCGAGATTGGGCGGAAACTAGTGGCTCTTGGTCCTCAGCAATCCGATCGGTATGTGACTATTAGGAATATCTATCTCGAAGATGGGAATTGGTATGCTGCTACGAGAATGGGCGAGGTGATGCATGAGGCTGGGATTAAGAAGACAGCAGGGCAAAGTAGTGTTGTGTTTCACAGCACTGCCATTCCTTGATTACTTTTTGTTTGTTGCAAATATTGCTCTTCTGGAACTACCAATTGTTTCTGATGACCTGTTCCTTTGGGAAAAAGAAAACTAAAAGAGCAACATCATTGTACACATAAGGAAGAATCAGACTTTTATTCAATGAATCGGATGTGTTGGAGTTTGCTTCAAATTCCTGACACCTCTTTGCAGAAAACGTTTTGCGTTACCAGTGTCAGCCAGCGGTGTCACCCAGCTGTATCAGCCAGCTGTGTCACAGGTGATATATCCACCAGTGGCACAGGTAGCTGACACAGATAGGGTTAGTTCACCTGAGTCAGGTGTTAGCATGTTAAAAGTTCTGCCTGTATTAGTCAGCTGTGTCACAGACAGTAACACAGATACTCCTTCAGCCACCTGTTATATAAAACCTACCTTGTAGACGTTATGGGATAAGCCAACCGTTATAAATCCCTAACGGGTTAGGACTTCATTCATTATAGTAAAGTTGATGTCTTCGTGCGTCCGTGGTTTTTCACCCTTTCTAGGGTTTTCACGTAAAACTCTCTCGTGTTTGGATCGTGTTGCATGCTCTGTTTCTGGGCGGGCTTCTTTGCTTGACTCTTGCCGCATTTCTGTTTCCGCTACTTTGATTTCTCTCTTCCTTTGGTTCCCCCATCTCTAACAAGTGGTATCAGAGCATTGGTTGCTCGTTCTTGAGACAGCGTCCATGAAGTTTGATCTTCCGCTTCTTGATCGAGACACTCGATTCTCTTTGTGGCAAGTCAAGATGCGTGCTCTATTGGCTTAGGCCGATTATGAGGATGCTTTGGATTCCTTTGGCGGGAAGGCTGTTGCTTCTTAGTCCGATGATGAGAAGAAGAAGGACCGCAAGGCCGTTTCCCAAATTCAACTCCATCTGCACAACAACATTCTGCAGGAGGTTCTCCAGGAGACACATGTTGCTTCGCTATGGCTGAAACTTGAAGCAATCTGCATGACCAAGGATCTGACCAGCAAGATGCATCTCAAGCAAAAGTTGTTTCTGCATAAGATGCCGGAAGGAGGTAATTTGCTTGATCACATCTCTAACTTCAAGGAGATCGTTGCTGATTTAGCACCATTAGATGTTAGTTATGATGAAGAAGATTTGGGTTTGATTCTCTTGTGTTCACTGCCTAGTTCATATTCTGGTTTTAGAGATACCATGCTGTATAGCAGAGATACTCTCACTCTTCATGAGGTTTATGAGGCTCTGCATTTCAAGGAGAAGATGAGACAGATGGTGTCTGATGATTCAAGTGGCTCACATACTGAGGGCTTGTCTGTCAGAGGCAGATCTGAGAAGAAAAACCCCAATCATGGTCATGGAAGAGGCTCTGCCTGTGCCACAGGTCAGAGAGGCAGATCAAAATCCAGAGGAAATGACAAATTTTACAGATACTATAAACGTGATGGACATGACATTTCTGAGTGTTATAAGCTGAAGAACAAGGAGAATAGGAAAGGCACAAAGCTGAAGGATAAGGCTGATGCTGCTGCCAACTGTTCTGCTAACTCAGACGTCGAGTCTTTGGTGGTCATTGTTGGGACTTCTGCCAGCTGCTGTGACACAGCTGACCACCTCAGCTGTGCCAGCTCCAGCTGTGACATAGGTGTCCATCCCACCTGTGACACAGGTCTTTGCCCCACCTGTGACACAGATGCTAACACAGGTGTTAGTCTTTTGAATGTTGTTGTCAGTTCTACTGGACAGAGAGCTGCCATTGATGAGTGGATTCTTGACACTGCTTGCACATATCACATGTGCCCTCACAGAGATTGGTTCAGTTCCTTTGAGCCGTTAAGCAATGGTGGATCAGTTCTTCGCTATGATGATTCATCTTGCAAGATAGAGAGTATTGACTCAGTTCAGATCAAGATGTATGATGGCATGATCAGAACACTGAGAGATGTCAGATTCATTCCAAAGATAAAGAGAAATCTCATTTTATTGAGCTATTTTGATGGTAAGAGGTACCATTATTCAGGTGGAGATAGTTGTTTGAAGATCACCAAAGGATCTCTTGTGGTGATGAAGGTAGATCTGAGGAAGTTTAGTGGACTATACTATCTCTGTGGCAGTACAATCTCAGGCAATGCCGCCCCTGTAATTCCTCAAGATGCTTTTGGTTCTGATGCATCAAATCTCTTGCATATGCATATTGGGCATATGAGCTAGTCTGGTCTGGAAGAGCTAAGCAAGCGTGGATTACTTGAAGGATATAGTGGAAGCCTGAAGTTCCGTGAGCATTGTATTTTCGGCAAGCACAAAAGGGTGAAGTTCATCACCTCAACTCACACGACTGAAGGAATTCTTGATTATGTGCATTTTAATTTGTGGGGACCATCCAGAAAGTCATCGTTTGGTGGTTCTCGTTACATAATGACTATTATTGATGATTATTCAAGAAAGGTCTGGCCCTATTTCCTCAAGCACAAGTCAGAAGCATTTTTTGCCTTCAAAGAGTGGAAGACAATGGTTAAAAACCAAACTGAGAAGAAAATCAAGAAACTTCAAACTGATAATGGTATGGAATTCTGTTCTAAACAGTTCAACTCATACTACAAGTCTCATGGCATTGTAAGACACTACACTGTTCCTGGCACTCCTCAACAAAATAGTGTAGCTGAGCGTATGAATAGGACCATTATCTCTAAGACCCGTTGCATGTTGTCAAATGCAGGTCTGAACAGGCATTTCTGGGCTGAAGCTGTCTCCACTGCTTGTCATCTTATCAATAGGTCACCTTCCACAGCTATTGATAAGAAAATACCCATTGAGGTTTGGTCTGGTTCTCCTGCAGACTATTCAAATCTAAGAGTGTTTGGGTGCCCTGCTTATGCCCATGTTGACAATGGGAAGCTTGAACCCAGGGCAATTAAATGCATATTTGTTGGCTATAAGGCTGGTGTCAAAGGCTTTAAGCTTTGGAATCCTGAAACTAAGAAGATGATAGTCAGCCGGAGTGTTGTCTTCAATGAGGCTGCTATGTTGCAAAGCAATGATGTTCCAGTTGATTAACTGTCACACCCCGATTTTCCAAAACCCAAAAATTAGGGCTTTCAAAAACTTTTTGTTAATAACGCTAACTGAAATATACCTGATTAAAAACTTTAACTCAAATCTTGATAAACCCCAAAGCAACGCAAACCAAAATCTTCCGCCCTTGTTCCCCCTCCCTTTTTCCTAGCCGGTATAACCTGGACCACCACTATAGCTAGGTACCCACACGACACCCTCGTGAAATTTGAGCGTATATGTGTCCTGAACTTTCTCCGAACGACATGATCTTTTGCCACCTACCTCGCCAAGCCATATCGTGAATATATGCACATATATACTGCTTTATGTATACGCATATACGCAAAAGCCCTAATCCCTCCTTCCCGAACTACAGGTCAACTCAAACCCTCGGCACTCTCCGTTTGCCCCGGCCACCAACTGTGAGAACCCGTATTTTCTAAAAAAGCCTAAACGATAGAATTAGGAGTTGAGTGTAGATATATCATTCATTCATATCAAAAATTGAGAGAAATTTTAAAAAAAATTTCTTTATATTGGATAAACATGTCACATACATAAATAAAAAGTAATTCGATTTACATATATATATATATACATATATCCAAGAGATAAACAATTTCATTATAAGTCTATGTACATAAATAGTATGAATTAACTCAAAGATATAAGCATGCACTCAAATGACTCAATTACATTTATAAGAGTTCAACAATTGAATTACAAATATGAGGATTCACAAATCAGATTTACAAAAAGTTCAATATTACAACTATGGGTATTACAAAATATCTACAATAAAAAGGAATTAAGTTAATGTCTTGTTCTTCTCTTTAGTCTTTTCCATCTTCTCCAATTCTTCTTCAACCTGCACATAAACAAAAGAACAATACTCCAAGAAGAGGGAGTTGGTTAAGGATTAAAATGTTGCATTTCCAAAATGGAAATGCGTTTGTTTAGGAGGCTAGTTTTGTGAATCCAAAGAACTAGTTCTGGATTCAGGTAAAGTTAGAATTGACCTAGATCTAATCTTCAAATTAAGGCAACAGGCAACAATTTTTAAAAGGCAGCAAGTAATACTTCCGAGGCAACATATCACAAGGCATTAAGTAACTGAATTCGAATAGGCAGCAAAGGCAACGATTGATTCTTTAGGACAATTCAAGTTAAACTAACCTCCATTGAGGCAACCGATTATGAATTAAACCAAATTGAGGTCTGCTTTCAGATTTAAATCCAGCAAGACCTAAGGCAGCCAAAATGCTAAGTCTAGCAACAACCAACGTGCAGCAATAGTGGACAAACTCACTCATTTTTGCCCATAACCTGTCCAAAAGGGGTGGAACCAGCAGCAAGCAGCTGGTGGCATTGCCTTGCCACCTCAAGCTTGAGAAAATGATAAGGGTTCACTAGGGGCTGCCATGCAAGCAGCTTACTCACCAAATCAAGAGAGGAGTCACCCCTTAGGTGTCAAAGCAAGCTATTTTCGAATTTCCAGCATACCAGCCTTCAAACCCCTATAAATAGGACCTCATGAGTCTCATTCTCATCTCAAACCAACCCAAAACAGCACCAAATCAAAGGGGCAAGAGTTAGAGAGCTGAGAAGCAAGCAAGGTAGCAAGGAGGAGGAGGCGAAACCTGAAGAAGCAGGTCTCAGATTACCACAAGAACAAGCTACAGCTTGCTTAAGGTACAATAGAGGAGATAGAAGAAATTAGAAAAAGAAAAGGAGAAGTGTTTAAGATCTGCAGAAGATATTCTGCGTTAGACTAAAATAAACCTTTCTCTAAATCAAGTAAAAATAATCTGCTTTTATCAAATTAGAAAGGGGGAAGGGAGGAGAAAGTATAGTAACTGTTCTTGTCAGTCTAAAATCAGGAAAGAGGGAATAAGCACAGAAATATGTTCTTACCAGTTTGAGGTTAGATAAGGAAGGACTGGGGAGAAAATGAAAAGAGATAGACTAAACTAAAAAGTATAGCATCTGTTACATCAGTGAAGTAAACTTATGCACATGAATAGCAACATCAAGTAAATAAATGAACCAATGTATATGAATAGCAGCAGTCAATAATTGCATAGACTGAATTAACCAAAAAATGTACCTACTCTTAGCAATTTGATCAATTAACATTTAAAGGCAAAGCACCATCATAAGTTAGCTAAAAGAGCAAGAAATGCATTTGTTACCATCAGCCAACAATACTCAAATACCAAGTATCAATGTAAGTTAGCCAAAAGACCAAGTAATAGCATCTGTTCCATTAAATTAAGTGAGCTGATACTTATAAAGAAAGAAGTACCTAGTAATTAAATAAACCTAGATCAAGTACAGAAGCTGTTTCTCTAAGTCGAATAGCTGTTGTATTCATATAAGGATGTGTAGTCATGTTCAAGTGTTGGTATATTCATCAATCAGCAAATGACTAGGATGAGTACTTGTCCTGTAGCTAAACCAAAATTTACCAATGAAACCTCGGATGCACGGAAATAAAAAGGAGCCCAGATCAGGTGCAATGTTTGTTCTTATCAACTTCTAAAGAAAAATCTATACAAGAATCAATATGTAATTGGCTCAAATCGAGTATAGCTCTTATCTACCTTCCAATAACCATTCAAGATAAATAACTAATCACATCAGTGAAGATTAAATAGCAAGCTAAAAATCAAGAAGTAGAGTTCACTCCTCTGTTTGATTCAAGTACTTAAGTAATGATGAAAAGTAGAGGAACAACCGAACCAAGTCTAATACCAGACCAAATCAAGCTTGAACCCTAAAATTTAAAAGAAACCCTAGAACTGAGGAATAGGGGGAAATAGGATCAGAAGGAAAGAAGAAGGGTTGGAGGCTTACCGTGAGCGGCACCTCGTCGCCGGGGTTGCAGGCACGGTGAACTCGCCGTCATCCACCGGCGACGAGGCACCGGGGCGGCGAGGCCACCTAGGCAACCGAGCGGAGGCGGCGGAGCAAGGGCGGCGGGGCCGAGCGGTCGGGCCAGGTGAGGAGGCGGCCGATGATGGAGGCGACCACGGCGACCGAGCCAAAGGTCGCCGGGGCGCACAAGGAGGCGACCATGGCGGGGAGTGACCGGAGCAGAGCAAGGCCGGGGAGACCGCAACCGGGGCGCACAAGGAGGCAGCCGGGTTGGGGAGAGAAGCCGGTGGCACCATGGAGAAGAACCAGAGAGGTGATTTGGGCAGGAGCTTGAGGGCCAGCATGGGGGATTTAGGGATTTGGGGAAGGTTGGGAACAAAGGAGAGACAGAGAGAGTGTCACGGACCCGGAATTGCATATGATTAGGGGAACGAGAAGTCGCCAAGGACCGAAGGACTCGTCCGCCCGGTGGCACGGTACCTGCGCCGTACGCACCAAGGTAGACGATCCGACACCCGCCAGGTGCGAGCCGGCCGGAAGCGACCAATCTTCCCAAAATCACATACGATTCCATAATCCGGTGAAAAGTCAGAGTCGTTCCCGAATCCTACCACGACAAGCAAGGTCGGAGGAGCCCGGCAATTCTACCCACACCCTAACCTAGCTCGGAAGCTAGTGGGTCGCTCGAAAGCCCGGTAGAACGCCCACACCCTGCCTGGCCGGCACAGCATCTCAGCCAGCGGGTCACTCAACCAACTCCTGCTCGACTTAGTAGAAAATGGTACGGCCTCGATCTTTCACGGCATACCCATACACTTCATATCACTCACGCATTGCGCAGGGGCAGCCCGGATTAACAACTCGGATATCGTCACAAAGCTCTACATTACGATATTAATAATAACAGTCCACGATGGGACAACATATTACATCAGTCGGTTAACACCGGAAACATATCCGAGTACGGAGAAAATTAACAACAGCGGAAGCAAAATAATAGTCCCACAGCGACATAGTGATCGCTGAACAAAACACTAACTATCCCATACATCGAACACAACCAAGGAAACCAGACACGTCAAACATCGTCGAAAAACTCTTCGACCACCGGCTCACCTGCAAGCTCCAGGGATAACCTGGGTGAGTACGAATGTACTCGCAAGACTTATCCGTGCTTGATTAAATGTCCTACTCATACTAGTGCGACAATAATTAAACATGAATGCTTCTCAGAGTAACAATATACTTAATTATGAAAACAAAGCATAATTAACATGGAGGGAGGACATCTTAATCAATATACTACTCAGGCAACCAACCAATCAGCTTCCATTACTAACACATTTACTTGCATTATTTTCAATCACTTAGGGTACAGCCCCTTGATTAATCCCAATCTCAATCATCAACACCTAGTTTATTCAATCTCTCGGACCGTTCCGACGATACAACCACTAGCGATATTCGAGAGCACTATCCCTTGGAGGTTGCAAAGCTCCAAGCGGCCTTTACCATTCGACATACCCTAGCGTTGATCTCGGCAACGTCCACGTGGTGACAAGGGAAGTAGCCACGCTGGAGTTACCTCAAGGTTGGTATCGCGACAATACACCCATTCACCTAGTCGCACCAGGCTCCTCCAGTGATACCAACTTTATCCAGCTGACCCTTTTTCCTTCGGCTCTCACATCTCACCTTAGGTTCAAATATTTAGCTCATCAATTAATTTCAACCATCACTAGGCACACAATACAACACATCCTAACATGCTAGTTTAATCGAAATTAATGACGAGCTACGAACGATAATACAATCATCAACACATGAACGAAATAAGCAAGTACTAAACACAAAAAGGGGATGCAACAAGCTCTGCTTGCCTTGAGTGCTAGGATCTAGTTCTTGCGTGTCGTCGTAAGCCGAGTGGTCTTCCTCTTCACCTTCTGTTGCGATTAACACGAACACCGGAAAATAAACGGTGAAGAACTATAAGACTCAGCATGTATGCATGCTGAATAGATGAGGCTAGATGCATGTTCCTACAGGGATCAATTGATGCTGAGGAGCTTTGATTACTTTCATGGCTTAAGTTTATCTTGCAAAGATTATGTGTAATACTAAACATGCATGCATGATATTTCATGTTGTGTGTGGGGATTTAAGGTTAGCCATGTTTTAGTTGGAATGGGTTGTTAAGTCCTAGGGTTGTATGCATGCTCAGATTCATGCGATTGCGAATTAGGGTTTTAGAGGTAATCACTTATGGTGAAGTGGCAATGAACATGCATGTTAATAATTGATTAATATTCTGAACTAATTGACTAGCGCAACTGAAATCAATTAAATCGAAGTTACAATCAATTAGTTTATGCACTTGACGAGTTAGGGTTTACGGGGTTCGACGAATAAAGGAGCTAATACCTAAGACCTATCATGCATGTATTCTTACTGGGATTTCAGCGGTTACATAACGTAGTATATCTCATGAGGATTCCAGAACTATCAAGATCGTCGAAATCGGAGCTATAGTCGCGAGATTAGGGTTTATAGGCCCTCGCAACCCTAAAATCATCTACCCCTAAGTAGCAATGGGTGTAAGTACTCAAAATCAACTTTTTGATTCAGCCATCTTGTAGAGTTTTTCATGAGGTTTCCAAATATATAAATTTTATCGAATTTGGATCAGTGGTTCAAAAGTTATGAGAGTTTGAAGTTTAAGCCAAAATCTAACCCTAACAGTTCGAAACCCTAATCTACTCAGTACCCGAGCGTACCCAACCCGGTCATCGCTAATCTAACGTGCACCCGAGAGGCTACCCGAGAACCCTACTCACTAACCCACGTCAGCTACCCCAGTGACCCCACCTGTCATCCGGTTAATCACTCGGGGGCCAACCAGAAACGCGACACGCGTCGTCAACCCTTCTCTCTCTCGCCCGCTCTCCTCTCTCCCTCGCTGGACTCGCCGGAGCCGAGCTCACACGGCGGCGCCTCGCCGGAGGGCTCGCCGCAGCGAGCTACAGGACCCGGATCTACTCGGGAAATGCGGGTTTCATGGGCACGAGGGGCTCACCCCAAAGTCGACTCGGTGGTCGGGGAGGATGGAGGAGGTCTGCAGGGTGGTCGGCGACGGTGGCAGAGACGGCGGCGACCGGAGCTTGTCGGGGAGGTGGTTGGAGGTCGGGATCTGCACGAAAAAGGGAACGGGGAGGTTAAGGGAGAGAAGTGGATCCTCTGGAGCTCGAAGATGGGGAGGAGAAGGCTACTGGAGGGAGCTCGGGGAGAGCTCGTCGGAGCTCTCGACCGGACTTGGGGAAGAAACAGGGGCGACGGCGCTGGCAGGCGCGGGATCTGTGCATCAGAAGGTCGAGGAAGATGAGGAACAGCCAGAGAACAACCCGAGTGCAAAGGAGGGAAGGATTGCTCACCGAAGCTCTCGGGAATCTCTCGCCGGAGTGAAGGCCGAGAGCGGCGGAGAAAAGGATTGGGGCTCTAGGGTTTTCCAGAAAAGGAAAAGGGAGGAGAGGGAGAAGGGGGACTGTCGGGAAGGAGGGTTTAAATACGGGCGGCGAGGAGCTCGGGACGCGGCGCTGGTCGGGGCAGGCACCGCCCACGCCGGCGAGTGGCCGGCGCGGGGACGTGGACGACGCGCCCTGACGAGCGGGCCCGGACGCGGGGAGTGAGAGGAGGGAGAGGCTGACGGCGGGGGCCCTGCTGTCAGCGAGAGCGGAGGGGCCGCGGGTGCGCGCGGGGGTAGCTGGGCCGGCCGAGGCGGCCCGTTAGGCCTCGGCCTGGTTGTTAGGGTTTAGGTTTTATTCTTTTTCTTTTTATTTATTCCCTGATCACCCCTCTCGTTATTTCATGTACAATTTCTTCTCCAATTAACTTGAAATTTTTACCAGGCCCTCATAATATTATTCTTGAGCTACTGTATAAGTTTGAACTCAATTGGAGTTGATTTGAATAGGGGTCCAGTACAACTCTAGGGTTTTGACCTAATCGGCAATTTGAACTGCGACTAGGGTGTAGGGTTCTTTAAAAATTCTCAAACTTTGTATGGGGCTAGTATTCACCATTTCATGTCCATTTCCAAAATTTGAGGCATTTCCAACCAACCTAGCTTATCCATCTACTAAACCCTAGTTTCTCGGACTTTAGGGTTTGTCCTCGGAAATCCAATTCAAGTTATGATTTCATGGGGGTTTTGGAATACTTTTAGGTGGTGAATGTTGGGAAAGTTGGAAAGGGGGATTCACTGGTGGGACCCACTGGACCCACCCCCTTATTAGGGCTTTTATCGAGGTTCGACACTTCAAATAAATTGATTGGTGTTAATTTCCACAAATTGAGTTTTCAAGGATGAGATATGCACATATTCTATAGTTTTAATTACATTGATTGGTGTTTGCAATCATTCCTACCGAGGATGAAATATTAACATATTCTATAAAGTACGGTTGATATACAACTAAGTTTAAATAGGGTGTGGTTGATGATAATGCCATGTATGCATGAATGCAGGGCAAATACCTATTTACCGTAAAGTGGGTATTACAGGTTATTGTTGTAGAGTGGAGATGGCTCAGGCTGCCATCTCGGTGTTTTCTTTTACTTTCCGCTGCTGTTTTTAATGTTGTGTTTAATGTAAACGACTTCCGAGTCACGATGTATGACTGATATGTACCCATTCCAGGTACGAGAAATGTTTACTATCTTGTAATCCTTTTTTAGTAGAGTTTTGCTGTGATATTGAGTTGTTAATGTGGCTACCCATACACCGTGCGTGTATGATTTGAAGTGTATGGGCTAGTCATGAAGAACTAGAATCGTTCTCTTTGTTCGGTTAGCAGGACGATTTCTGGTTGAGTGACCCACTAGCTGAGATGCGTTGACCAGCGAGGCAGGGTATAGGTAATGGCACTAGGCCTTCGGGTGACTCACTAGTCTTCAGACTAGGTTAGAGTGAGGGTACCATTGGTGGGCTCCTCCGAAGTCATTGTGTTGGTCGAACGCGAGAAAGACGCTAAGTCTTCACCAGGCTTTTGGAACTACATGTGGTTTAAGGAATAATGTTTGTTTCTGGCTAGCTTGACCAACGGTGAAGGCATACGACTCTGGTAATCATATGGTGCATTGGTCAGGTGTTGGACTACTCAATTTGAAGTGCATTACGGTGCAGGTACCGTATCACTGGTCGAGTAGTTACTCGGTCTTTGGCGACACATTATTCTTTAAGTCATATGTGATTTCGAGGCCCTGACAGGTGTCTACACAGTGAATCCCGAAGTGTGCACAACCCCTTTCCTGCTTTCCTCCTTTCTCCCTCTCCCTTAACGAGCACCAGCCCTTGCTGGCGAGCCCGTGCGCCGGCGCCAGTGCAGCAACACCGGTTGGGCCATTGGCTGTGGACCCCTCTAGTCAGGGGGATGATTTGGGCACTAATGAAAACTTAACCTATGTTAACACCCAAATGATCGAATGACAGGTGGGGCCAAATCAAGTAAAACAGTGTATTAAAACCTTTGTTAAGCCAACGACTCTATGACGGCCGGGCCCTACCGTTCTAAACCAGTCGAAAACAAATTCTAAAAGAAAAGGGAAAACCATGGCAGTGGACCCCCTCTAGTCATAGACTAGAGCTAGCTCCCTCTTCGCAGTAAAAGTATTCCTCTTTTAAATTTGGGATTAATCAGGATTTTCTAGAAATGCTTTTAAATGGCCGGAACTTGTATAAATCATAGTAAATTTATAACAACTGCAAAAATTATGAATTTTATATAAAAATGTTTAGGATGAAATATAATATTCAACAAAAATAATTTCATGCATGTTACTAGAAAAGCACTACTAAGTCTTGCAGGTATGGTTGTACTTATTGGAAGTTTTCTTTCATGCATATGAATAGATGATCCCTCCCTAGACGAGTATTTCAGGCATGATCTTGAACGGTTACCTTGGTTGGTCTCAAACTTGTGGGATATTTTTTGGGTTGAATGATGCTAGCTTTTGTCAATGGGATGATGTTATTTTGTCTATATTTCCGCTGTCAAATTTAATGTACTAAGTTGGTACTTGTGACATTCGGGTCTTTGTTTGTAATGTATGTAATTGTCCAAATCTAAGAGATGTGAACTAATATGTATGTAAATTTGTTTTTAGAGTTCATGTTGTGATTATCAAGCTATTAATGCATCCCCCTCACATACCGTGCGTGTATGATTTGAAGTGTTTGCAGACGATAGTAGAGAGTTGGTGTCAGTCTCTTGTGCAATCAACTTGAACTACACAAGTGACTTAGCCTTCACGCTCTATTGCCAAACGTGTTGGGTCCAACTCATGGACTTCATCTTGATCCTTTTTTGGCTCAACTCATGAGCTCAGTACATGATCACTTAGTGTTCCACTTAGGATTACATTTAGATCATGCACTCGACATTCGCCTCGATCATCTTTAGTTCACTTATTGAACCCCAATCTTGATCTTTCAAGGTCTCCTTTTCTCCAACTTCTCCTTGATCATATTAGCATTACTTAGAGGTCATCGATCTCAATGCATCTCATGCATCACCCATGGAACAATCTAGAAACAATTCTCAACACAATTGTTAGTCCATAGGTATTGTCTTTAATTAACAAAGCTACACTTAGGAGCTAGATGGACCTTCAACTAGCACTAGAGAGATCGAAGGAGCAGGCTCTTGATCCTCTGGGTCCATGTGCATTTTGGACTTACACTGTTGGAGCCTATTGAGTCGAAGGCTGAGGTGGTAGCTTGCTCTTGCTCCTCCTGACTAGGGCAGGCTTCTTGGTCTAAGGAGGAGGAGATTTATTGGCCATCCTCTTTATGTTGCAGTGAGGAGGTGAAGGTGAGGATGGCTCTGCTGCTATTGTGGCGGATGTTGCTGCTGAAGTTGTTGTCGGTGCCGCTGTTGGCTATTCTTATGGCCTATAGATATTTATATCCGCAAATGCATGAAAAAACTATTGTAGCTATTGGCTATTCTTATGGCCTATAGATATTTATATCCGCAAGCGCGTGGAACAACAGTTGTAGCATTTCACCTCAAAAGTATTCTAGGGTTATCAATCTGTGGGAAGCACTTTGAGCAGGGATATTAGATTATCAATATATGGTATATCTGTATCCAACCCTGTGTCACTTAGGAAGGAATATTATTTTATAGATAGATAAGGGTAGATGACCACCAGTTAAAGAGGTTACCAACCTACAAGTAACATCTAAGAGGACAGATAGCTAGTTGAAGTCTAATAGCAGGTAGGTAAAAGTACTAGTTACTTTTTATAATGATGGAAGGGAATCGTTAGTATTTTAGTTATCCAGCAGTTTTTAGGTCAAGATTCAAAGCTCTGGATAAATGGTATCAAGGTTAGGTGCTGTCACAGACTAACCCTAACAATTAGAGGTGTAGCTGGACAAAGTCCATAGAACTTTGGCTAGAAGGCCGACTCTTGCTCCTAGCTTCTTCGACTCTGGCCTCGCCTACTCTACTCTAAGTGAGGTGGCACCTTGAAGAGGAGATGAAATGGAAGTGTGGTGATTGGTGAACGAGTGGAGTGGGGTTTATATAGGCCGTCCCTCTGACCTGGCCTGGCCTAGCCTGAAGGTTAGGGCCGGCCGACCTACCGAGAATGGTAATCGGTGCCCATCCTTTTTCTGGTGTACAGCAATGGGTCGATGAAACTCCGTGGATGGTTTTCGCAGTGATCGATGTGTCCAAAAAAGGTCCTCTGGAGGATGATTATCATTTTTATTATATGTTTGGTGTTTTCAGAAGAAATTCTTTATTTTTTGCAAAACAAATTGACGCACCAAAACTTGTGGAAATAGGTTAGTATGGACGCTAAATTTTTATAAAAATACCACAATACCTTGTCTTTTACGAGAATCTCACGGGTTAAATATCAAAAATATCATGCGTCAATAATAGCATTTCACTTCGAAAGTATTCTAGGGTTATCAATGCATGGGAAGCAAGTAGATTTGAGCAGAGATATCAGATTATCAATATATCGTATATATGTATCCAACCTCCCATCCTTACGGAGGGACCAGATAATATAATAGGGGAATGTTCACCAGATAGGGGGGGCTGCCGACCAAGACAAGTATCAACTAATAGCTAGCTAGCTAACCGGAGTCTATAGTAGGTAAGTAAGATTCCAGCATGGAAGGATCGGGTAGAGTGCTCTACTTATGTCTCAAGTTCTAATCCAATATATATAACATAGTCCTAGGCTTTATCTAAACTTGTGATTTGCCTCCCACTAACAGCTGAGCACACCATGTTTTTACCTAAGGGAATTACTCGTAGTGTCATTGTCCAACACGAAATTGAAATCTCACACAAGCACTTAGTCCTTCTAGGGATTTATGAACCTTAGCACCACGCTTAAGTAAGAACCCACTACCGACTACGATCGTGACCTCTAGTCAATAACGCGTAGGCTGGAAACGCCTAAAGGTAAATAGCTCGAGTCAGAATAATAAATACAAAATTTAAAGAAAGGATATTAGGATTACCAACATAAAGGAGAAATGGACTTTTATTCCATAGAGTGGATGAACATCTTCGAGCACATCTGGAGAAGTACCGACAGGCCGGCCTCCTCAGAGCATGACTTCTCCTTTATCTCTCTCTCACCCTTCTTTTCTCCCTCGAGATACCAAAGAGGATTTCCTTGAAACTTTGTCTCACAAGCCGACTCTTCCTTCTATACTACATTTGTGACTCTGGTGTCACCTACACTACTGTACTAGAGCAATAGTTGAAGTGGCACCTTGAAAACGAGAGAATGGTGATGCTTGGTGATGATGAGTGAAGTAGGGGGGTTATATAGGCTGGCCGATGCAGGCTAGGTCGGTGGACCTCCTCCATGTGGCAGCTCCTACAGTAGGGCTGGGGGGTCAGCCAACCTAGTCTAGGGCTTGGGGTCAGCTGATCCTTGATCAATGGTGGAGCTTGGTCCGCGAGTGGCCCAAAGGGTAGAGGCGTAAACGGATGTTCTATGTGGTTTCTTGGCATGCATGAAGTCCACCGAGCGACAAGTTAAGTCCCTCGGGTGAATTTAGTGGGCCAGCCGACCAACCTAGGGGGCTAGGCTGGCCAACCTTCTGACCTAGCCTGGCCTAGCTCAAGAGGCAGGGCCAACCGACTTACCCAAAAGGGTGATCGGCACCTCGCCTTTTCCTGGCGTCCCACAATGAGTTGATGAAGCTCCACGGATGATGTTGCGTGGTGATTGGTGGGTCCGGAAAAGGTCCTCGGAAGATGATTGCCTCCTTTATTAGAATTTTTGGTGTTTTCAGGAGAAATTATTTATTTCGTGCAAAACACGTTGAGACACAAAAATTTGTCAAAATAAATTAGTGTAGATGCTAATTTGTATAAAAGACCACAATACCTTGCCTTTTACGACAATCTCAGGGGTTAAATATCGAAAATATCATGCGTTAACAGCTGCTGATCTAGTTGCCTCTATAGCCTATGCCTTGGCAGCCTTGGATCTGGCTATTTCTACCTTTGTAGTCTCTAGTCGTGCTGCCTTTGCTACTGCTTTGGCCTTGGTGGCCTCTTCTACTACGGCTTTAGCCCTGATGTCCTCTTCTTTCTTCCTCAATGGTCATTCGTGATTGAGGCAAGCATTTCTTGCCCTAGGAGACTTTGGCTCCTCATCATCCTCCTCGGTATCCTGTCCATAGGAAGTGGACAACTATTGACCTGTGAATTGGAGTAGATAAGACCATGTGATGAGTACAAAACTGAGCACAGAAGCCAATAATATATTTTCAAAACATTTTGAGGGGGAAGGCTGTTGGATATTCTGATGGCCTATAGATATTAGTATCCGCAAGCGCACGGAAAAGCTATTGTATCATTTCACCTCAAAAGTATTCCAGGGTTTATCGAATCCACGGGAAGCAAATAGGCTTTAGTAGAGTTATTAGAATACCGATATATCGTATATATACGTCCAGTCCTCCGTCACTTAGAAAGGATGACTCTTAAATAGATAGATTAGGGTAGATGGCCCCAGGTAGAGAGGTTACCAACCTACACGAGTACCATCTAAGAGTGTGTACATAGCAGAAGTGTAGTAATAGGTAGGTAAGAGATAATTCCTTGTAATAGTGGTTTTAGTATTTGAATTATCAAGCAGTTGTTAGGTCAAGATTCAATCGCTCCGGAATACTGGTATCAGGATTAGGCGATGTTAAGATTCAATCGTTCCGGAATACTGGTATCGAAAGTCTCTTGAGATGTTCCCCCTATAGTCGAGCCCTGACTAAAGTGAGGATAGAGCTTGGCTACACTTAAAGCTATTGTCTCGATAGGATTGTTGTAGCGGTAGGTTCTAGGTAAATGGGGAGCCTTTTCACGGGTTGTCCCCTCTATTAACCGAACTCTGAACGGCAGTAAGCTAGCCCCTAGGCTACAATTTTCAGTCCTTGTAGGTTAAACCCAACTAATCCATTAGCACACCTACCAAAGCGTAAAGGATTACCCTACTCACAGGTCCTAACTTTGATAACAATCCGACATAGCGAAAAGAATGTGGAAATAACTTGACAAATAAATATACTCAAACGACCACTATATTTATAGTGAAATATTCATACAAAAGTATGAAGGATACACGGAACCGGATACATACGAGTTGCCAAAGGAAATTCCTCAGAACTTTGTCTTAGAGGGTGACTCTTCCTCCTAGCTACTTTCACCAACCTAGCTAATTCCCCCAATCAACGGCTGAGCTTGGTCACTGGATGGCGCGAAGGTTGGAAGAGCGACCGACTTTCCCTCAAAGGATCTTGGCATGCACGAACTTCCCCTGGCGAAAAGAGAACTTCCCCGAGCATTTTTGGTGGGCTGGCTTACCTCCAGGTCTAGGCCAGCCAGCCTAGGGGGCAAGACTAGCTAACATACCCTAAAGGGTGGTTGGCGCCTTCCCTCCTTCTGGCGTCTGGTGATGGTGCTCCGTAGATGAACTTGCACTACTACAGATTGACCCTCTGCTGAAGGACCTCCACTGACGGGCACCGAAAGGACCGTCGTTGGAGGTGATAACCGCTGACGGACACGTATGAGCCCGTCAGTGGAGGAGTCTGCCAGGCCTCCGGTGAGGACCTCCACTGACGGGCCCATATGTCGCCCGTCAGCGGAGATGAAACCGTGGTGCCAGAAATCGGTATAGATGACGTGACCTCTCCGCTGACGGGCTGCCTTTAAGCGTCTGTCAGTGGTGACTGGGTCTCTACTGACAGGCAAATCACGTGTCTGTCAGCGTTGTTTGTTCGCGGGATGACGGGCGTATCACTGACGTTCCTTTTTCGGGCGCCCGTCAGTGGTAAAGTTCCTATATAAACCAGAGGTGGTGCTCGCTTCTGGCCAGTGCTCGCGCGCCCACTGGCCAGCAGCGAGCGCCCCCACACCCACGACCCCGCTGCGCCGCCGCCGCCGCCCCCACCCCACCTTCAAACCCTCCCATCTCCCCAACCCCTTCCTCCTCTCCCTCCTTTCTTCCTTCCCACACTAGATCTAGATCTAGAGATCTAGCTAGATCTCTTTTATTTCCCAAACCCTCCCATTTCTTCTAGATTTCTTCACCCATCTCTAGATCTCCCTTTTGAACCTAACAAAATCTCTCATCTCTCCCTCCTCCTCTCACTCTCTCCATAGATCTCTCTTCCCTCCCCGAAGTTCCATTCACTCGCTGAAAAGATCGCTAGCGCTCGGTAATAATACTCTCTTAATTTGGATGAATGAGATACGCTCGCCGAGGCCTAGTGTTTATTTTTTTGAACTAATTAGTTTCGTGTTGTAGGGATCGATCGATGAATCACAGTTGGATGTACGACAACCGGGCGATAGAGAGTTGGGCTATGGCTTTGAATGAGTTTCTTGATGTCGCTGAGCAAGATACGAGAAGAAAAGGTGACACGAAGATTTGTTGTCCGTGTCGCGATTGCAAAAATTTGGTAATGTTCGATACGAGAGGGAGGGTGACGGTACACCTGGCGCTTAAGGGTTTCATGCCAGGTTATACACGTTGGATATGTCATGGTGAGGAGGAGGAAGATCAAGTGTTACAGCAAGATGCCGAACATGGAGAGGACGAAGAAGACGAGGGGAGTTTTGAATCTGACCCCGAAGAAGAACGGGAAACAATTTGGCCGATATGGTGCAGGACGTTCACATGGTGGAGCAGGTGGTGCTAGATCCTGAGAATGAAAGAGAGGCTGCTAAGTTCACGAGACTAGTTGAAGACTCGCAAACCCCGTTGTATACCGGTTCTGATCCAGAACACACGCGTCTGTCAGTCACGCTGGAACTTCTAAGGATCAAGGCAGCCCACAACTGTCCGGACGAAGGCTTGATGAGACATTGGCTTTTCTTGCAAAAGTTTTTCTGAAAAGCAATTTGCTGCCTACGAGCACCGATGAAGACAAGAAGGTTGTCTGCCCTCTTGGGTTAGAGGTGCAGAGGTTCCATGCGTGTCCGAATGACTGCTTTATTTACCGCAAGGAGCACGAGAAGCTGTACAAGTGTCCTACGTGCAACACATCCAGATTCAAGAGGGGTAGAAACCAAGCCGATGATGAGGACCCAGTGATGAGTGGTGCTCCAGCAAAGGTTGTATGGTATCTGCCGGTCCTTCCCCATTTAAATCGTTTATTCGTTAACAAGAAGGAGGCAAAACTAATACGTTGGCACGCCGAGGGGGGAAAACTGATGATGGAGTGATGAGACACCCTGCCGATGCTTCGCAGTGGAGGGCAATCGACGCCCAATACGATGATTTCGAAAAGATCTGAGGAATATCAGGTTTGGTATGAGTACGGACGGGATCAATCCATTCGGCAACATGAGCAGCAGACACAGCACTTGGCCCGTGGTTCTATGGATGTATAACCTTCCTCCATGGCTGTGCATGAAGCGAAAGTATATACACCTCTCTATTCTCATACAAGGGCCGAAGCAACCTGGGAACGATCTGAACATGTATCAACAATTATTGTTCGAAGAACTAGCTACACTGTGGGAACCAGGGTCCCAGGTCTGGGACGCATACGAAGAAGAATACTTCAATCTGAAAGCGCTGTTGTTTCACGACGGTCCAAGACTATCCCGCGTACAGATATCAATCCTGCCAGTGTGTTCATGGGTACAAAGGATGTGTGAGGTGTTTGAAGTCTACTACAAGTTTACACTTAAAGGGATCCAAAAAAATCGTGTTCATGGGCCACCGAAGGTGGCTGAAACAGAACAACCCATGGAGGCAAGAGAAGGAATTGTTTGACAATACTGTTGAGGTCCGTTCGGCGCCTCGGGAGAAGACCGGGGTAGAAATCTGTGACATCGTGAACACAATGCCCCCTGTTACGCCGGGTAAGACAGAACCGTCTGTTCCCATGCAGGACAGCGTCTGGAAAAGGAAATCCGTATTCTGGGATTTGCCTTACTGGAGATTCCTAAGCACACGTCATAGCATAGACATCATGCATGTTGAAAAAAATGTATGTGAAAGCTTGCTTGGTATCCTGCTCAACATGTTAGAAAAGACAAAAGATGGACTGAAGGCACGAGCTGACATGGAATTCTTGGGTATAAGAAAGAAGCTGTGGGCAACCAAGCGAACGACCAAGTTGGGGATGGGTGCAGTCAGAATCAAGACGGATTGTCCCGCTGCTTGTTACACTCTCAGCAAAAACGAGATCGTTAGCTTTTTGGAGTGCCTCCAAGGTGTCAAAGTTTCTTCCGGTTACTCGGCAAACATCGGGAGAATAGTTGACATGAAGACTCACCGAGTAATTGGTATGAAGTCTCATGACTGTCATGTGATGATCATGCAGATACTTCCTGTTGCAATTAGAGGTCTCATGGAGCTAGAGGTCCGCAAGACAATCTTGAATCTTTGTAGCTTTTTCAACACGATATCTCAGAAGTCGATCTCCGTTACGCGTTGCCATAAACTGCAGGACGAGATCATTGTCATACTATGTGAACTTGAGATATACTTCCCTCCAGCATTCTTCGATATCATGGTACATCTCATGATCCATATCGTCCCGAAGATACTGGACCTAGGTCCCGTGTTCCTACACAACATGTACCCATTGGAAAGGTACAATGGGGTTGTGAAGCGCTACGTTCGTAACAGGTCACAACCGGAAGGTAGCATCATCCAAGGCTATGCAAGCAAACATTTGAATTTTTGCAAGAAAACATTTGAATTTTTCATATATTTTCTTGATAGGAGCTTAAAAGATACATAGGTACCTAGATATGAATTTTTCTTCCATTTAGAGGCCTTTTCAAAGATACTTGTAGTTCAAATTTGAAATATATTCAGTAAATAGCTAGATATTCATTTAATGCCTAAAAAATAGCAAATGATTTCAGAAAAATGCCTAACTTTGACACTAACCCGAAAACCCTAAAATACCTAAACCAAAAACACAAAAACCCTAACCCTAACATCACCTTAAACATGAAAACCTAAAATTAAACAAAGCCCCACCACCACTGACGGACGGAGACCATCCGCCCGTCAGCGCTGACACTAACCCTAACCCTAGCGAAGCACCACCTCCACTGACGGGCGTTGATTGGTGCCCGTCAGTGGAGATACCTTACCACTGACAGCCTCATCTCCACTGACGGGCCTTTAATTGCCGCCCGTTAGTTGTAACCCACCTCCCTTATAAGCCACGCCCGGGACTTGGCAAAAATTTCACTAAGTCCCGCGTGTTCTTTTGAACCAGCAGCGAGACGCCACCGCCCCCCGACGCTGCTAGGCTGCTCCGCCGCCCCATCCGCCGCCCCCGACGCCCCCCGACGTCCCCGCCGCCCCCTCTGCCGCCCCCGACGCTGCCCCCGACGCCCCCCGACGTCCCTGCCGCCCCCGACGCCGCCCCCCGACGCCCCCCGACGTCCCCGCCGCCCCCTCCGCCGCCCCCGACGCCGCCCTCGACGCCCTCGACGTCCTCGCCGCCCCGCGGTAAGTACCCTCACTCTCTTCTCCCCTTCAACACTCTCTACTCCTAGGGCTGTTTGGCGCAATGGTGAATTTGTGCTTGTCTGTGATGCGGTTCATTGCTTGATTCACTGTTTTGTGCCTCCTGTGAAGTCTAGCAGAAATGAAGAACAAATGCTCCTAGATTTTAGTCTAAGTTATGTGATGAGTTGCTTTTCTGAGAAAGAGGTTAGAGAAGGGTAATAAAATCTGATAAGAATGGACGCTCAATTGGTCTTTAGCTAACCGATGATGATGCCTTTGCATATGAAGTGATGGTGAATATTTTCATATTGTTAGGCTGATAAGAACAGATGCTAGGTTTGGTTTATTTTTCCATTTTGGTGATGAGTAAATCTGAGAAAGAGTTTTAGAGAAAAAAGTATAATTTTTATAAGAACAAATGCTACAATGTTACCTAGTTAATTGGAGGAACAGAACGACACTTGATCCAGTCTGTTTTGTTGTTGTAACATTTTATCTGAGAAGGTTTTGGAAATTGCTCAACTAAGATAAGAACAGATATGACACGTGTCTTTTACTGATCATTTCAAGGCATTGATGCTTACTATTTTTGCTAAACTATGCTACCTTCCTCTGATTTGATCATTAATCATCTACTGTTTTTCTACACTAAGATGAAATGGTTGCTAGTATACTTGCAGTCCTTACTTCTTCCCTGGTGCTATTGATATAATGGTCACTATGCAGTATGCTTCACCTTCATATCAGTTTATTAACTGAAAGAACAGCAAGTCTACACTTATTTCTTAATTAATTTCTGTGATGGTTTAAACTGAAAGGATTCAAGAAAAGTGTTGTCAACAGATACTCTTTCTAGATTCTTTGCTATGCTACAATGTTGATTAGCATTTTTAAAGCAGATTGATAAGAACAGATACTAGCTTGGTTTCAGTTGATTGCTTCTTGCCTCTCTCAATATATGTATAACATGATCTTGTGTTAACCCTTGATGGCCTGCCCTTGTCTTCTTGCTCCTCCACTCCTGCTCGTGGTGATCCTGGTGATCCTCGTCTTGTTCTTGCTGCCTTAAACTCTTGGGGCTTGAGCTCTAATGTGCTACGTACTGCTCTTGTGGTTGGACTGCTATTGGACTGTTAATACTTTCACCAAGATCCATGTAAAATATACATAGGGTTCTTTTACACTTAGTAACAGTTCCAGTTGACTTGTAAGCTATTAATGATGTAGTGAACTTGATATATTTTAGCGGATTGGAATTTTTTTTGATTGGATTGCAACTTGTTTGTGATATATATGTAAATATCAAACTTGGTTTATGCTCAAACCCTATACCGTTCCTTTGTCATACTCCTATACATGTATACTTGTATTTCTGTTATTTTTTTAATTCCTTTGTTGTATTATGGATTGAAATTTGAACACATGCAATGTACAGGTGATAATTCACTTAGCAGACTTGTTCATTTGAGCTATGATTAATCATGGAACTGAGTGCATTATGGTTATTAAATACTCCCTCTGTTTCACTCTGTGTCCTTAACCAATAGCACAACTCCTTGGAGCCATGGCTCCACGCTCTAGCAATGTTATGGTTATCTATACATTGCAATTTCATGGATGTACAAATTTTTTCAAATATGGCACACATTCATACACAACTATTTAGATTGATCATGTGAAATTGATGTCAATAGATCCTATTCGAAAAATGGCCGCCAATGGTACTCCCGCTGGGTCGCCGACCCGAGCACTAGAGCCCGTTAATGAAAGCATGGCCCCCCTCGACGTGGCGGCACCGATCGACACCCCAACCCTGGAGGCGCCCAAGCAAGGTGCCTCCGAGCCGGCCAAGGAACTTGCCTACAAGGCGGCCAAGGATCTTGCCCTCGAGCTTGCCTCGAACTCCAACTCCTCCAACGATGACTCTGGCTCTGAGTCAGGTCCTAAAGAGGAGGCGCATAAAGAGGAGGTAGTGTGTCCGGCCCCGACCAGGTCTCTGAAAAGGAGGAAAGGCAACCAGTTGCCAGACAAGACGTATATCATCACTCGTGTCGACGACATCAAAGACGTTCCAGCGAGTCCACATAAGGCCGCCCGGACCTTCAGCAACGCCTGTGGGTGCATAGTCCGCGAACAAGTTAAGATCACGTGCAAAGAGTTTAGCCAGTTGACTCAGTCGACAAAAGATGCTCTCTTGACGAAACTGTGGGACAAGTACCAGATTCCTGCCGCTGACAAGGACAGAGTCGAAGTGCAGGCCCTTCGCATCATGGCTAGGGCTCTGAAGACTTGGCGATACGACGCTCAGAAAGTCGTGGACGACGATTGGGATACTAAGATTAGTAAAAGATGGTCCAAGATACAGAAGGAGGACTAGGACGAATTCATTGCTCAAATAAGGAGTCCAGAATTCCAGGAGAAGAGTCGCTGGGGGAAGGAGCTTCGCTCGAAGAACACATTGGACCACAAGCTCGGCAGCCGCGGATATCTAGGGAAGAGACCGAAGTGGGACAGAGAGGACGCCAAATTAGCGGCGGCTGGGAAAGCACCTTCTTTCGTGCATCTCAGGTAGACACGCGCTAGGGAGTACATGAGGGCGCACACGAGCTCTGACCCTGTGACGGGGTCACCAATTATAGAGTTCGAGGAACTCCAGGTGGTGGCCAACCAGCTGGTAACGACTCAACCCATCGTCTTTTCTTACTTAATTACGTTGTATCCAAATACGCTATCTTCTCATCAAGTAATATAACTTGCAGACAGAACTGAGCCAGCAGCCTGGAAGCCCGCAGGACTCCGTCACGAGCTGCCCAAGGTGGAGCGACGATCTGGCGAAGGCCCGACAGAAACCAGAGCATCGGGGCCATGTAGTAGACGTCGGGGATGGCGTTAAATGGGACAAGGTATTTCTCCGAAACCCCGAGGGTCACCGCCGCCCAAGGAGAGACAGCCAGGAGTTTATGGACAATCTGCGGGAGCAAATGCAGGAGATTGCCGAGCAGACGTGGTTACGTATGCAAGTGGTCGTAGTGCAAGGCCAGCAGAACATGCTTCCCGTTAACCAGCCGACTGAATGGAGTAGCTGCGCATCCACCTCGGGGCCATGAATCCCATCGACAGCACCACCGTAAGTTTTGTCCGCTAAACGAGTCATTGTAGTAAAAGATGATTTCATTGTGCTGACTCTAATGAGGATGGCACATCTATCCTCTGTTTAGCAGGAGGCCACTAGATGCACGCTCACGGTGCAAATTCCTAGCATGAAGGTCCAGGTTGTGCACGGCCAGGTTTTCCCAACGCCGGAGGGGGCAATCCTGCACTGTGTTCCTATGCGGGAGCACCATGCGAAGGTGCAGGTGGATCTCGTCCTCAATGACTACAATGAGGTGTTAGTCCCTGTCCCCCCCGAAGCGGAACTTACCAAGCGGAACTACTTCATCCAGTGGCCGAAGAGCCAGATTACTATATCCGTGGCGACCTCTCCTCGCACAGTCCCCTCATCCAACAACCCCTCTCCATCAATCAGACGATCTCCATTGGGGCTCAGCCAATCAGCTCCATCCTTTAAAGACCTGGAAGACCATCTTGTCGGGGACCAGCACATGTCACTGATTTTGCGGTCCCCGGAAGTGTCGGAAAGGCCCTCCGAGGTTCAAGGCGACCCCCTGGATCAACGCAGGGGAATATTATCTCTCCCGCCACACTAGCTGGAACGCTGGAAGCAGCGATGGCGGCAGGCAAGAGTCCGGAGCCGCTACAGAAGAGGAAGAAAAGCAAAAAGAGACGGGCTGGCACCGGCGAGAAGGAAAGAAAGGAACAGGTGCAGAAATCCTTATCCTTCTCAACATCGTCATCCAAATTATCTACACGGAGCATGGGTCTCTAGCTAGAGGTTTACTATCCAGGTCAGGACTTGCTCCCGCAGGATGAGCCAGACAATCTTTCAAAGGACATGAAGGCACTGCATGAAGATTACCTAAAGATGTCCAGAGATCCTGATACATTCTGCCAATATTAGAAGGTGAAGGTGCCAAGGGAATACAATTTCTTCATGCAAAATGACCAAGACACCTTCGACATCAACTTTGAAGACCTCTTCAACATGTACAACCTCTATGGGCTCGACATCACGATGGTTAGGCTATGGGCTCTCTACCAAGCCCAAGAGTGCAGACGTCTACGCGACTCCAATATTGGCATAATCAATCCGATACGCATGAACGAAGGCTATGTCGCGACCTCGGACGGTTGAGTCTTTCTTGAAGAATACCTATCGTATGCATTCGTGATTCATAAGGACAAGGAGTACATACTAGCCCCCTACAACCCTCCGTAAGTCCTAAACTTAGCACCGTGGAGATTTTTTTTGTTTTTTACGTACGTATCTCCGCCATCTTATGTTCATTTATTCACATTTACGCAGCGACCACTGGGTCCTCATTGTGATCGTTCCAAGCTGGGCCAAGGTATTTTACTTTGACTCCTCAGCAAAAAAGACATCGGACATCAGCAATATCACTAAGATTTTGGATACAGCTTTTTTCAAAGCCAAGTTCTCGGGGCATACTAAAATACCTGCAAAGGTGACAAAAATGGTACACCATTACAAGTTCCCTTGCAAAGTTCAGCCAGAAAATAGCGTGACATGTGGGTACTACACCTGCGCCCATATGGATTACTTTGTCCGGTACAAGAACATGCATTGGAAAGATATGAAAGAACTGAAGGCTTGGAGCGAGCTGGGAAGTCACTTGTACGACTAGCGTCAGGACTTTGCCCGCATCCAAAAAGTCTTCACCAAAGTCATCAACCTTGAAGTCATCAATCCAATGGGTGAATTCTACGCCGACCCCCAATTTCCGAAGCCAAGCTTAAGCGGGCATCAATAGATTCGTTGTTTCTGTAATTGAAGAATAATTATTTCATACTTGTGATAGAGGTGAAGTGTACGTATTATATATGTGATTACGAATGTGTTATGTGATTATGAGATTTGACTATGTGAATGAATAGTTGCTATAGCCTGTGATTATGAATAATGTAATTGCTATAGCCTGTGATTATGAATGATCTAACTGTGATTATGAGGTATCACAAAGCCTTTTTAGTTAGTAGTTACACAGGCCTCTACTGACGGGCCCTTATTACATGCCCGTCAGTGTAATATTACCTCTACTGACGGGCACCTATGACACGACCGTCAGTAGTACCACAACCAGGAGCCTCCCACGAGGGGTCTCCTCTGACGGACAAGTCGTGCCCGTCAGTAGTAATGAACACTACTGACGGTCGGGCCACCCGTCAGTGGTGTGACCCCCTCCACTGACATTTCCAGGGTGACGGTCCCCCTGTCCGTCAGTAGAGGGGGTTAAGCGACCGTTAGTGCTGACCCACTCTGCTGTAGTGTTGGGTGGAGGTTTATGGGTATGGAGAAGGTTCTCCAAACGATGATATTTGTTTTTATTATATTTTTGGCATTTTTGCGAGAAATTCTTTATTTCCTACAAACAAGTTGACGCACCAAAACTTGTGGAAATAGGTCAATATAGATGCTAATTTGTATAAAATTATAATATTTCCTAGCCTTTTATGAAATTCTCGGGGGTTAAATATTGGAAATATCATGTGTCAACAAAGGCATAACAAACTCAAGTATTTAGCCAAAGTTAGAGGTTCTAGGATTAAATTCATTAGTTCTAGAAACTGCCTCTAGACACATTTCTCAAAAAACTCACAAGTTCTGGGATTTCATCGGAGGTTCTGAGTTTGTGTTCTATCCGGCCAAATAGCAAATTCAAACACCCCAGGAAACTCTCAGATGCTCTGATATCTGAAAAGTTGTGGTCAGAACCAATTTCTGAAAATTCTGAACTTTTTTCTGGGCTTTCGACTTGCTTCTACACAGAGAGCGAGGAGAAAGTCCGAGGATCTAGGAAAGATTCTGGAAGTTCTGAGTTACACTGACATATAGAATTCTAAACTAAACTGCATGATTTCCTATGGGAATCTGATTGAATCCAGTGCGAATCGAATGGATAGATCGAGATTTACCACTAGGAAGGCCTGTGACAGGATGAACAATGGTGGAGTTTGCAATTCTAGCAGTTGGGCGCTAACTCGGTGGCGACGGTGGGTAGGAAGGAGGCCCAATGTCGGCGGAGAAAGGTTGACAGTGGTCGTGGCTTGACCGGCGAGGTTGAGCTGGCGTCCGGTGGTGAGTCAAGTTGTCCTAGGAGGAGTGGCGGTGCTAGAGTTGCTAGACCTCGGGGGTTTTGAAGTGGAAATTAGAGGTTCTGAGGTGAGATAGGGTTAGGTCGCTTTGGTCGCTTAAAGGAATGGTCCAACGTATAACTCAGAGGTTCCAAGAAAAAGTCAGAGGTTCTAAGTTTCTCAGAAAAGCATGCGAATGAACTCGGAAACTTGTATTTGCTCATTGCAAGAACAATGCCTCCTTAGTGTGTTCACACATCTTAAGCTCCAAAAATCAAAGCAAACACATGTGCAATACTTCAAGCAATGTTTCGAGAATCTAAGATATTTAGCTCACTCCTCAAGTCACAAAACCTATGCTCATCTAAGGGCTTGGTGAAGATATCCACTAATTGTTTTGTCGTCCTTACATGGGTCAAAGCTATATCTCGTTTTGTTACATGATCTCAAAGGAAGTGGTTTTAGATATCTATGTTCTTCATTCAGGAGTGTTGGACAGGGTTGTTGGCTATTTTGTTTGCACTTTCGTTATCACACAAAAGAGACACTTCTTTCAAATTGACACCATAGTGCTTCAAGGTTTGCCTCATCCGAAGTAATTGAGTGCAATAACTACCCACGGAGATGTACTCCACTTCGGTGGTGGATAGGGCTACAGAGTTGTGTTTCTTGGATGACCACAACACTAAAGATCTACCAAGGTATTGGCACATGCCATATGTGGACTTCCTATCAACCTTGCAACCCACATAATCCGATTCAAATATCAAACAAGATTGAAAGTAGCACCTTTGCGATACCACAAACCTACGTTGGGTGTGTGAACTAGATATCGAAGGATTTTCTTGACAGCCACTAAGTGACACTTCTTGGGAGCGGCTTGAAATCTTGCACACATGCTAACACTTAGCATGATGTCGGGCCTAGATGCACAAAGATAGAGGAGGGAGCCAATCATGAATCGATATACCTTTTGATCCACAGGTTTACCTTCCACATTTAGGTCAAGGTTGCAGTTGGTTTGCATGAGGGTGTGGATAGACTTGGCTTTATGCATGTCAAACTGCTTGAGCATGTTCTTGGTGTACTTGCCTAAACTTATGAAAATCCCTCCTCGGAGTTGCTTGACTTGTAATCTAAGAAAAAAATTCAACTCCCCCATCATGAACATCTAAAACTTGTCAGCCATCATCTTACCAAATTCTTCACCAAATGCATTATTAGTAGACCAGAATATGTATCATCCACATATATTTGACAAACAAACAAGTCGTCATCAATGAACTTAGTAAACAACATGGATTCAACCTTCCCAATTTTGAAACCCTTTTTGAGTAGCAACTCCTAAGGCACTCATACCATGCTTTAGGAGCTTGTTTGAGTCCGTATAGTGCCTTAGAGCATCTTCAGGTAGCCATCCAAATATGAGCCTCCATATCTCCATATGGATGGCCATCCATATTGGTTCTTCCTCGATATCACCTACCCACTCCAGCAGCACATCCATATATTATCCTCCATATTCTCCTCTTCTATTTTCTAATAGTATCTTATAACTAACAATGTTCTTATTCATATTTTAGAAAATTAGACAAAGCTGGTTACCGTTATGCTAAACAAAATAATCTAGTCAACCGTGAAGGTGATATATTTTATATTATAGTAATTATTCTCCTGTTCTAATAAATTTGGTTAATAGGACCCATCCAATCTAGATGCCAGGGTTGAAGCTTTCCTTAAGATGTTTGAAGGCACTAGATGGTCCAACCTGGACAAATTCCCCATCTCCCTGAACTCTCCCGAGCTCCCTCATCTCCCTGAAATCTCCCTGTGCTCCCTCACCTCCCTGAACTCTCCCCGTTCTCCCTCACAGATCCCCCGAGCGCCCCTTCCCCCGACCTCCCTCGAGCTCCCCCGAGCGCCCCCTCCCCCAGCGGCGCCCCCTCCCCCGAGCTCCCTCCTTCCCCCCAGCGGCACCCCCTCCCTCGAGCTCCCTCCCTCCTTCGGCGACGCCCTCCTCCCGGAGCTCCCTCCCTCCCCTCGTGGTGCCCCCTCCCCTGAGCTTCCTCCCTCCCCCAACGGCGCCCCCTCCTCGGAGCTCCCTCCCTCCCCCAATGCACCCCTCAGTGGCTCCCACACCCAGCGCCGCCGCTCCCAGATCTAGAGCAGGGCAGGCTGCGGGCGGCGTTTGGTGGCAATGCTTGAGCAACGGCGGGCGACGGGCACATTTGGCAGCAGGGCTGGCGCATCACATGGTGGTGGGCGACGGGCAACATCTGGTGGAAAGCTCCGGGAAGGAGAAGTTGGCGGGAGATGGCAGGGAAGCAGCGTCGGGGAGGTGGCAGTTGGTGGATGGAGGCCGGAGGAACGCACACCACATTTGGCATTCGGGGAGTCGCGTGCCCTCCAAAATGGCGGCTGCGATGGAAGGCCTGCTGGAGTTCCTTTTTTGGCCTCGGACGTGCTATTTGAAGATGGAGGCTGTGATAGCGTCCCTGCTGGAGATGCTCTTATGGAGCTTGTATACGTGGTAGGAAATTTAGGGTTTTAAAAATCTAGGGGTTGTTCGACAAAGACTAATTCATTGGTCTTGCCGTTAACAAAAGCACTTTTCACATTCATTTGATAAAGCATGATATTGTGATGGTTAGCATACGCAAGCAAGATCCTAATATCCTCTAATTGAGAAACTAGGGCATAAGAATCCAAACCTTCGACTTGTGTGTTTCCTTGGGCCACAGTTTAGTTTTGTTCCTCATGACTTGTCCGTCCTCGTCTTGTTTGTTGCAAAAGACCTATTTGGTGCTATTGAATTTTGATTTGCTCTTTCCACAAGCGTCTACTCCTTGTTCGGGGTGATGTTTTTCAACTCTTTGTGCATAGCGTTCACCTAGTTCAGATCTTCGAGAGCATTAGCACTGTTAAGTAGGCTCCAAAGAGAAAACAAACAAGTAATCACTACTGTAGATTGACCCTCTGCTGAAACGTACCCCTCCACTGACGGGCGCTGTCTTGCCCGTCAGTCATCTAGTGTACCATTGACGGGCGTATGACAGCCCGTCATTGGAGATGCAGCCAAACCCAGCGATTTTGGCAAAAAAACATACCACTGACGGGCAGAAATTTTGGACCGTCAGTGGTGCCTTGCTTCAATGACGCGCAGCTCTACTGACGGGCCAAAACATCCGGCCCGTCACTGGTCCTTTGACCTCTACTGATGGGCCAAAACTTGTGCCCGTCACTAGTTCTATTTGGCCCAGCTCCAGCCCGATTGTCTCCCGGTATAAAACCCTACCCCTAACCCTGACCGTCCCCATCTCAATCCACCAGCCACCGCCTCCTCTCCTCTCTCACCCCTCTACCACAACCGGTGCCCCCTTCTTCTCTTCACCCATGCCGAGCTTCCCTTTTTCTCCTCCAATGCGCCGCCGCCGCCACCTATGCCAAGGCTCACCGCCGTGCCGTCCTTGGTCCTGCTGTGGTTGCTTCCATGGTCTCGCCCAGATCTCCCCCACTGGTACCTGCGGCCTTTCTCGGCTCCGCTGCCTTCTCCCTCACCGCTCCCCTCGGTGCCGCCGCGGGGTCCTCTGGAGCGCGAGCTCCTCCAGAGCATCACTCCGCTCGGCGTGGTTGCCTTCCGGCTTCACCGCTCCTCCTATGGCCACCACCCGCCCCGCTCGAGTGTCCCTTGCCTCGCCGCCCGAGGCCGCCGCGACCCCAGCGTCGTAGCTCGAGTGTGCTTCCGAATCCGCGCGCTCGGAGCAGTTCTGCCGCTCTGCCACCTCCCCTCGCCGTGCCGACCTAGGAGCAGCAGCGGCTGTGCGACCGTGGGGAGCTCACAGATCCGGCGCTGGCCATCCACAACAGAGGTACGTCGAGTCCTTGCTTCTCCGCAGGTGATTCGTCGCCTGGAGCAGAGGTTGTGGTGCTGATTTCGTGGTTTCTTAGCTATTGGTCTAGGGTTCGGAGATCGTTGGGTCGGCTACTGCCATGTTCTCCAGGATCTCCCAGCTAGGGGTGCGGATTCTGCGCGAGACTAGAGCTGGTTGGTATCTTCTCCCCTTTGTGTTGCCATGCTCTCTGTCCATTGCTTATTGCGCAGGAATCAGGTGAAAATTGTTCTCTTTGGCCTTATGCTGTTCTGGGTTTTGGGTTGGTTAATTTCGTGAAGGTACAAATTTGCCTCTTGTTTCTCATTCGTGTTGATTATTGCCAATTTTGTGCACCAAGCAACTTGTTGAACAATAGAAGTAGTTACCACCATGGTCAACTCAGCCGGCATTCAGCCCTAGCGGTTAGTTCTATTGTACTACCATTGTTGCGACTGCTAGTAGAGAACTTAAATGAACATGCCCTTTGTATCTTCTGTCACTGATAATATAACCATGTCATTGATAATTGTCTTGTCTATACATGATGCTCATAGGAGTTGTTTGTGTTTCAAATTCAGCTAGGAATGCACGTGCACATCTTTTTGTAGTGAAATCTGTTTTGTACCTTCCGAGGTGATGACTTTATGTGTAATGGACAATGGTCTATATTTTTTCAAAAGAACATCCTCTTCTCCACCACTACAGCTAGTGGTAATCATGACGAAGGCAGTCAGGACAAGGAGAAGTGAGTGTATTTGTCTCTGCTTTCTTTTTTATATAGCATGAAATTTGAATACCTAGCCATTTTTGATATACTTATGCTTCAAAATTTGATATACTTATGCTTCTTGTTATATTTCCTTATTCTTGAATGGCATCTGCATTATGGAAATTTCCTTATACTTATGCTTCTTGTTTATATTTTCTTTCCCTTCCTCCCCAATTCTCTTACTAAATCACAGGAAGTGAAGTATGATTTGTGGGTTCAGCTATTGTGGTTAATTGGTAAATTAGGATACGGTACTGTGGTATGAGCTGTTTTACCCAAAATTTGGGATATGGTACTGAATTTCAGATGCATATTTTTTAGCTGGATTGTTGTTGTGCCATCGAAACTTTGTAATGAGTTGTAATTTTGCATATTGGATGTAATTGGAATGTATATTGGATGTATATCAGATAATGTATACATTGGAATGTATATTTTGTATATTGGAATGTATATTGGATGTATATCAAATAATGTATTGTTTTTTGAATTTTTTTTCATCCCTGAAAATCTACTACTGACGGGCCTCTAAAGAAAGCCCATCAGTGGTGACCAAGGCTCTGCTGACGGGCCCTGGGCCAGCCCGTCAGTGGTGACCAAGTCTACTGACGGGCACTAGGCCCGTCAGTGGAGGACACCCCTCCACTGACATTCCCAGGCTGACGGGCCCGCAGCCCGTCAGTAGAGGATGCTTTTCGCCCGTCAGTAGAGGCCCGTACTGTAGTAGTGAATGTACATTAAAATTGGTAACAAGGGAGCGAGTTTGAGTTGCTTTACACATGTTGCCAAGTATTAGGTCGACTGGATGGTCCCGTTGCAAGTTTCTATTGATCCTCAGATGACCCGTTTGCACTTGAGGTGGAGTTTCATCATCATGTACATGGGTTGCCTCCATGCTTTGGACTTCGCCTTGAGTGGATGTGGGAGGCTCCACTTAAATTGATGATGTGCTCTCCTTGACCTTGGTTCGCATCACATCTCTAAGTGACATGTTTTTTATTGCATTTGCCAACTCATCATCACCTACATCATTAGGCACATTTTTTACCTACGAGCCATTAGTCTCATCAAATTTTACATTGCACATCTCCTCAATTATACATGAAATATTATTGAAGACATGATAGGCATGTGTATTGGAAGCATAACCGAGAAAGAAACCCTCATCACACATAGGAGCAAAATTTGGAAGTATTTTCTTCATATTAAGTATATAACATTAGCTCCCAAAGATGTGGAAGTAATAGACATTAAGCTTGTTCTCAGAAATGAGCCCGTACAGCATCTTCTTCAAGAGTAAGTGAAGATAAAGGCGGTTGATTAAATGGCACGCCATGTTGTTGGCTTCTGCCAAAAAACAATCGGGAGTCTTGTACTCGTCAAGCATTATTCTTGTCACCTCGATGAGCATGCGATTCTTCCTCTCCACCACGCCATTTTGTTTCGGGTTATAGCCGAACTATGACTTGTGCTTCACATGTTCTTCATCTAGGAACTCATTGATGTTTATATTCTCAAACACGGTTCCGTTATCGCTTTTGACATTTTTGATCTTCAACTTGAATTCCTTTTCAGCTCTAATGGCAAATTTCTTGAAGATCTTATATGTTTCTCCCTTGTTATGCAAGAAAATATCACGTGTAGCGACAAAATTCATCAAAAATAACAAACCCATAGGAGTTTACCTCCTATCAAATAGGTCCATGTGGAAAAAATCGAGTGGCCTTGTGGTAGTCATGATGTTCTTAATTGGATATGGGCCACCAACTCGCTTCCTAGCTTAGCATGCACTACAAAGATGATCTGATGTGGACATCACCTACACCAAGGGTGAAGACCCCACAACTCACTCAAGCTCACCAAGTCCACCTCCAAAACTAAGTGGTCCAATGACAAGAGCTCGAGCTAAGGCTATACAACATGAGGTGACTCTATTCCTTGATACATCTTCAATTGACTTGAGCTTGAATGGTATGCTACCTGATGCTTCGACTCTATACTTGCTCAGGTATGAAGGGTCAACAAAGTGGAGCGAAGCCAAGTGGAGGAAGAGCCCAGCCTGCCTGAAATATATGTCCGGACATTCCGGAGGAACTAGCCCGAACACTCCGAATGCACAAGCCGAAGAGCTCCTCTCGGGATGGTACCCGGACACTCCGGTACCAAACTCAGACACTCCAGAGGGGTACCCGAGAGCAACACTGTCTAGCTCCACACCCGGACATTCTGGGCCTCAGCCCCGGAATCTCCGGACGTCCTCTGCCCAGATTGTCAGCTCCCACCCTCCGGACGTGCATTGACTGGCGACGTCAACACGTCCGAACATTCCGAATGAAATACCCCGGAATGTCCGGACGCACTGTCTACGCACAGTAATGGGCCGAGGCCCATGTAACGAGTTGGCTTATCCTCCAAGGGTTACGGGGTTATGACTATAAATACCCGTACCCAAACCCTAATTAGGGTTAGACTTGTTGTTTAGGACATAGTTGAGCTTTGCTCCTAATCTAGGGTTTCATCCCTCTAGATTTGGAGTTCCACCCTAGGCCTTCCTTTCCCTGGATTGTACGGATCGGCTCGTGCCTCCGAGTGGTAAATGTGGCACTCAATCAAGAGGATTGTTGATTTGGTCCCTAGTTCCCAAAGGCTTTCCCATTGGGGTTTGTTGTTGGGGTGGGATTCCATTTAGGCTTTCCTAGTTATCCAATCCAATCCGTGAAGATCGGGAGCACTCCGTATCACGATCCTTGTCGAAAGTTACATTCTTGACACCAATGATGTATTCATGCTTGAGTAGCTTGTCGTGATTCCTCATCCCACATGGGCCAACCTCCGATGCCATAGCCAAACTAAAGAGGAATTTGCGCACAAGCATGTTTGTATACATGATTTGTTAGAGCAAAAGTCAACCAAGTAGAGATTAACTTTCCTAAAAATTTTGAAGACTAATGAGTGATCGTTGCTCTTGGTCACAAAATACCATGCTTAGTGAAGTTACACTCAAGATCAAAATCACATATTTGAGACACATATAGCAAGTCATAGCTTAAGGACTGCACAAGAAAAATATTAAAAATGTATAGGTCATTTGAGATTACAAGCTTACCTAACCCTATTACCTTTCCATTTACATTGTCACCAAAACGATGTTCGCATGTGTTGATCCTCTACTATCAAATGAGGTGCACATGTCCTACCCTCCGGTATATGATCTGTGCATCCACCTTTGAGCACCCAACTTTGTTCACCAGAGGTGCAGTCCTAAAAACAAGTTTAGGCATGTTTAGTTACCCATACCTTCTTGGGTTCTTGGGAGTTAGACACAAGAACTTTAGACACCCAAATGGAACTCTTCCTAACATGATCACAAATTTAGCACCAACAAATTTGGCTTTGATCTTACCATCCTTGCCCTTTCTAAGCACATAAGATGCATCAAAGTGACCATTAAGGTCAGGATGACCCCTTTTAGCCGAATGACCTTCAAAAGTAGAAACTTGCACTTGCTTCTCCTTGGCTTGCATGAACTTGGGTTTGGGACATTGTCGAGGTGTCCACACCTTACCTTTATGATTGGACATTGGGGTGAAACCTAAACCCTCATGGTTGAAGTTCTTCTATTGGTGGCTCAATATCTCGTTGAGGGACACATTACCCTTATAGCACTTAAGCAACCAATGTTCGAGTTGCACCTTCAACCTAGCATTTTCACTCACAAGTGTCACTACTCATGATATGGGGTTAGAAGCACTAGTGACATAACATGAGTAATATTAGGAGAATCCATGGGCAAAGAGGTACACTTGAGACAAAGCATATAAATACTTTCTTGATATGTAGTCATTTGCTTTTCAAGGAGAGAGAGAGATTCGTTCCCTTAAGGATATCATGAGATATTTTAAGAGTTTCATAATCTTGTTTCTACCTGATGTTCTCAAGCCCAAGATTCTCATGAACACTTCTAAGCGCCTCATGAGACTTTTCAAGTCTACAGTATGAGACCTTAAGCTCCTTGTGCTTAAGAGTTAGGGTTTCATTTTTCTTTATCTTGCTCACATGCAATGCCTCTTGCTTCTCAAGAGTTGCAACAAGAGAACAATAGTTTAGCATACTCAAGTAATCAAGATGATCAAGAAAATCATCATCACTATCATCAAAAAGTAAAGATTTTGTGATTTGAGATACCTTTGACCCCTTTGCCATCGGTAAATGGGTGCCTCGTCGTAACTTGAGTGGTCAAGGAGGGACTTGGCAGGTGTTGGACTTGCCATGGTGACATCGGTGACCTTCATCGGAGTTAGAGTTGGAGCTCGAGTCATCAGTATCTCATTCCTCATCAACATGGCCTTGGGCCTTGTAGTGGTTCTTCTTTATGAACTTGCCCTTCCCATGGTGCTCCTTCTTCTTGTACCCCTTCTCCTTCTTGTTGGTAAAATTGGCGATGAAATGTCCCGTCTTGCGTGCACTCGAAGCATGCCCTCTTGGTGAATTTCCTCTTTGTGTCTGTTGTGTACTTGTGGCGTCTCTCTTTGCCAACAAAGTTGTCAGCACTGTCCCTCTTGAACATCTTGGAGAATGTTCTCACGAATAGAGTGATTTCATCTTCATTAAGTTCCACTTCCTCTTCATCATCGCTTGAGTCTTCCTCGACAATGTGCTTGGCCTACAAAGTGATGTTACTCTTGAGGCTTGACTTAGAGGCCACAAGCTCCTCCTTGTAGTGGATTGCCATCTCATGAGCAATGATCCTCCCAAGCACCTCGCTGGAAGTCAACTTCTTGAAGTCATCCCACTCATGGATAAGCATCACCAAGTACTCGTACTTGGTTGAGAGGGCTCAAAGAATCTTCTTGACAATGAAGTGGTTGTTGATCTCTGGACACCCAAGGGACTTCAGCTTGTTCACAATGTGATTGAGGCAGGTGAATATTTCATTCATGCCCTCATTCTCTATCATGGTGAAGCGGTTGAGCTTGCTTGTGTGAACATCGAGCTTGCACTTCTTAATGAAAGTTCCCTCATGGATCTCTATGAGCATGTTCCATATGGTCTTGGCATCCTCAAGCGTGCTCACCCGATTGAATTCATCTAGACTCAATGTGTTGCAGATAGCATTTGCCACTTGGGCATTGAGGTGGATGTTTCGGTAGTCATTCACTGCTTAACCATCAATAACAAAATGCCATATGCTTGGGCTAATGGCCATTAAGTGCATCTTAATTTATGTTTCCAACTAGCGTAGTTTGAACCATCAAAGTATGGAGCTCTCTCCACATACATCACCTTGCTAGATGACATCCTATCTCTCTAGACGGTGAAACTTAAGAACGGGGGCGGGGGTGAATAGGAGATTATCTAGAACTTCTAGATTGGGAGTGAATACGAGATTATCAATTGAAAGGATCTAGACTATCAACTAGAGGGGGTGAATCAGAGATTATCTAAAACATCTATCAAAACTAAATCCTATCCATACTAGTGAGCAATAATCGCAGAAAGTAAGCATGGAGGAATTTAAAGTACAACCACACGAGAAATAAGGATTTGTTGTCGAAGTTTGAGCCTTTGGCGAGGCTATATGTCTTTGTTAAGGAAGCTTGATCCAATGATCAACTGGGTCTGAAACATGTGCTTCCCTCAAAGGGCTTGCCAATGTGAAGTGCCCGCTCTCACTTGTGGTAGCTCTACAACTTGCGGTAGGCAAGCTCCAAACCCTCACAATCTTCTAGGGGGTAATTCACAAACTACTCAAAGGCTCCCAACCGACCAACCCCTAATGTCTAGGAGACACCAATCTCCAAGAGTAGTAGGTGTTCCTTGATGCTCAACTACAAATCAATCTCTCTTTCTCAAAGATTTCCTCACAAAGATAACACTTTGACTTTGAGAAAGGTGTGGAGTTTCACTTAGGAGAGCAGAGGGTTATATTAGCAAAGATTAATATGTGCAAAGAGGCTTGGGGGTATATATAGCCAACCCCTCAAAATTTATCCGTTATAGCAAAAGCGGAAAACCCAGAGGTTCCGAGTTTAACAAATCAACGGCTTTATAGTATGTATAGTAATGGAACTTAGAGGCTCTTAAAGGAACCCGGAGACTTTGGCATTTCAAACAACGGTTGTATACTGAGTCTAGAAGCTAATCTCAGGGACTCCGACTTATCCAATCACAGTGGACAAGAGCAGATGTCAGTAGTGCCAGCTCAGAACCTAGACCATCTGGAAAATTTTAAAATCCTTGAGCAAGGCAAAGTTAGAACAAATTTTGGCGGTTTTGACATTGCACGCAGAGCTTACGAGATTTTAGAGTGCTCAGTCTGAGCAAGACCCATGTGTGAACTAGGAATTTCTGACATACTAACTCAGACATGCTGAGATTTCAAAGGATTCATCAGAGCGTGGTCAGTACTTGAACTCGAACGTTCCGACATATTGACTAGGACATTCTTTGATTTCAAGGGATAAGCGCACAAAGGATTTTGGACACTCCAGAAACATCTAGGAGTTCAAAATTTGGAGTTGCAGGAATTGAGGTGAGATCAGAACCTGAACTCGGAGGTTTCCAAAACACAGCTCAGATGGTCCAACATCCTGAAACCTGGACAGATGGGTACCTTGGAGGCTTCGAGCTCCCAGATTCTCCATGCATATACGAAACTCGCATATATGAAATTGACATATTTCAAAGGCCTATTTGGATAGAAATTTTGATTCCTAACTGAGCATTAGCAAGGCATCTCACTAGCTTCCAAATATTAGCCCCTCTTAATAGTATAGCTTTCACTAAACTAATTGTGATTCCTCGAACCACTAGAAAGCTAGGAAATGATAATTAATCTTCATTTCTTCAAGCCGACCTTCCTTTCTTGAGGGTCATTGATGCTGGTTATATCACCACTTTTAGGACTAATATACATTATCACAATTGATGCACATATTAGTCCATTAATCATTTGTCATTAATCATCAAAACCCACTTAGGGGGCCAAGACGTAGTTTCACTAGCGCTATGAGCAATATTCTCTGCACAACTAATAAGTTTTGGAAGGTTGATCTCCAGGTTGATAGTCCTAGTCATTGATAGGTGGCGCCGACCGTGAGGAGTCGTCTCATGTAGCACGAGAATCGCCCCTGAGTATTCATCTACAGGTAGGAGTTCCCACTAGTCGAGGAGCATTCCCTCAATGTTTCAGACTATGTCAACTGCATGAATGAAGGTTTCATCATTATCGACAACAATGATGGCGAGGCATTTCAAGTTTTTGACTTGGAACACATTCTGTCAAGCAACTAAGAAGGGTTCATCGGTGAACCATCGACAACCGTCCGTCTTGCAGTGCCCTCTGTAGGGGAGTACTCACCAACCGGCAGTTCTGCATCCACTGCTTCTAAGCTAGTGCCGTAAAGAGTTGCATGAAACGTTTGTGCGAAGGTTGTTAGAACCAACAGTTCCTTTGCAAGTGACGACTCACCGATCATCCCCACCTTGAGAGAACTCTCAGGCAGAGAATATTACATAGAATATATTCTGTCCGCCACCAGAGTGGCCGGACCTGACCCTTCTAGAGGATAAAGTAAGCAGAGTTCCTCTAGAACAATACTACATGTGATTTTGCTCACGGATGCCATGTTGAGAAAATAGGGAGGCGCATGTAGGAAACTTATTTTGATCCTTCATTATGCCTTTTTTATAGATTTTGACAATATGAGCACATTCTCCCCGTCCGCGTGCTTAATGCTCTGAGAGGCTGTAGTGCTGGGGCTCCGACGTGATGGCATGATGTCCGAGCAATACCAGGTGCGAGGAGCTGAAGAATAAAAGTGATAGGAGGAGGTGGCCTAGAATGTCGCCATTGGTGCCGCTACATAGGCTCACGTCCTTTGGTGTTGCTGTGAACTCTTCACCAATCCTGACGGCACGAGCAGTAGTATGCCAGAAGTGCGCCAATGAGTACCGGTGGTAGGGGATGTAAACACGCCTCCCGAGGTAGATCACCCATCTCTAACAGCTAAGTAACTAACCGACGGATGTTTCGACACTATTCTAGTGGATGTGGCACAAGCGGTGATTAGAACATCAGGGCAAAACTCGAGGAGGCAGTGGATAACACCATAGTCATCCCAATGGCAGGGAATCCGACGATGTCAACAACTGCCACCGTAATGGATTTGGCCATCATGTGGACAACCACCGAGGGGCCAACCTCGAATACTTAAGTTGAAGAATACCTAGATTAAGAGGGGATGAAGCATGAATTCTAAACTCCATACATCCCTCAACAAAATTGTGTGGTGGAGAGGAAGAATTGGATGCTAATAGAGATGGCAAGAATTATGCTAGATGAGCACAAGACTTCTGACTATTTTTGGGCCGAAGCCGTCAATACCGCTTGCCATGCAACAAACTGGTTGTATGTCCACCACCTATTGAAGAAAACTCCATATGAGCTACTCACCAAAGACAAGCCTAACATCTAATAATTATAGGTATTTAGTAATAAGTGTTTCATTTTAAACCAAAAGAATAGGCTATCTAAATTTGCTCCTAAATATGATAACGGCCTATTGCTAAGATTGGATCAAATTCGCACACTTACCGAATCTTCAACAAAACCACCTGTTGTGTTGAGGAATCGTGTGATGTGCAATTTGATCAGAGCAATGGCTCTCAAGTATAGCAACTTGATCCAAATGACATAGGTGATGACGATCCATCTCAAGCAATCAAGAACACATCAATTGGTGAGATCAAGCCAATGGAGACTCAACAAACTTCAACAACATCTATGCAAGTTGAGCCCTCCACCTCCATGCAAGACTCAAGTGGAAATGTGGAGCAAGATGAAGAAGAAGGAAGATCAACTCCACAAGGTCCACTTCACCCTAGGCTTCACCAATGCATCCAATGCGATCATCCCATTGACCACATACTTAGTGACATGAACAAGGGGTGACGACTCTCTCACGTGTCACAAATTTTGTGAAAATTACTCTTTTGTTTCTTGTTTGGAAGCCGTGAATGTAGAAGAAGCACTTGATGATCCGGATTGGGTGATGGCAATGCATGAAGAACTAAATAACTTCATTCACAATCAAATGTGGTCATTTGTGGAAAGGCCAAATCAAACTATCATAGGCACAAAGTGGGTATTCTGGAAAAGTAAGATGAAGATGGTCAAGTCATCTGAAAAAAGGCATGGTTAATTGCACAAGGTTTCACTCAAATAGAAGGTTTGTGTAGCGACCCTATTCTCAAAACACGAGGTCAGTGTGAATTATGGCGAACAAAAATGATTTCCTTCATTTACCTGCATGCATATAAATAGTTCCAAATGACCTTGATTAATAATTAAGAACCCTAACATGAGCCTTATGATCAAGACGGAGTAGAACGGTGAAACCAGGTTCCTAAAACTCATGATTCAAAAATTCGTATACATTTCAAACCACTTCTCTATCCAAAAGTTTTTTTTACAAGTCAATTGAATCTTGTCGCTGTCCATTTGAATTTCAAATAAAATAAATAACTCTTAGATCAAGGAATAACAGTAAATAGAAAAGAAATAAGACAAAAAGAAAATTCCTCACCTCTCTTACCTGCCGTGGGGCCCACCCGGCAGATTTCCTTTTTCCCTTCCCTTTTTCTTCTTCCGCTGGCAGCTCCCCTCCACCTGGCAAACATGCTACACCCCTGCAGTCCTTTTCTTCTCTACACGCAACAGCAAGCTCCTTCTTCCCCAATTTCTTGCCCTCCCGATTTCTCCAATGCCGCGCTCTCACTTCCCAGCTCCTCTCCAGTGCTGCACCCCACCTCCCCTCGCCGCCTCGGCGAGCCGCCGTTGTCGCCGTCGCGTGCCTCAGCTGGTGGCCGACCACCGGCCTCCCCTACGCCGCAGCTCCTCACCGCCGCCCCTCCGCCACAGAGCTCACTGCCATTCCCCTTGTCTCGCCGCCACAACCCAACCGCACCTCCTGCCCCGCGCTCAGCAGCTCCACCCGCAGGCCGCATCCCCTGGGTCCGAGCCCACCGGCCGGCGAGCCAGCTCCAGCACCCCGCCGAGCTCTGCTCCACACCGCCCTCACCGGCCTCCTCCGTCGCCCTTGCTCCACCGGTGCCAAGCCTTCCTCGCGCACGCTCGCCCAGCCCTGGCCCTCTCCTCTTCATCGTGTCGCGCCGCCACCACAACCGGGCCGCCCCGCTACTGGATCTGCCGTGGCTGCCGTTGCCTTCCTAGGTCTCGCCGTCGCCCTAGCCCTTCTCCGCCGCAGCCGCTCTCGCCTCTCCCTTGCTCTGCTGCGCCGTCGGCCTCCCAAGACCCCGGCACTCCTCCCGGCGCTCCCCTGTGGCCTCCGTCTGCCATCCGCCTTAGCCCGAGCCCGAGCGGATGCCCCGCCTCGCCCAGGTCGTCGCCGGCACCGCTCGCCTCCAGGGCCAACCCAGGCCGCGTCCGCGCGCTCCCCGCGCTGCGCCTCCCTGCCCTGCCGCTGGGCCTGCCGCGGCAGCAAAATGCCGCCAGCTGGCTGCCGCTCATTGCCGGCCGAGCCCCGCCACTATTCGGTCGCCCTTCTCCACGCTCGGTCCCAGGCTACCGCTCGAGCTCCATCTCCGCCGACGACGACCTCAGCGCCCACGCTGCCCTGGCCGCGCACCCCCTTCTCCTTTCCCCTGCCAAGCAAGCCGCCTTCTCCAGTGAGCTCCTAATTTCCCCTTCTCTAATTCCAGATTCGGTTCTAATGCTTTGACTTGTGGAGATTTGAGCTCCTGCCTGCAAAACGTGTAAACGTTGATGTGCTCGGCTGTGAGTCTCTGCTCCTTGGTTGTTTATTCATACTCCTAATCGAGTACTAAGTTGACAAGTAATCGGTAAACTATTTAGAATCCATTCTCTAATCAACACGTATAGCATCTTGATTCCTCTTCTGCATGAGGTTCAAATTGAAGATTTTATACTCTGATGGTTGTGATATATGGATTTGTATATATGCGCTGATGGTCGGGTGATTTAATAAGAACAGATGCGGCATTAGGTCTTCAGCTCATGTTGAATGGATTATAACGTCCTGCTAAACGTAGAGCTAGGCGTTATTCAACCAACAAGTATCATTCGGTTAATGTACAGTTTGGTTAGTCCATTAGTAGCGCAAGAAATGCAATGACCAGTTAATTAAAAATTTACTTCGCCAATGTTAGGCAAACTCAATGTCGGTCCTAATAGTTACCGAACATGTTGCCACATGTATAGTCCTAACGAGTAATCAAAGTTCTGTAATAGTACGACTAATGCAATGAGTATATGAGGTTAAAACCTTCCTAACCATTTAGTTGAAATATCAAAGGCGCTGATGACTAGGGTTAATAGATTAGGATTAGAAAATCAACCAATACCGTTTTGTGTAGTTAGTCTAATTAAGACCAGTCAATAGGGTCTGATCTTTGCAACGTGCGAATGAAGAAATAATCGCTTTAGACAATCCTAGTGTCAATGTTTAAGCCGATTGATACTCTGTTGATGACCGATGGTTGATTTAACTAAGTTCTATCTGAATCTTAATTGTAGTAATTGATAATCAAAGAATTCGACACACTAATAACCATCAGTTGCACTCACTTAACTAAGAAATCTAATATCTGTAAAGATGACCAGATGAACCCACTTATTGTTCTTAGCTGATGAGATAATCTTGGAAATAAGATATGCAATACCTTGTTCTTTACTAAGAAGAAGACAGGAAATGCTAAAATCTAATTAGACTTGAAGCTTCGTAGGAAATGCATGCGCCTTCCGAGTAAAATGATTATTTCACCTAAGATTATCCTTGTACTTGTAGGCTTTCATAATGCCATTGCCATATGATGCTGTATTTAGAGATTTCAGAAATGACCAAATTGCACTGGTGCTTACTACTAAGTAGTAATACTAGAGAATCTAGCTTAACAGTAAAGATTAAAATGACTAACGTCATAACTCATCTAAGTACCGGCATATAATCGTGTTATCGTGTTACACATCCATCTTAGTTGCACATCTCAACAACCGAATGCATCCATATTAATCGTGACTCCATGTTCTCACCTACGACAACGAATCAATCGAATAAACCCTAACCCTAATTACAGATTTAAAGCCCTTCTCCTTAGTTGCATATCGTATCCCGTGCATGCATCCATGTTCTAAGTTCATCCATGATCAAAATTATAACACAGTTGAATCTAAACCAAAAATCGGGAATGAATACTAACCTGCTTTTGTACTTGCATGCTTTATCTTAAATCCACCGTAGTTGCATCCATATCACTGGCATTCAGGCATCTTCATTCTTTTTGAATTAGTTTCTTAGGGTTGCCTTTCTCTTTTTGGAGGTCACTCGCTTCTTACCGGTGTTTCGGGTATTCTAGACTTCTTGCGCATGATCCCCATACTTCCCCAGGCAACCAGGCAAGCTCCATTGCTTGTTGATTAATCATTACATTGTGTGTTAATCTTGTTTGGCATACTTAATTGGATTGACTTGGTGCTTGCGTGAATGCTTACTTAATCTGTGCTTGATGTCGTACTAGTATGTGTAAGTCTAGTGTTATGCAGCAGCTATGGCTGAGAATAAACTTGGTTGCCCTAATCACTTGAACTTACTTAAGTGAGATGTGAGAGCCGAGGGCGTGCACAATGGGTACGGTTGGTGTTAATTGCAGTGTGAAGGCGACCCAGGAGTAAGTAGAGTTTTGTCGTCACACCAACCTTATTTCAGCGTGTCACAATCCCTTATCACCGTGGGAACGTTAGCGGGAACCACCACTGAGGCATAGTTGAGGTAAGTCTCCATGCCCCTTGGAGGCTCGTTACCTCCAAGCGGTTATGCACTCACTATACCTGCAGTGGTCAAGTTGCCGGTAACGGTTCGAGAGAATTGATTGAATTTGTTATTGTGATGGACATATGATTTAATTGGGGTGTGGGCTGCCCCCAGGCATAGTTGAGGTAAGCCTCCATGCCCCTTGGAGGCTCGCTACCTCCAAGCGGTTATGCACTCACTATACCTGCACTGGTCTGGTGACATTCATATTACTGTGTTCATGTGTGGGTGCTTGTAAGTTTGCTATTATTTTCCTGTTGTTATTAATTTGTTGCTAATGTTCGTTAAATCTGAAATTAAAATGAGGTAGCTCAGGTTCATTTTATCCCTTGTATGTAACTTGAACTTGATAAGTCAAACAGGGTTAATACCATGTCTTAATTAATTGATGAGCAATATCTTGCGAGTACGGTGGTTGTACTCACCTAGGTTTATCCTAGGCAGGTTGGTGGAGCATCCTTGGAGTTGACATTTCGCTGCTTCGGTTTATCACTTTCGGCTTCGACTTCCTTGGGATTGTTGTGGGCTGTTTGAGGTGGTCCCCCACCATCTCGGGTGTTCTACCTTATGTTTCCGCTGCTGCCATTGTGGCTCTTTTGATGTTTATCGACCTTAGGTCAAGTGGTATGTAAGATAAGTACTGCCCCGAGTATGGGACGTGTTATAATTATCTGGTAATCCCTCTCTTTAGTGCTTTACTGTGATATACAAGTTGTTATCGAGGCTGCCCATATGCAATGCATGAATGATATGAAGTATATGGGTATGCCGTGAAGGGTTAAAGCCGTTCCTCTTTTTACTAAGTCGAGCAGGAATCAGTTGAGTGACCCGCTGGCTGAGATGCTGTGCCGGCCAGGCAGGGCGTGGGTGTGTTCTACCGGGCTTTCGAGCGACCCACTAGCTTCCAAGCTAGGTTAGGGTGTGGGTAGAATCACCGGGCTCCTCCGATCTTGCTTTGCGTGGTAGACTTGCGTTGGTCAGGTGTCGGATCACTCCGCCTCGGTGAGTACGGCGCAGGTACCGTGCCCCCAGGTCGACTGGTCCCTCGGCCCTTGGCGACCATTCGTTCCCCTAATCATATGTAATTCCCGGGTCCGAGACACTTTGGAATTTGGTGATATTGGAAGTGCCATCGAAATAGCTAACAATCTAGTCTAACACTCTCGAACCAAACATATAGACATCCTAGATCATTTCCTTAGGGATCGTGGTGCTAAAGGATATAGAGAGATAAGCCATGTAAGGACCAAAAAACAATTAGCCGATATGTTCATCAAGCCACCAAATGAGCATATCTTGCATACTCATTTGACTTGCTTGTGTTTTTTAATCTTAAGATGGATGAACACATTAAGGGGGAGCATGATAATTCTCAATCTACACACATCTCAAAATCTGAACAAATATAAGTTTTTCTAAATGCATTGTTCTCACAATGATCATATTGGATCAGTGGCTTCCGACAGAGGGGGGGTTGAAAGGACCTCAGATGCCGACTAGAGGGGGGTGAATAGGAGGCTAACAAAAATTACTTCTTTTAACTAGATTGTTTAGATTAAGCCTTATGCAGAAGCAAGGATTAGCTAGCTATGTGACAGGTGAGTGACACAGGTAAGTTGCGATGTGTAAATTAGCATGCAGTTGTCACACAGGTGCCTAGCACAGGTGGGCTAATGACTTAGCAAAATGATAAGCAATCAAAGTGTCTGTGTAACAGGTGCTGACACAGGTGTGAGATATGATCTATACCAACTGTGAGACAACTAACAAGACACAGGTGTAAAGGTGATCTAAGCAGATAAACAGAATATCTATATAAGCATACAAGCAAACAGATATAGCAAGAAGCAAGGAGTAAAACAACAAGTACTCAGGAGACAGAGTGTTTTTCACCGAAGTTCCCAGCTCTTTGCAGAGTGGTACGTCTCCGTTGGAGAGGCTACTCGGAAGAGATCGCCAGTACTAAATCGTGCTTGTTCTCTGAGTAACTGATCTCAGGCCTCTTCCTTTGCTTGTGGAAGTCCTTTTGCTTGCAGCAGGTAGACTTCAATCACCCTCACAGACTACTGGTCCAGCCCACACAAGTTGGGTGGTACCAGCAACTCCTACGCCCGTCTAGGAGTAGACACTCCAAGAGTAATAGATTCAGCAGTAACAACTCTTGGAGGAACCAATGCTCTTTGCTCAAGAACTCTAACCCTTCCCGAACTGACACTTAGGAAACTTGGCTTTCGTTCGGTGGAAAGAGGCTTTGCAATGGTCAAATGTGAGTTACTGATTGGTTCATTGGTTGAGATCGAAGACCTCCCCTGGTCCCCTATGTATAGGGTTCACAGGCACTTGACCGTTACACTGTTGCCACGTAGGATTAAGTGAATCACCGGTGTCAGCCACCGGTGACATAGCCAATCACTCCGCCCAACTATAACCGGCTCAAGTAGACCGATACCTGTGTCACCGGTGGCACACACAGGTAAACCCTAAACTGACACAGGCGCACTGCTCAGCTCGGTCTTAGCACATGACATGCCCTCAGCGCACACACTCTCTGAAACCTATAAGGAGAGAACCTCCGACAGCCCTCTGACTCAACAGACAAGCTATCGCAGCGTAGGTTCCTTAGCGTTTACAAGCTCTCCCCTGGTACAGAGATGTACCTGAGTCATAGAGCGTTAGACCACCTGTGACACCGCTGTGTCACACCGGTGACTCTAACCCCTAGGGTTTTCTACTGCTAGCACTGCAGAGTGCCAGCTCCAACCAGTTTCATACTTATGCAAAACTGCTGATACAGGACCACTAACCTCAAAGCATTAGTGCCACTATCCAACATCCTGAGCATTGAGCAACTAGAACCTCCACAGATCATCACTGCTTCATCCCTCTTGATAGTATGGGCTTTTCCTATGGACTCAAAGAAACCAGCAAATCTAGGATTTACCTGCCCACCAACTGTAGTCACGGCCCTTAACACATCAAGCCACCATCACCTTGCTTGCAACTCCTTGCACAGCATCGGCTTCTTCACAGCTGTGGCACAGCTGCCTAGCACAGCCATTCCTCAGTCCTGGAAACCACCCTTGTACCCTTTTTGGTGGTCATCCTTTCCTTGATGACCCTTCTTCCTAGAACCTACAAACCTGCTTACACTCACTATAAACATTAGATTCCAGTTTGAGTTGCCATTAACCATCAAAACCAACTTGGGGCCTAGATGCTCTTTCAATCTCCCCCTTTTTGGTGGTTAGTGGCAACCCATTCAACAAATTCGCATATCAATTTGAATAGAAGGTATATGTGCAGGTTGTAGAGAATACACTCCCCCTAAAGCTGTGCACAAGAGATTTGTTTTTAACTTGCCAATGCACAGATTATGATTTTTGGATATGGGCAGCATTTTCTTACAACTTACACTTTTATCAGTTCAGAACAATAAGTGTATCAGAGAATAATGAGCTAATCTGAAATATTTTTCTCTTGATGCATTTGCAAGGACCAGAGCATATGAAAATGTGTCAGAGCATCTGAATATATATCTTAGAGCATATGAGAATATTAGAGAGCAGATTCACTATGGATATATGTATCAGAGCCAAACAAATTACTGGTTATATGTATCAGAGTACCAATGGGCATATATATCAGAGCGAGAGCTCTAACATGTATATGTGAATCAGAGCATAAGTTTAATGAGCATAGGCTAGACATGAATCTGAGCATAGGATTAATCATGAGTATATGAATCAGAGCAAGCAGACTAATCAGAGCAAAAACAGTCTAGACCTATGCATCAGAGCATTGGACATATGCATCAGAGCAACACACTTGGCACACTGAAATATTTCAGCATCAGAGTAAAATGAGCAAAAATAAGACTTAGTATTAATTGTAATCAAGGTAGAAGAATCAGAAATAGAACAAGCCTTCAGTACACCAGAAAATAATTTTCTTTCTCCCCCTTCCTCTATTCTCTCCCCCTTTGTACAAATCTCTCCCCCTATGTATGAATCTCTCGCCCTTTGACACTAAAACACCAGAAAGGGGTGAGGAAGAGACACATTCAGAGCTTTGACTTCAACAGCTGGAGAACTTCTGACATCTGAGCCTGCAACTGATCAACCTTTGATTGCAGACTGGAGACTTTTGATCTGAGCTAAAAGTTCTCTCGGCACAGAGCTGCAAACTGTGTTGGCATCACTTTGTTCTGATAAGCTCTGGCTGCTGCTTGAAACAACAGAGAGGAGGACAGAGTGCCATCTTCAGCCACCTGTGTCACAGATACTAACTCAGCTGGGTCAGCTATGGGAGCATCAGCGGTGACACTGGTGGGGACTTGGACTCGAGGCACAGGCACGGAGGGAGCAGGCGCTTGAGGACTGTTGGAGCAGCTGTGTCACCGGGAGCTGACACAGCTGGTTCAGGGGATTCTCCAAACAAAGCTAGAACAGCAACCTCATCAGGATGGTCATCAGCCTGAGGCCTGAGCTGGGTCTTGATGGTCTTTACTGTCATGTCAAAGTTGGAATCTAGAAGACCTGTTCTCTGAAGGATCATGTACATGATGTACGATCCATACCTCAGCTTAGCTTTCTTGTCCTTCTGTACGACATCTATCTCATGGAATATATATCTGGCCACATCAAAATGAATGTTCTTTGCTATGTGCACCAGCACCTGCCATACTGAATTGTATACTGCATCTGTATTTCCTCCTTTGGGTTGGAGGGTGACATGAAGGATCTTGACTAGATGCTTTGCTGTGATTGTGATCCCCTTGAAGTACACATGATCTGAAGGAGCATTGGCAGGGAATGTAAAATTCCTTGGATAGAATCTTCTTCTGTCAGCATTGGAGACAGGCTCTAGCTTGAACAAATTTGGCATACCAGGCTCTATTGGTGCATGAAACAAGCTGTTGAATTCTGGAGCTGTGATGGAGAGCAGCTGTCGTCTTGTCTTCCATAGCATGACATCTTGATTTTCTTGATCTACCCAGATAGTGGCATAGAATTCCTTAATGATTTCTGGGTCATAATCTTGTTGAAGATTGCATATGAACTCCAGACCTGAGGCTTGGATGAGAGATTGAAGACACCTCAGTCTGGGATCAGTTAGAGCAGACCAGTCTATGGCCTTGCAATCTACAAATCCCTTGGAAGCAAGGATTTCATGGTAGACACCCCTTTGAAGATTAGTGTGAAATCTGGGGTCTGAGCAAGATGCATCCTGAAACTCCTTGTCTTCATTGAAATATGGGCAAGCTGACCTCATTCTTATGAAAGCACTTGTGCTCATGGAGGTAACTTTGCTTCTTGATTTCTAGGGATCACTTTTGGGTAGCTTCTTGGCCACAGCTCGGGAAATGAACTGCATTTGATTCGCCTCAGTCCTCAAAGCATGAGAGAAGATGTAAACAAGAAGAGCTTTGGCACGGGTAGCTGGTGGCTTGGGTGAGTGCAAGAATAAAAGGGAGGGGCCTGGAAGCTTTATGGCACTTTTCTACAAACTTTTGACCAAGGTTGCATGTGATTATGAGTTTAGGTCAAAGGTGTTCGAGTGGGTTTGCTTAGAATTTTTGAACCGAGGGTGGTGAGGTTTTTACATATCGGTGTTCCTGGTTGCTTACCCTATGTTTTGGAATTTGCTGTATATTTTTCTGAGCAATATTCCTAGGTGTTGCTGTACAAATGCAAAATCAGCCCAAAGTTGCGTTATGGATATTGTTCAAACTTTTTGTATTGAACATTGCCATATTAGTTTATACTTAGGTGCAAATGGGTCTCAATATTTTAGGGAATTTTTCTAGGATTTTTAGATAAGGAAATTCACATAAAATGATATTTTAGGGTTTTTGGTTTTAAAAAAGAAATTAAAAATATGGGGGATGAGTTAGGGTTTCAGGTTGTGGGCCCTATTTCTGACAAGTGGGCCTCTAGGTTATCTGGTATATCAACTTTGGACTTGATTCACCCTACTTGCATATATGCCATTAGGGTTTTGCCTCTTGTCAGGAGAGAGGGCAAATTAGGGTTTCGGTAAAATTGTCGAGGGAAGAAGGGACTTAGGGTTTAGGTTTTTGATGCATCTGCATATGTATATGTTGGCTAATTTGGGAAATGTTTGAACAGGTGGTTTGTGAAAATCATGTGTAGGTTATTTCATCTGTGTGTATGCACATATACGCATGTTGTCGGGTTTTAGTTATATGACATGAGATGATGCGAAGAAATCACGAGAGGCAAAAATGCAGATAAAATTAATTAAGGTTTTAATAAGGACCTAAATGCAAGGTTTTAATATGTGATAAAAACTCAGGCGTTACACTAAAGGAGTCAGCTGGGGCCCAAAGAAATGGCTAGGCCCAACTCGTGGCAGACCAACCCAATACAACATATTGTCCAAATTGTTTTGTACTATTGCTTTAAAAAGAGAAATAGGAATCAAAATGAAAAATGTGAACTGAAAGTTAGCGTAAATTGTAGGTTCTTATTTAAGTTAAATATTTTTCCGTTCTCTTTAAAAAGGAGGAAAGATTTAAGATAAACATAGAAGTTATACTTTTATTGTTATTATTATTATTGAACTTCGAGGTTAAATATTTAAGTCAAGATACTTTCTCTTTTTTTAGGGGAAGAAAATTAGAATAAAAATTCATAAAACAAACTTTAATGATGAATGATAATATTGACCTTTAATTAAAAATGAAATAAGGGCTGAGTAAACAATATTTTATGTAAGGTTTCATGTAAGCCTTAAGAATATCAAAATTTTGATTAGTCACTTGATAATTGTACATCATACATAAAACATTCAAGAAAATGTTGTGTATTAATTTTTGCACCTTTGAAATAAGTTATCATCGAATGTTGAATTTTCTAAGTTTATCCTTACCAGACTTTATCGATTTATTTTCTAGAAGTCAAGGTTCAGCAAGCAGACCCAGTGAACTTCACTACCTATCAGTTGAGAATGTTTTACAAAATTTCCTTTTCGTCTAACATATATAAAATGAAAACCTATTTTCTAAAGTGAATCAACTGAAATGTTGGATTGCCAGTTTTTGAGCATGATCATGGATGGTGGTGAAACCCTGGAAAGGTGCTGGAGGCACATAGGAAGGCAGGTTTCATCACACGGGTTTTCATATAATGTTAAAGCAACCAATGATCGATTATGCTTAAGCGTTGTAACGATTGCGCTTACCACATATCTTTTATGGGCGGGGCTGAGCTAAAGTACCTTCCCATACTCACTTGGGAAGGCAAGATCTCGGTAGTTGGATCTGTAGTATCAACTACTAGGAATGGGATCTTGACCGTTAGTGCTAGCCACGATACATTGTACGCCAGAGAATCAATGTGAGACCAGTAGTCTAGGCTTGTTGTGTAGAACTACAACACGGGGTATGGCTGAGCGCATGGCAAAATGGCTTTGTGACCATGGGAGTGTGAAAGAGCCTTACAAATCAAACACACGACTATGATTTTGTGGGTAAAGTTGCGCACCTCTATAGAGTCTAACAAAGTGTGGCATTGTCAATCCATGTTACTAGTTGGAACTACGAACGCGATAGGAAAGGAGTCCATCGGGGATTCTAGTAGCCTATGAGACATGAGATCATAGTCTTTTAATTAAAAGTTTGACTCTCTTACCTTAGAAAATGCATTGCTTTTGGAGAACACCATTGTTCTTAGTAGAGATAGGGCATCAAACACCTCTTTGCTATTCCTGGATATCTTTTGTACTCATCCCTCTATTCTAATTCCTTTGACTAGATTATGAGCCGACGACGGAGCAAGACGTGGTCTATGTCAAAGTCAAAGAGGGAGCACCTAAGGAGCAGGCATCGGTGAAGGACGAAGAAGGGGATGACTACTATTTTGACTACTGTGATGAGGACCCTACAGAGTAGAAGTATCGGATGAGCAAGACGAGAGTTGTAGTATATGACTTTTGCTGTAGTCAACTAGAAATTATTTTAAATTTCTCGTACTTTTGGGAATAAGTTTGTATGAATTTACATTGTTCTTCGAGTTTGTAAATTAAGTTTGTAATATATGGACCACTGCAATGCTTCAGTCGTGCTACTCTATACGATGTGTTGTGGATGAGAAGGCACTTCATCTACAATATGTCAAAGACTAGCATATTATCTACAAGGGTACTACGTGGGTCGCCACAATGCCTCAGACCAGGGCCGATAAGGATTCAACTCTAAAAGTCATGTCTAGAACCACTAACAAAGCAATAAGGTCTCCTCCAACACTGGTTGAGAAGCTCATGACTGGAGCTCAGAGGGCACATGATAGTGAGGTAAATAGGAGGACATGACCTCTCTGTGCCTCAAGGAAGAGTCTTGCGAGTAGGGCTACCATGGCTAGAGAGGCTACTCCTCTGCCTCCAGAGGGCATCTGTCAGCGTTACGGGGCCTAGGGTCCCCTAAACTGCTGGCAAAGGCTCAACTTGACGCCACGTCGCCAAGGACGTGGAAGTTAAAGAAGAGGTGCCCGGGGGCTCACCCCGAGCACTGTTCCATTCGGCTAAATCAAGGGCTGCCCCGAGTCGTCCCTTAATGGTGTTTCCCGAAAGGCCCAAAGACGACTTGGTCCCCGCCCAGGATGAAGCAAGCAGAAGTGCTCGGGAGCTCACCCCGAGCACTCGAGCAGAAGTGCTCAGGGGTTCATCCTGAGCACTCAAGAAGAAGTGCTCGGGGGTTCATCTCGAGCACCCAAGGAGAAGTGCTCAGGGGTTCATCTCGAGCACCCAAGAAGTGTTCGGGGGTTCATCCCGAGCACCCGAGAAGAAGTGCTCGGGGGGCTCGCCCCGAGCACCAAGGGCGACCCATGTTGGGGAACGTGCTACGCAAAACAAAAAATTTACCATACACAAACCAATCTAGAGGTGGTTGCTGCCTAGGATTTCGGCCAAGGGGCTAGGGCTGCTTGGGATGCCCTTTGAGGTGCCCTGCCCCTCTATTTATAGGGGGTGGGGCAGCTCTCCCTAGGAAGGTGGAGTTCTACTCCAGCAGGAACTCCCTGATGGAGTTGGAGTCCAACTCCACCAAAACCTTCTAGAACCTTCTAGAACTTCTAGAACCTTCTAGTACCTTCTAGAACCTTCTGATACTTTCTGGAACACTTTCGGACATCACCGAAACCATCCGGGACCTCCCGGAACACTTTCTAGATCATCCGAAACACTTTTGGAACCCTTCTCTCTCGTTCACCATAAATCGTAGCATTCCTAAATGTCGCTAAAACGTTAAGCGTGTGACCCTATAGGTTCGAGTATATGTGGACATGTCCGGAACACCTTCCGGTCAATATCGTCAGCGGGATCTGGACACCCATAACGACTCCCACATATCATCGAAGATCTTTATCGAGCGAACCTCGTATTACTGCATATCATCCTTTTGCCTCACGATACATTACACAACCCGAGGCGAGACTTTTATGGTATCCCTGTGATCAACTCCTTGATCACTATACCTAGTTATCCTCGTTACCGGTTTGTACTCTTTTCTCGTTTTCGTATTCCGGTGTCCCCGTGACTAACCCTTTAGTCACAATACCTGGCCAGGCGATGCTGGACACCGTAATACCGAGTGGGCCCAGAGTGTATCTCTCCATCGCCGGATGGGCAAATCCCAATCTTGACATATCTTGAACCACGATTTACTTTCTGGTGTACCTGAAAGTCACCTTTACAATTACCCAGTTACGGAGTAACATTTGATGACACCAAAGCAACCATCCGGTATCCGGGTCTACGATATTCTCATGGTCTAAGGACGCAAGTAAACGTTAACACATAATGAGAAGATACTGACAACATATTGACGAAGTGATCTCGCAGTATCTCATAAGGGGGTCTATCCAACACCATTGTTACCCTAACAATGTGTTCCCATTATTGCTGGCATCCTTGTTACATTAACAATGCCCATGATCAGGAAAACAAGACATAAAAAATACATGAGCTAGTCCAGAGGCCTGACTAGGGATCTGAATGGTGTTTATTATTCCACACATGCAATTAGGTTTTCCTCTGAATCTCATATCCAAGAACAAATGCAATTCTAGCATAGAACATAAACTTAATCATGAACATAAAAATAGAATAATAACAACTTTATTATTGCCTCTAGGGCATATTTCCAACAACCCGGCCCCCCCGGGGCGCTGAGTCCCTCGCCCAGGACGAAGCAAGCAAAAGTGCTCGGGGGCTCACCCCGAGCACTCGAGCAGAAGTGCTCGGGGGTTCACCCCGAGCACCAGAGAAGAAGTGCTCGAGGGGCTCACCCCGAGCACCAAGGGCGACCTAGGAGGAGTACCTTGCCCAGATGACGGAGTGGCCTAGGAGGAGTGCTCGGGGGCCTCTGATCCCGGGAGCCCCGAGCACCCCTTGAGGGCCCCTCCTCAATCCGCGTGGCCCAAAAGGCGCATTTAATGCCTGTGTCACGGGCATTTAATGCCTGTGTCGGGTGCATTAAATGCCCGTCTATTCCAAGTCCTTGCGGACCAAGGGCGGTGTCCTGACCGGTTCCCATCCCCCCAAGTGATAAGCCCTGTCAGCTATCAGTCTTGGAGGGAATGGAGAGGTCTGACACCCTTTTTTGACTTTAAGGGTGCGCCTTCGTGCGCCCATACGCATGCCCTCTGCACCTGGTCCGTGGGGGCCTGGGTAGTTGCAGCATAGCCCATGTCAGGAGATGGTCAAATCTTCACCTCCTGACACGCCCTCATCGTGACGATCCGGTTCCCAACCAAGGCGTGACCAGCACTGTTCCGCTACAGCGAATCTCAACCACCGACGTGGCTTGCCCATGCCGGGTTTCTTTCACGACAAGCTTCATGGCAACATATTTCCCTTTAGGCCACTGTGGTGACTCCCGGGTATATAAGGGGAGAGCCGCGGCCATGCAAAGGAGAGGCTCTCTAGACCGGCTCCAGTAGAATTAAAAAAACCCTAGAGGAAGAAGAACTAGATGATCTGTGCTGCTAGTTCGTTGTAATCTCTTCACAAAACATCAAATACACTCAAAGCAGGACGTAGGGTTTTACACCTAGAAGGTGGCGTGAACCTAGGTAAATCACCGTGTCTTCTCCTATTTCCATATCCCGCCAAGCTCTAGCTCCGGCGTAGCTCTGTAGATCTGCACCTCCTCGGCCGAATCCCAAGGGGGGTCCTTCTGGACCACCGATACTGGCGTTTGTACATCGACATCTGGCGTGCCAGGTAGGGGAGGCCAAATTCTCGAAACTATGCCGCTCATGGCGGGTCAACAGTCATCTTCCTAGCGTGGAGGACGACAGCAGTCATCTGCTTCGACGCGTTCGGCGTCCTCTCGGGAGGAGGGGTGTCGTGCCATGCCCAGCGGCACCGCAGTGGCAGCCGCTGCATTGTCCATGCTGCAGCACCTAGCAGGCGAAGGCGGATCACATGACGATCCAGCCTTCGTCGAGCTCCCCAGCCGGTTCGGTGCCGGCTAGACTTCGACGAGCCGGGCAAAGCGCGCGCGCTGCATGCGGCACAGCTTCTTCTCCGGCACCCTCCGGTCCAGGTGGAAGGCATATCTCCTGTGGGCCCTTGGCTCCAGGAGGTAGCCAACCTGGTCGACACCGCTCGTCGTCAGGCAGCGGCCAGGAGTTCCCATACCTCTTCGAGGCATGGTGACCCCCAAGATGGCCCCTCAGCGGTGCCCCCGTCATTACCGCCACGTCCCCGACGTGGTGAAGCGACGGAGCCCCGCGGCGGGTCCCACCATTTGGTCGCCTCTCCTAACCTAAGGGGCGGCCTAGACCTTCGCCACCGCATCAACCAGTGGCAAGAAGGTCAAGATGCGCATGTCACCATCGAGCGCCAACGGGAGCGGCGACGTGAGGCAAGGGCTATCGAGGGCCAGTCATCCTCCGGCCCCACTGCCAGTTGTACGTGCTCTCCGGTGCACGTCCGTGCGCCACCGGTCGGGAAGGTCGGCACCCCACTTTACGGAGCGGGTTGCCAGGCTTTTACTCCTGACCTCCGCCACGTCAGCTGGCCGGAGAAGTTCCAGCCTGAGCTGCCACAAAAATACGACGGCTCTTTCCACCCCGAAGAGTTCCTCCAGATCTACACCACCGCTGTGCAAGCGGCTGGAGGGGCCAAAAAGGTGATGGCCAACTGGTTTCCCATAGGCCTGAAGGGCTCTACCCGTTCATGGCTCATGAACCTTCCCCCGAGTTCCATTCACTCATGGGAGGACCTCTGCCACCGGTTCGTGGCCAACTTCCAGGGCACTTTCGAGCGCCCCGGCATGGAGAGCGATCTCCACGCCATCAAGCAGTAGCATGGGGGAGACGTTGTGACACTTCATCCAACGTTTTAGCCAAGTTCGCAACACCATCCCCAAAATCTCTCCTCAAGTAGTTATCGTTGCCTTCCGGCAGAGTGTCCATGACGAAAAGATGCTTGAGAAGCTGGGCACACGTGACATCCAGTCTACAGCGGATCTATTTGCGGTCGCGGACAAGTGCACCAAGGCGGCTGAGGCTCGCGCGTGGCACAGTCCACGCCCCGACCAGCCAACGGTCGACGGTGCGGATTCCTCCCGTCCCTCCGGGGGTCGGGAGAAGAAGAGGAACAAGAAGTGCAAGTCTGAGCCCGTCGCGGCGGTGGATCCCAAGGCACGGAAGCCACCGCGCGCTAGTCCAGGCGGTGATGGCAAGAAGCCATCCAGGGCCCCCGAGCAGGGCCTTAGCGGGTGGTGTGAGATACATCAGACCGACCGGCATGACCTTTCCGAGTGCCGGACGGTGAAGTTTCTCACCGAGAGGAACAAGAAGGAGCGCGAGGAGCGCCGCGGGAGCGGCGATGACAAGCGCGACGGGGAGGTGCGAGAAGGAGGTCTCGGGTTCCAAGAACCTGAGGCCGTGGTGTGCATCAATGGGGGGCGCCTCCATGCCCGCTTCGCGCCGCCAGTTTAAGGTAATGGCGTGCGAGGTGTGCTCAGCGACCCCAAGCACCGGGTCGACTCGGCCACTCAAGTGGTCGGGCACCCCGATCACCTTCGACAGCTCCGACCACCCCGAGAACACGTCGGGTGTGGCCGCCTCCCCCTGGTGGTCTCCCCGACAGTGTACAACATCAAGGTAACCTGCATGCTGATCGACGGGGGCGCAGGACTTAACCTCCTGTCCCCCGAGGTTTTCAGGAAGATGCAGGTGCCACCCGGGCAGTTGAGGCCGACAATGCCCTTCTTCGGTGTCACCCTAGGCCTCACCATGCCCCTCGGGCAGGTGTCCCTGATGGTTACGTTCGGGACCAGGGAGAACTTCCGGACGGAGAGCGTCGTCTTCGACGTCGCCGAATTCGACCTCCCGTACAACGGCATCCTCGGTCGCCCGGCCCTCGCCAAGTTCATGGTAGCATCCCACTACGCCTACCTCACCATCAAGATGCCCGGGTCCAATGGCACGATCACCGTGCCGGCCGACCTCCAAGGCTCTGTCCTCCGTGCCGAGTTGTTCTCGGCCGCCTTCACCACGGCCGAGGATATCGGTGAGCGCCCCGAGTGCTCATTTTCACCCCCGACCAAGCTCAAGATCGCTGCAGATGACTCCGTCCCCATCAAGGAGGTGGCCTTGGGTGAAGACGCGTCCAGGACCGTCAAGATCGGCGGTCGCCTGTCCGCCAAATAGGAAAGCGTGCTCATCGCCTTCCTCCAGGCGAATGCCGACGTGTTTGCTTGGCAACCGTCGGACATGCCCGGGGTCCCTAGGGAGGTGATTGAGCCCCGCCTCGCTGTGTGTCCCGACGCGCGGCCCGTTCAGCAAAAGGTGCGCTGTCAAGCACTAGAACGCCAGGAGTTCATCCGGGCGGAAGTCAGCAAGCTCCTCACCACTGGCTTCATCCATGAAATCCTCCACCCGGATTGGCTCGCCAACCACCGTCGTTGTGCCAAAAGCCAACGGCAAGCTGAGGATGTGCGTGGATTACACTGACCTCAACAAGGCATGTCCAAAAGATCCTTTCCCTTTACCCCGCATTGATCAAATAGTCGACTCCACCACTGGATGCGATCTTTTGTGCTTTCTAGATGTATACTCTGGATATCATCAGATTAGTATGTCGGTAGAGGATGTGGAAAAACTTCATTTACAACCCCTGTGAGGACTTATTGCTATGTTCGCATGCCTTTTGGGTTAAAAAACGCTGGGCCCATGTACCAGCATGCCATGCGCATTACATTACAATCTCAGATAGGTCGCAATATCGAGGCCTACATCGACGATCTTGTTGTCAAGACAAGGGACCAAGTGACGCTCCTCGAGGATCTGGCGGAGACTTTTGACAGTCTCCGCAGTACTCGCATGAAGCTGAACCCCGAGAAGTGTGTCTTCGGGGTTCCCTCAGGCAAGCTCCTCGGTTTCCTGGTCTCAAATCGGGGAATAGAGGCCAACTCCGAGAAGGTCTGGGCCATCGATCAGATGCACCCGCCGGCTCGTCTCAAGGACGTGAGCACCTAACGGGCTGCATGGCGGCCTTGGAACGCTTCATCTCCAAGCTCGGGGAGCAGGGCCTCCCCCTATTCAAGCTCCTCAAGAAATCAGGCCGCTTCGAGTGGACCCCGGAGGTTGAGCAAGCCCTCCGGGATCTCAAGAAGTACCTCACCTCGCCTCCGGCCTTGGTGGCGCCGAGATCCGAGGAGCCTCTGCTTCTCTACATCTCGGCTACTCCCCGAGTGGTGAGTGAGGTCCTCGTGGTTGAGCGAGAGGTCGGGTCTGAGCTCCCGACGGCTCCCACGAGGCCAGAAGCTTTCGGGTCCGAGCTCCCGATAAGCAGCGAATCCAAGGAAAAGCCCAGGATCGAGCTCCTGGGCGACCTCCAACAGTCGGGAGTGCTCGGGTCCGAGCTCCCAAGCGACCCCGAGCAGTCAGGCGTGCTCAGGGCAAAGCTCCCGGCAAACGACGAGTCCAAGGCCAAGTCCAGGTCTGAGCTCCCGGGTGAACCCGAGCAGCTAGGAGTGCTCGGGGCCAAGTCCGGGTCCGAGCTCCCGGGCGAACCCGAGCAGCTCGGAGTGCTCGGGGCCAAGTCTGGGTCCGACCACCCGAGTGAACCCGAGTAGCCAGGAGTGCTCGGGAACAATCCCGACCCCCCAGGTCCAGTACTCGGGGAGGTCCCAAGCAAGGGCCGCGTCCAGTAGCATCCCGTATACTTCGCTAGTGAAGTGTTACACGACGCCAAGACAAGCTACCCACAAGCCCAGAAGATGCTCTACGCAATCTTCGTTGCATCAAGAAAGTTATGCCACTACTTCCAAGCGCACGAGGTCCTGGTGGTTACAGCCTACCCCCTTGAGCACATCCTGCACAACTGAGAAGCCACTGGCCGAGTGGTCGAGTGGGCAATTGAACTCGCCGAGTTCAACCTCTGCTTCGTCGGCAACCGGGCGATCAAAAAACAGAGCTCTGGCCGACTTCGTGGCCGAGTGGACACCGGTGCCTGAAGACGAAGGGGAGGAGCTGTCCGCGAATTCGGGACATGAAGGGGCTGGACATTGGGTGATGCACTTCGACGGTTCCCTCACGCTAAAGGGTGCGGGGGCTGGAGTAGTTCTCACCTCTCTGACAGGTGAAGTACTCCAGTACGCCGTGCAGCTCCACTTCCGCGCGACCAACAACATGGCCGAGCACGAGGGACTTCTCGCGGGGCTCTGTGCTGCCGCATCCTTGGAATCCGCCGTTTAATTGTCAAATGCGACTCTCAGCTGGTCGTCAATCAGGTGTCCAAGGAATACCAATGCTCTGACCCACAAATGGCGGCGTACCTAAATGAAGTCAAGAAGTTGGAGTGGCGTTTTGACCGGTTGGAACTGCAACACGTCCCGTGCCACTACAACGAGCCCGCCGACTACTTATCACGACTGGCGTCCTCTCGGGAACCGGTCCCAGCTAGGACCTTTGAAGAAAGGCTCTCCCGGCCGTCCGTCGAGGCTGCCAACCAAGACGAAGGGGGAACCTCGCACCCAGGCGAGGCTACCCAGGCAGCACCTTCAGTGGGAAATCCCGTCAGGCTGCTGCCGCCCGGCGAGCACCCCGTGCTTGCCACCTGTTCTCAGGAGCCTTCCTGGATCTCCGAGATCCAGGGGTACCTGAAGGAAAATATCCTTCCCGAAGATGATGCCGCAGCAGGAAGGATCGCGCGCCAAGCCAAGCGCTACACCCTGGTAGATGGGGATGTCTACCGGCGTGGCACCAACGGCGTCTTTCTGAAGTGCATTTCCTGAGAGGAAGGCCGCGACTTGCTTGCGGATATCCACGAGGGCGAGTGTGGTAGCCATGCATCGTCCCACACGCTGGTCGGGAAGGCCTTTCGGCAAGGCTTCTACTGGCCGACAGCCCTCCAGGACGCCATCGACAGTCACATCAACCGGCTCAGGCCCTCCAAACCATCCCGCTGTCATGGCCCTTCACGGTCTGGGGATTGGACATTATAGGCCCGTTCCCCCGAGCAGTCGGGGGCTACGAATACCTCTACGTCGCCATCGACAAGTTCACTAAGTGGACAGAAGTGGAGCCAGTCGTCAAGATCACCAAGCACACCGCAATCAAATTCATCCGAGGAATCGTGAGCCGCTTCGGGGTGCCCAATCGGATCATCACCGACAATGGCATGCAGTTCACCAGTGACGCATTCCTGGAGTACTGCGAAGACATCGGCGTCAAGGTCTGCTTCGTGTCGGTCGCCCACCCTCGCGCCAATGGCCAAGTTGAGCGCGCCAATGCTCAAGTCCTCAAGGGACTCAAAACACGGACTTTCGATCACCTCAAGAAGTGCGGTGCTGGCTGGATTAATGAGCTCCCTGCTGTCCTCTGGTCGATCTGGACGTCCCTCAGCAGGGCGACCGGTGAGACGCCTTTCTTTCTCGTATAAGGGGCAGAGGCAGTTCTCCCCTCCGAGGTCACCTTCGGCTCGCCTCGGGTCGGAGCATACTCAGAAGGCGACCAGCAGCAAAGAAGGCTCGACGACGTCAACTACCTTGAAGAGCACCGGTGCAGAGCCGCTCTCCGTGCCGCCAGATATCAACAAAGCCTAAGGCGCTATCATCAGCGCCACCTTCGAGCCCGGTCGCTAGAGGTCGGGGATCTAGTACTTCGCCGCATCCAATCGCGGGAAGGAAAGAATAAACTCTCCCCCATGTGGGAGGGCCCCTACCAAGTGATCGGTGTCTCCCGCCCGAGCTCAGTTCGATTGACCACGGACGAAGGCCTACCACTGCCCAATGCGTGGAACATCGAGCATCTGCACAAATTTTATCCGTAAATTTTTCCTTTTTGCATTAGGGTCAGTTCCCCGAGTAGCAAAGGGTCTTGGGAAGTTCTAGGTCCGTCGCCTAAGCCCTGGTCGCCCCACTTGGTTCCTACACCCCGGGCACTAGTCCGGCCAAAGGCCGCCCGAGTATCCCAGGCGCTCGCGTGCAATCCTCGGGGGCTCCCTTGTACCAGAAGCTATTTTAATAGTAGCAGCATTATTAATATAAGCAGTGTTTGCATTTGCAATTACTTGTCAATTCTTTCTATTCCCTCGCTTGCTCGCAAAAGAGGTCTCTCGCACGAGTATCGGGCTTCCGGCTCCTTTGCGTGAGTAGATCCTGATTGGTCTACAGTACGAGGAGTTGGGGTAATCTAGTCTCTGTTGGCGGGCAGTCGATACTCGGTCGACCACTTGTACCCCGAGCACACCCAAGTCGGGGCAAATAAGCCCCCAACCACCCGTGCTCGGCCTGGTCAATGGCCCCGAGCACCATCGAGCCTCAGAGTTCTCGGATAACTCTACCTCTCGTACCCCCGGCCAGTCGGCTGTCTCGAAAGCCTTTGGGTCCTGTCAATGGAGAGTTTCGAAAAAACTTAGAGCAGTGGCATCTTTTGCCAGCAGCTTGCTATAATTACCTACGAGTTTACAGGCTCACCATGGTGAAGTTCCCGGGTGACAATGACCATACCAAGTCAAAAAACCCAGGGCGAAAAGCTTCCATGGATCCAACACTACAAATAAGCTAAGTTTTTTCGCCGTGTTTGTCTCGGCTTTAAAGCTTTCTTTTACCATCTCCGCGGAAAGTTTCTCGCGCCAATGATCCCCTGCACTACTCGTTCATACAGCGAGGATGTTCTGGAGTAACAGTGCGAGTCACGGGGAGTGTTCCGGGTCGTCGCCCAAAGCCCTGGTCGCCTCGCCTGGCTTCCGAACCCTGGGCACCAGCCTGGCCAAAAGCCGCCCGAGTACCCTACGCGCTCACATTTGTGCTTTGGAGCTCCCCAATAGATGGGCTTGCGGCGCAAGGGATCCGTGTCGCATGAGGACCTCACTGCATAAGAGAGGAACCTGTTGAAACTAAGTAAAGAAAAAATCAACACGATAAGACGTCCGCTGATGCCTAAGCCACTCGTAAAAATGTCCCAAGCACGAGTGCTTGGACGAGCTTGCAGGAGCGTCTAATCCCGAAGGTGCGCACTCCCGAGCGCCAAAGATCGCCCTCGGGGACCTGAGATTCTCGGGGTCCCGAGGAGCGACCTGATTGAGGGAAACGTCGGCGCTTCCAGCTTCTCGAGGACATAGGGTCCTCGGGGTCCCGAAGTGCGACCTCCCCAAGAAGAAAGTCGAGAGCCTCCAGCTTCTCGGGGACATGGGGTCCTCGGGTTCCCGAACCTGTTAAAATAATTAGTTTGAAGCGTCCAACTCTCGGGGGCTAGAGTCCTCGGGGTAGACTGCTCGGGCAAGAGCCAGACGCATCAAAAAAAGAAGAGGTTGCGCTGTGTGGAGCCAAGCCCACACTTAGCGGAAAACAAAAAGATGCTGTGTGGAGCCAAATCCATACTCAGCAGAAATTCAAAGGAAGCTATGTGGAGCCAAGTCCACACTTAGCATTTCAACAATCAAGTTCTTTACAGAGAGGCCTTTCGGCCTTAAACAAAAAGAATGAAAAGAAAAAGATACAAAGGAGCTACTCCTCGCCGTCACCCCCGGGGCCGCCGGCGTCATCTTCCCGAGAGAAGTGCTGGGCGATCTCCTCAGCCACTTCGCGGACGGCGTCACGGGCTTCCTCCTCCTCCTCTTCGACGATCCCGAGCCTCGCCGGATCCAAGGAGAAGGCCGGGTCGCGGCTGCGGTAGCATGCCAGAACCTGCTCTATCCGCTGCTCCACTTCGGTCTCGCGGAGAGCGACCCGCTCCGTCCGCAGCTCCACCTCTTCCGCATCCTCCGTGACCTCCCACCGTACCTCTTCGCGGACTCCCTCTGGTGCTCGGCCTTAGCGATCCGAGCACGTTTGAGGAAGTTCTCCCCGGCCTCCGTGAGGGCGGCCTCCCGATCTTCCAGCGCTTTTCTCTCCGCGGCGATGGAGGCCTGGACTCAATCGATCATGGCACGCGCCGCGTCGAATGCCTCTGGGAAGGGCTCCCGAGGTGCCTCAGCCTGGCGCGTGAAGTCCCGCCTCCTCGGCGGGACAGTCAGAACTATGCTCCCCCGAGCACCTTCGGCGAGCTCTCGGGCTACCTCTGAGCTGCCGGGCCCTCGGGCGTCCTCCGAGCTGCCGGGCCCTCGGGCATCCTCTCCGCCCTCGCGGCCTCGATCGTCGTGGCCGGCGGCGGAGTGGGGTTAGCCTCCGGCGTGGCTCCTGTGGATTCAGCCCTTGGGGCGGTCTCGGCCCTCGGGATCGCTTCGGCCCCCGGGGCAGCCTGAGTGCTCGGGGTGGGATCTGCACTCGGGGTGGTCCGAGCCTTCTTGGACCCCCTAAAAAAAGCAGCACAAGGAAACCCGGGTTAGTACCCGAGCAGTATGCTTGCCCAGGTAAACGGAGATGGAGTCTCTCGTCTTACCTCGGCGAAGAACCCGTGTACTTCCAGTGGCCCCTTGGGACCTCGAATCCCGTGCTCGTCGGTCGCGGCGGGTCCTTCCTCTTTTTCCCGGTTGCCGTATCCATGGCGGCCTCCGTGCTCGCCGATGCCGAGCCTCCGGCCGGCGTCGGATGGGCACTACCCCGTCCAGAGTTGCTGCCCTCGGTGCCCGTCGTCCGCTGGCCGAAAGGCGGAGGAGGGGGGGGTGGCGGCGGTGAAGGAGAAGATTCGGGAGAGGACGGCCACGGCTTCTTGCCCTTTGGATCTGCGGGATCCTCGCGGGCGGCATGGGTCCCCAAAGCCCCTGCGGTAGGCCCTCCGCCGGCGTCATCATCGTCTCCCAGAATCCTCATCGAGCCAGCCGTCTTCTGTGGGTCCACAGGCTTGATCCCCTTGGGGTTGAACTCCGGTAATGCCACGCGGATAGTGTTCCACTGCGAATTCACGCAGAGCGCAAGATCCGCCCACGGCAATTCAGCAGCTGCGACCTCTCCGGTGCCCAGAAGGATGCGTAGCAGTGCCTTCAACGCGTCGGGAGAAAACTCTCCCGCCTCGCTGATCACCATCCGGCCGATGTCCCGCGAGCCGATGTACATCTAGGCCGGGTGGCCCCGTTCCCGTAGCGGTGCCAGTCGCTGCCGGAGAAAGTCGACGACGACTATGGTCACCGTCAAACCCTCGGCCCGCAGCTGCGCAATCCGCTCCACCACCGGTCGCAGTAGATGATCGTTCTCCAGCAGATACTCCCATGACTTCCTGTGCGCCGGCGCCAGCCCATCGGGAAGCAGGATCTGGCGTGCGGATCAATGGAGATGTAGCACCACTAGTTGCGCCAGTCATCCCACTTATTCCGCAGCTCCTGCAGAATGTAATGGTCACCGATCTTCTCCCAGAGGCGGAAGTTACAGCTTCCCGCAGCCTCCACCCGGTCAGAGCCTCTGCTCTTCCCCGCCGACCGGAGTACGAAGAAGTGGCGGAAGAGCATGACTAAAGGCATCACGCCCACGAACATCTCGCAGAGGTGGGCGAAGATGGCCAGCATCAGGACGGAGTTCGGGGAGAGATGGATGAGGTGGATCCCGTACTCCGTCAGCACCTCGAGGAAGAAGGATGAGAAGGGCGGCATCAGGCCCGCCGCGACGAAGCTGATGAAGATAACCGTCTCCTCCGGCAGCGGATCCGGTGGGTATGTGGCCGGCCTTGCCGTCGCCGCCCCCCTCTGGCTCTGCGGAGCCAGCAGCTTTCGCACCCAGTCCAAGCTCTCCTCGTTGAGGAAGCGAGACTTGGGGATGATGGCGTCGACGACGGGCGGCGGAGGAGCGCGGTGCTTCTCACATCTCGGCATGGCGGCGACGCGGCATGGAAGATGAGGAGGCGAAAGGGAGTGTGAGTGGAGAAGGCAAGGAGGCGAAAGGGTGCAGTGAAAAGGCGAAGGAGTTGAGGAGACGTGAGAATGACAAGCTTTAAAGAGAAGCAATCAAGAATTTGAACCGTTCCATGACGTGGGCGGCGGTGTCAGTTCTGTCTCTCTGACAGGACGCACCCCCCACGACGCGCGTGAATCAAGGCGCTTTTTCCTCGTTCGGCTGAGGTGCGTGGCGCCCCACGTCACGCAAAAAACAGGGCGGTTCCCCCGTTTGGCGTTCCAAATGGGCCGGCATCTTCGTTGGCCCATAGAATAAAGGCCCCGCCCCCAGTCTCATCCATTTACGGGCCATCGTCTGGTGGCTGGGCCGGGGGCTACTGTTGGCCTTACCGCTGGCAAAGGCCTAACTTGACGCTTAGGGCGGTGTCCTGATCGGTTCCCATCCCCCCAAGTGATAAGCCCTGTTAGCTATCAGTCTTGGAGGGAATGGAGAGGTCTGACACCCCTTTTTGACTTTAAGGGCGTGCCTTCGCGCACCCATGCATGCCCTCTGCATCTGGTTCGTGGGGCCCGGGTAGTTGCAGCATAGCCCATGTCAGGAGACATCAAATCTTCACCTCCTGACACGCCCTCATCATGATGATCCGGTTCCCAACCAAGGCATGACCGGCACTGTTCTGCTACAGTGAATCTCAACCACCGACGTGGCTTGCCCATGCCAGGTGTAGTGACCTTATTCTCAAATACGAGGTCAGTATAAATTATTGCGAACGAAAACAATTCCTTCCATTTACACGCATGCATTTAGACTAGTTGAATTGGCTTAACTCAAAAACCCTAGAAGACACGACATGAACACGGCTTGGATACAATTTGCAAAAACAATCTCACGCAGAATATAGCTTAAGTTACTATCTCCGGCTCTAAACACCCCGAGGAAGATTTGCAGAAATGTTCCAGGAAGCTGGAGCGGATCTGCATGTATACATATATATACACACACCCTAACGAATATTTTTCTGAAAACCTTCTTTTGTCCCCCGTTAGCCCTAAACGAAATGGAAACAAATTTAATTAGTAAAGAAACGAGACCAGAATAGAAATTCCCCCGTTAGCTAGTGACTCACCTAGGGAAATTCCTAATTGCTCTTCTCCCGTGTTTATGTTAAGGAACTAACCTCTTAAGCTCAAGCTAATACCTAGAAATCCCGATGGCTCGACCGTTGATCTTATCCCCGTTTTAACCCTTTCTAGGTGATTGGATAGTACCATGGCGTAAAGCAAAAGAAGACCTATAACCAAATATCGCAAACGCGAGTTATGCTCCAGCTGAAGTTGCTCTTCTCAGTCCAAGAGATTCTCCCATTTTCTTTTGAGTAATCCGGTGTTTTCCTTTATCCCTTTTGGGGGAATTCTCGTCTCGCATACCTAACCTCAAGCTCATCTGGCTTATGCCCTTCTGTACCTTCATAACGTTCTCTGCCAACCTCCTTGTGTTCTCCATCTTTTAATTCCTGCTCTAAGCAAAGGCCTTTGACTGAATGAGAGTTGAACTAAACCCTGGTACCATCTTTCCCTCCCTCCTTCTTAGCAGTTTTGAAGGGAGTTCCACACCCATCTTATAATATTTTGTCTTACCTCAAGGATGTGAATCTGTACATGATAGATTATTCAGAATTGATGCGCAAGCATTCGGTATCCTGGAATGCTGTCGTGCCCATGGCAGAACATCAATAGGGAGCTTGATCACCTCCTCGTTGGTGGTGCTACATGTGGTACGGGATTATTCCTTGGTCCCGACAATTTTGAACCATCATCTATACAAACAATACATCTAAACCATTCTCATCTAATAAATCTTACTCGCAGGATTAAACAAAACTTCAGATCAATCTTAAAGATGTTCCATTCCACCTTAACCACTTAAGTTGCTAAAATGTCGGATGATCTGGAATTGCTCTCGTACATGCCATATAAACCTATTCTGTGAATAATCCGGGGTATATGCGTCTGTACTCGGCACCTCAGAATGCTTTCGTGCTCACCTAGAACACCAATAGGGAGTCTGGCCAACTCCTCGTTGATGGCACTATGTGTAATACGAGACTATTCTTAGGTTTCGACAATTCCGGGCGTACTGCCATGTTTAGCGCAATCTCGCCCGAGACATTCCAGCGGAAAGGTGCACATCATGTTTGTCATGCATGGCAACCCCTTCTCATCCATCTTCAAATGAATCTCCATCTTGAGGCCGCAAGCTGTTGATGCTTGTGAGCATTTCAGTTTTCTTCCTCTCTTTAATGCTATAAATGGCATTGATCTAACATTCTTCTCCTTTCTACTACCATAAACGACTGAAGTCCATCTAAACACATTGAGAACCCTTCTTCCCACTCCTTATGTTTCAAAAGAGTCCGTTCCTCCCTGATATCCCTTGCGTAGGAATGATCTTGGCCTCGCTTTTATTCTTCTCTCTTTGTTCAACCCTTCCCTTTCTGAGTTAGAGATCTCAACATATTACTATCGCCCCTCATACCTGTGAAGCCTTTCTGATGCTTCAATCCTACCCCTGATTTCTCTCACCAAGTAATCATAAACAGATACCTCAATTGCTTCAGAGTCACCCTCCTCACTATCTTGGTCATTCCCTGCTTAAGCAAAGATAGTCGTTTGTACCAGCTCTCCTCACCCAAACCAACAATCTTGAATTCTGAATTTGCAACCCCGGAAATCGTCGCAGCATCTCCCAGTTATTCCTGCTCTTTCCACCTTCGTCTCTCCTTTCAACCAAGTGTAGAGCCTATTAAAGCTGGAACACCGTAGAAGAAGCCATTTCCAAGGATGATGTCCTGATCTGATTTTCTCTTTCCAGAACTAGTGTAAAAGTCGATAAGTGATTCTGCTTTCTCCCTATCGACAGCTTGGTATTGGTATCGCATCAAAGCCTTGCTGCAAGTTGAACACCTCTCCTTCTCTTCTTTACCGTAGGAATCTCAGGACGAGATTCTTTTAAGGGGGGTAGGTCTTGTAGTGACCCTATTCTCAAATACGAGGTCAGTATAAATTATTGCGAATGAAAACAATTCCTTCCGTTTACACGCATGCATTTAGACTGGTTGAATTGGCTTAACTCAAAAACCCTAGAAGACACGACATGAACACAGCTTAGATACAATTTGCAAAAACAATCTCACGCAGAATATAGCTTAAGTTACTATCTCCGGCTCTAAACACCCCCGAGGAAGATTTGCAGAAATGTTCCAGGAAGCTGGAGCGGATCTGCATGTATACATATATATACACACACCCTAACGAATATTTTTCTGAAAACCTTCTTTTGTCCCCGTTAGCCCTAAACGAAATGGAAACAAATTGAATTAGTAAAGAAACGAGACCAGAATAGAAACAAAATAAGGAAAATACCTTACCTACCGTGGGACCTAAGATATTTTTCTTACTTTTCTTCACCCGCCGGCAGACCAATTCTTGCACCTGGCAGCCCCCTTCTTCCATGTAGCAACCCCCTCTGGCGCCACCTCCTTTTCCCTCCTCTCCCCATTTCTTTTCTTATTTCCCTCACCACCCGCACGCAGTCCTCTTCTCTTCCCCACGCATAGCACAGGCATTCCCCTTTCTTCTTCCCAAGCACCAACAAAACCAGTCACCTTCTCTCTTTAGATCCCATCCAAAACCAAGGAATCCAGCCATGCATGCTATGCCACTAAATTCATCACCTTCTGAGCATTCGATCCATCCAAGAATCTTCCACATGCATGGGCTTCTCGGTGTTCTCAGGAGCAGGCTCCATGCCCTCCTCAGCTTGTGCCACCTCTGCCGCTTCTCCCCGGGCGCCACCGGTCGCTCCCAGCTCCCCGCCAGCCTCCCTTGGAGCTTCCCGCCTTCCAGCCGCCGGCGAGCCGTCCCCCTACTCGCCCTCCACTCCGTGGCTCTGGCCGAGCTCCGCCCGCGGCGCTCCTCCCCGGTGAGCCACCCGAGCATGCCCCGGCTGCCCCAGGGCTGCGCTGCTCATCCTCCTCTCCGAGCCCCTACGCGCCGCCGCCCCGGGCTCTGCTCCACGCCGCACCTCCGGCTCCCCGGCCCGCCGCCTCTGCTACCAGCGCCGCTGGCCTCTCTCCCCCCCCCCATCTGCGCCACTCCGCTCGTCCGTCCGCCGCAACCCCAACCGAGTTCCCCGCCGGCTCCGCCCTCAACTCCGGCGACTGGTCGGCAACCCCCCTTCATCCATCCTCCCGTGAAGCTCCCCAAGATCGAGCTACTAGCTCGCGTTCGTCGCCGCGGGGGTGAGCATCTGCTCCACCCCATTTCTTGTTATTTACTGTGATGCATTCGGTTAAGACATGTTTAACAGCTGCAATTAATGAACTGGCAAACGGTTATTGATTCTCAAACGGCTAATCGGTCATTACCTTAACAACTACTGCGGAATAATGCCACTGATCCAAATATGATTACTCTAAGGATGGATTAAGGAGTAGCTAACCATGAGCAGCTGGATTAAGAGCCGATGGATCTAGTTAAGACAATTTTGAAACTACAATTAATGTACTCATCCTACGATTCCCTGTATTCCGTTGTTGCAAATTTTAACGGAAAAGGCTAATCACCTTAGCATCTCCTCAACAGCTAGGACTGAGTTGCTAAGAGCACTAATTTTCCAGTAGATGTTGAGTCTAATCCAGCCACATCTTATCCCATCTGTTAATCCCATCCAGATGTTTAAACAATCTGATGTCCTAGCTGATATCTGTACGTCATGATCCCTGCTCAGACCTCTGGAAGCTAACTAAATGCACTAATTATTGAACCCCTAATCCATCTCCCGGGAATTTGACTGAAACAAAATGGTTAAGTATACTAACGCTAGGTAGTAGTCCTGATAAGTAGAAATCAAGCCAATACTCTAATGACTCAACTAGTCAATAAAGGAATTATCCTAGTTACGCTCCATTAACATAGACTAACGATCCTAATAGCCATGAGTTGTAGTCCTACCTATTAGACCCTTCTTAAAATGCCGATAGTTAGGAGTTAACCCATTCTGGCTGTAGTATGCTGAGTCCATTTAGTGGCAATTAAGCTTGACCAATACAAGTGAGCTACTTAACGCTAATATAATTAGTCATGGGTTAGCATAATTAGTACACTATTACAATTGGCTCCCTCGCTACGGCAGATTGAATCCACATTGCAATACTAAGGAAAATAAATAAGGAAAAGAAAAAGGTATCTCAACTTGACTCTACAAGTCATTCTCGGTAGGAATGTTTTTAAATCCATACAAAGATACTCAATCTGATATTCTTTACCAAGAAGAAGACAGGAAATGATGAATTTGATTAAATTGTAGAACTCGTGGAAAATGCATACGACCTCCAAAAATATGAACCTAGAGAATCTAGCTTAACAGTCAAATTAAAATAGTTAGTGTCACAATTCGCCTAACGGCTCGAATATAATCACGACCCCATGTTCTCACCTATGACAACGAATCGATCAACTGAGCCCTAACCCTAATTATAGATTTAAAACCTTTCTCCTTAGTTGCATATCGTATCCCATGCATGCACCCATATTCTAGGTTCATCCATTGTTAAAGTTATAACACCACTAAAACTAACCCCAAAATCTGGAATGAATATTAACCCGCCTATGTAATTGTATACCTTCGTTTTAATCCACCGTAGTTGCATTGCATGTATTTTTGTAATGTTCACAATAGTTCCTTAGACTTGTCTATTTTCCTTTCTAGAGGTTATTTGCTTCTAATCTATGCGTAGATGTTACCCCATTGTTATACCCTGGTTAAGATGTTTTCCTGTTGTTATTAGTTTGTTGCTAATGTCCGTTGAATCTGAAATTAAAATGATGTAGCTGAGTTTCATCTTATCTCTTGTATGCAACTGGAACTTGATAAGAGTAGTGAATCTTCATCACTTATCCGACAGGATTAATACCATGTTTTAATTAATTGATGAGCAATGTCTTGCGAGTACGGTGGTTGTACTCACCTAGGTTTATCCTAGGCAGGTTTGTGGAGCATCCCTGGAGTTGACATTTCGCTGCTTCGGTTTACCACTTTCGGCTTTCGACTTCCTTGGGATTGTTGTGGGCTGTTTGAGGTGGTTTCCCACCATCTCGGGTGTTTTACTTTGTGTTTCCGCTGCTGCCATTGTGGCTCTTTTGATGTTTATCGACCTTGGGTCGAGTTGTATGTAAGATAAGTACTGCCCCGAGTATGGGACGTGTTATAATTATCTGGTAATCCCTCTCTTTAGTGCTTTACTGTGATATACAAGTTGTTATCGAGGCTGCCCATATGCAATGCGTGATGATATGAAGTATATGGGTAGGCCGTGAAGGGTTAAAGCTGTTCTCCTTTGTACTACGTCGAGCCGGTATCGGTTGAGCGACCCGCTGGCTGAGATGCAGTGACCGGCCAGGCAGGGTGTGGGTGCATTCTACCGGGCTCTCGAGCGACCCACTAGCCCTTAAGCTAGGTTAGGGTGTGGGTGGAATCGCCGGGCTCCTCCGATCTTGCTTTGCGTGGTAGAATTCGGGAACGACTCTAAACCTTCACCGGATCAGGGAATTGTATGTGGTTCTGGAAAGTTTAGTCGCTTCCGGCCGGCTTGCGTTGGTCTGGTGTCGGATCACTCCGCCTCGGTGAGTACGGCGCAGGTACCGTGCCACCAGGTCGACTGGTCCCTCGGCCCTTGGCGACCATTCGCTTCCCCTAATCATATGTAATTCCCGGGTCCGTGACACCAGGTTTCTTCCGCGACAAGCTTCATGGCAAGATATTTCCCTTCCGGCCACTGTGGTGACCCTCGGGTATATAAGGGGAGAGCCGCGGCCATGCAAAGGAGAGGCTCTCTGGACCGGCTCCAGTAGAATTAAAAAAAACCCTAGAGGAAGAAGAACTAGATGATCTATGCTGCTAGTTCATTGTAATCTCTTCACAAACATCAAATATACTCAAAGCAGTGACGTAGGGTTTTACACCTAGAAGGTGGCCTGAACCTGGGGTAAATCACCGTGTCTTCTCTATTTCCATATCCCGCCAAGCTCTAGCTCCGGCGTAGCTCTGTAGATCTGCACCTCCCTGGCCGAATCCCAAAGGGGGTCCTTCTGGACCACCGATACCGGTGTTTTGTACGTCGACATCTGGCGCGCCAGGTAGGGGAGGCCAAATTCTCGAAATTACGCCGCTCATGGCGGTCAACAGTCATCTTCCCAGCGTGGGGGGTGACAACAGTCATCCTGCTTCAACACGTTTCGGCGTCCTCTCGGGAGGAGGGGCGTCGTGCCATGCCCAGCGGCACCGCAGCAGCAGCCGCTGCGTTGTCCATGCTGCGGCACCCAGCAGGCGAAGGCGGATCGCATGACGATCCAGCCTTCGTTGAGCTCCCCCAGCCGGTTCAGCGCCGGCTGGACTTCAACAGGAGGTATATTAGGTTTCACCCTCAGTTCTTCTAGGATGTGTATGATGCATGTGTGTAATGACCCTATTTCCTAACCCGAGATCAATGCGGATCGTCGTGTATAAAGTGATTTCTTCTTTTGCATGCATGCATGTAGGTAGTTCGAACCAGACTTGGACCAAAGACCTAATGTATCGTCCTACGATTAACATGAAATCGACATCAAAACTAATGCCACTACAACTCACGATTCAAAAAAAAATTGAAATATGTTCCAAAATGTCTAGGTTATCAAACTGTTACTAGTTAATCGAAGTTTATTTGTACATTAAGACCAAACTTATTTTAGTAGTTTCTCTCCGCACATGAAGTTTGGAAATAGCTGATCGAGTAAAACCCTCTCCTCAAAATATAAATGAAATAATACCTTAAAAATCTAATAACAGATTGACCACAAGTCTAATACGAAATAAATTCAAACCCGTACAATTCAAATTTTATTTTATTTTGGAACTCCTGTTACCTTAGCCTTGTTTTAAATAAGCAAAGAAAATAATATAGAAGTCTCCTACCATGTGGGTCCCGCTGGCAGCCCTGCTCTTCCATGTGTCCCCACGCTGCAACTCCCCTTTTCTTTAAGTAGCAGCTCACCCCCAGTGCATTGATTCACATCCAGTCTACCTTCTTCATCCTGCCATCTCCCCTTTCCTTCAACGTTGAGAGCAAACCCAAGTGCCCTCTTCTCACCCAATCTCTCATCCAAAATCCAAGATTTGAGCTATGCATGTTATGCCCCCAAATTCCCCATCTCCTGAGCACTCTGATCCATCCCAGCACCATCCACATGCATGAGCAATTGGGCGTCCTACCATTCTTTTTCCCCAAACCAAATTCTCCAGACCTCCATTAATCCCCATCCCCTGTTCCTCCCCTGCCGACCAACCCAAGGGAAGCCGCCGGCCTCCCCTTTTCTCCTTCTCCCCCACGCCGCATGCCTCAGCTGGTGGCCGACCACTGGTCGCCCCACTCCACACTGCCGTCGCCCGCTTGAAGCTCCCCGGACCGCCCCCACTGCTGCTCTAGCACCGAAGCTCCTCCCCAGCTGCTCCCGCCGCTTCGCCTCGGCTGTCCCGTGCCGCCGCCCGCGCGCCTGCCAAGCTGCGTCCACCGGCCTCCCACAACGCCGGCTCCCCTCTGCTCAGCTCACCCTGCGCCGCCCAAGCCAGCAGCGCCGCGCCGCCGACCTC
>JAGXJF010002478.1:0-32255 GCA_019208055.1 Stipa capillata
GGGGTAAGATATCTAAGCTATAGGAAGAATCTTCATGTATGCTCAGTCAAAATCTCAGAAGATTTCTTTGAAAATCTCTTTTGAGACACAGACAATGATTCTCGATAATACCGGTTTGAAGAATCGGATGTACGGAGATTTGCCTCTATTGCGAGGTTGATGGCTTAGCCATCTCAAGCCTCGAAGAGCTTCAATTGCGGCATGACCGGTCTTCAACCCCGGTGTTGCTGAGAATGGCCTCTGTGTCGGAAAGTTAGAGAACCCTACCGCTTAGGGTTTGCCCTAGTTTCATATTTCGGAAACCGGTTTGTCCGTTCTTGAAGACCGGTGCTTCCGGGATATGCTTCTGGTGTCTCAGACTAAGTCCCATTAGATTTGTCTTCGGTTTTACCAGTTTCATTTTCGATTGTACCGAGAGTCCCTTCTAGACTTAGGCCTTCTGTTGCCCTAAACTAAGTCCTATTTGCTTTGTCTTTGGTTCTACCGGTTTCGTTTTCGGTTGTACCGAGAATCTCTTCTGGACTTAGGCCTTATGTTGTCTCAGACTAAGTTCCACCTGAATTGTCTTCGGTTCTACCGGCTTCGTTTCTGGTTGTACCGAGAATTCATTCTGGACTTAGGTCTTCTGTTGCCCTAGACTAAGTCACATGTGTGTTGTCTTCAGTTCTACCGGTTCTGTTTCCGGTGGTACCGAGAATCTCTTCTTGACTTAGATCTATTTGAGAAGCTGTGTTACTGAGTTGGTTTTCGGTTTGACCAAGTTTCTTCTCTGTGGGAGAAGAACGTGTCAATACTGCAAATCTCGGTTTAACCGTTCTTCAAAGTCGGCAGTACCGGGAATTGTTTCTAGAAGTTACTCTGCGGAATCTTCAATCCCGGTGTGACGTGTTCCTTCGGAACTACCGACTTTGAGTTGAAAACTTTCGTTGTACACTTGAGTTCCTCAGAATCTGACCGTTGGTTTGAAACTTGGTGCTTCCGGTTTTGTGTTCCAGTTGTTCCGAAGAAGAATCTTTGTGCCCAACAACTCTTTTCTGAGCAGTGGCTATAAATAGCCCCCAACCCCCTGCGGGCTCGGAGGACACTTTGCGCAAAAAGACATTCTCTCACACTTGTGTTCCCCTTCCTCTTGACTCTTTGAGATCTACTTTGAGAGAGGAAAGCCTTGAGAGATCTGATACTTGATTGAGCATTTAAGCAAGAGCTTCTTTGAGCCTAGAGTTCTTTACTCGTTACTCTTCAAGATTTGGCATCTCCTAGTTGGCTAGGCGTCGTTGAAGAACTCCAATTTGTGGATTTGCCTCCAACAGTTTGTGAAGGTTCGGGGATCACCTCAAGATCCACCACGAGTGATTGAGCAAGCCCTAAGTGGACTTGGCTCAAGGAGAAGAAGGTGAAGACTGTGTGTCTTTGGAGCTAAGTGCTCAGTCTCTCCAAATGAAGACGTAGAGTTGTTGCCAACAACTTGAATTTCGGGATAAATCTTGAGTCTTCTCCCTAGCTCTTTGCTTAGCTGTTATTCTTCATTTGAGCTAGATCTAGTTTGCTATTTGTTGCTTCATCCTTAAACTGCTTCTCTCTTGCATGCTAAACAACTAATTTGAGTAAAATTTGATAATCTCCTATTCACCCCCTCTAGTCGATAAACCTCAATCTTTCAAGGTGTCCTTATATTACTGCCTCCCGCCATGGAGGACGTGCTACCGGAGCGATGGGAGGACGCACTAGCGTAAGGTCCATGGCGGACCACATCAGCTGGGGCGCAGCAGTTCAACTTAGCGGCCAAAGCGCTGCATTTCTGTCCAATGGCCTGCGAAATCCCAAAGTTAGGGAATTAAAAGCGCGTACAAAATATTTGTCATCACATTTATGTGCATACAAACTGACCCTTAGAAAATTCTGAAGGCAAGCGGCTTCTCCTTTTGACCCCGGCGGTACGAAGAGTATTTCGTTCACTTCTGCACTCATACGGGCCAGCTGGGTTTCCTGATATAGATATTCCCAAAATATATGAATGTACAATTTAAACATATTGCCTGTCCATGAATGAAACAACAAGATGCGTACCACATAGTCCAAAGGAGGCGCCCTTTCGGGCTGTGACGCCGTCCTGGTGAAAGCGTCGTACTCGTCTCCGAAGTTCGCCGCGGCTACCTCCTCGTCGATCTCCACCTCGTGGAAGGCAGGTTTCAGCTTCACCCTGGTAACCTCGTGCAGCCAGCGCAAGTACTCCACGTACTGCGACGGGTCACGCACGGCCTGCACAACATGCAAGCGCTGGTGACGGTGCACCCACTCCTCGAGGTAGACTCGGTGCCTATGCGCCCAGTTGTTGTTGCTATAGCGATTCCTCCAGTCAAACCTGCAGTAATGTATCACGCAAGTTAATAGACAAATAAGATTCAATCGAAGTCATTCAAACAGATGAACATACTTGTGCAGCTCAACTGATGTACTGGACTCCATTGGAGGGAACTCCTGTAGCCTCCCAAACTGGCACATCACCCTGTACAGCCACTCAGGCATTGTACCGTCTACCTCTTATTAATATCAGAGTGGTACACGGTAAAAGGCCTATGGTGCCTCACTGAGTAAACAGCAATGAAGTCCTTTAGCTCAGTAAGAGTCCTGAACTGCATTCCCTTACGAAGGATCGGCTTCCCGTCCTCGTCTCTCGTTATATGTTCCATGGCCGAAGAGCTTCCCAGCAAGCCGTCGTTACAAATGGCTTTGCCGACATTTCTAACATTCTCGAAACCGTGGCCTGTGAACTCTTCCCCGAGTACCTACTTTTACCACTTCAGCCTGTTGAGGGCTCAAACAAGGTTCCGGCCCTTCGTCCTCGCTCGAGCTTCATTCCTGGTCCGAGTCGCTTGGGCAGTCCTCAGAGTCATCGAAACTGTCTTCACCATCAGTCGAATTATTCAAAACTGCCACATTGAAATTACCATCAGAATGTGCCATGATATCTTCGCCACTTCAACTTGCATCTTGAGCAAATGAACTCGCAGCTCGTGCCAGGTTCGTTGCACTTATGGACAGTCCAACCATCTGATCGGGAATCACGTCAGCTCTACAGCCTTGCGGATCTACGTCCGCACCTGCTGTTTGAGATTGTGGTTCAAATAGCAGTTGAGACATGATCCATAACGAAAGGTTGGTCGTGACTTGGACCTGACTCCGCCACATTCACGCAATGGACAGACCGATGTTGCTCCCCCCACATGCACACCTCCAGTGACTTAACATCTGATGCGCAAACAATTTCCCTATACATGTCCCAATCACGAACTGATCGAATGGGCATCATCAAAGGGTACCTCTTCAAACCAAATCAGGCATCATAACGTCCCTCAATTTCAATTGAACTAGCTGAAAGTCCAATTTCACGGTCAATAATTCCTAATAGTTCACTAAAGCTCGGTGCCCCCCCAAATATAACTACCCTCGCTGTCATAGACTTGAAGTCAATGTTCGTACTTCCCCTCTCCCAAATTCCTGAGCAATTGTATACTCTGGCAATTCTATCCATCTATATTGTACGAAGTTTTACGAATTTCATCAATACGATATTCACCTACAAAATTCATATTCTAAGGAACAGAAATACGATATTGACCTACTAAATGACAGCACTTTCGGCAAATATATACGTATCAATATTTCAATTCTGAGATACATGACATTATAAATATAACATCACATGCACAAATTTCACAAACGCATTATATAATTGCTATTTTTCCTTCATTTCGCATTAACTGACAAAATTTAAACACGAGGGTTAGAAATTACCCTTGACGACGCGTTGACAAAGTCGGCCGGCTTGGAGGCGAGGCGTGGTAGCGGCGGTCGTCGAGGTGGTGGAGCTGTGGGGGAGCCGGCGGTGACGGTGTCGGTGACGGTGTCGGCGACGGCGGGCTGCGGGGGATGCGGCGGCAACGGCGTCGGTGCCGGGGGGCGGCGACGTGAACCGAGGGGAGGGGGCGGTGCGAGGCTGGGGGTGCGGCGACGGTGTCGGCGGTGGCAGTGGCCAGCCAGCTGGGGGCTGCGGGGCGGCGTGTGGCAGCGTGGGGCGATGTGGGGCGGTGGCGGGCGGCGTGGAGCGGCGCCGAGCGGCGTGGCGTGGCGGTGGGGCAGGGCCAAGCGGCCAGCGGTGGGGTGAGGCCGCGCAGCACGGGTAGGCGGCGGGACGGCGTGGGGCGGCGGCGCCGGCAGGGTGCAGCGGGAGGCGGCCTGCGGACGGCGGCGGTGGGACGACGCGGGGGCTAAGCGGCAACGGCGGCTAATGGCAGATGAGCTCGAGCCCAATAGGGTTAAGGGGCTGACGTCAACCAATCTCGATTCTCTACCGTTGGGCAAGATTAATGGAGGAGGAGAGCCTGATTTCGTGGTCGCCTAATCTTCAATTGCAACGGTCAGTGGTCTACAGAAATCCCCTTTATATAGCCCCAAATTCGTTCGTTGTTTTTCCTACTTCTCATTTCTCTCTATTCTCTTTGTGTTCTTTCGTTGTCCCAGTGCTACTGCTAGGATTGAGAGAGCAAAGAGGGCTACCGAGAACGTCGCGAAGACATATCCACAAGGGGGCGATACCGGCGACTGCTCAAATGTCTGACTCGTGTTCGTGAAGACAGAAGACACTGTCTTGCAGCAGCGAGCGAATTCCTCCAAAATCGAGCATTCCAGGTGCTTTTGTCCCATAATCATCATCATTTTTCTTAATTTCTTATGTTGTTTGTGGGCTAAGACAGTAAGATGTCATCTAGAATTAGAAAGTATCCATCTGGAAACCAGAAAAAAGAGAAAACGAGAAGATGAGTTGATAGAATCCCAAAAAGGAGCCATTGACAGATTTTTTAGGACAAATACGAGTTCTGCTAGTGGTAGGAACTCTGAGGAATTGGCTTTAGCTATTGTTTGAAGTACAACCGAGTGAAAATTTAGAGGATGAAAATAATTTAAATGAGAATGAAAATGTAGCTAATTTTGCTGATACAGAAAGTTTGAGTGCCGATGAATAAGAGCAACCATCTTTTAATGTAAATGTTTATGATCCAAGATTCTCGGATAATCTAGATGATAAAGAAAGGGACATGGCAAGTGCTTCTTTGAAAAACAGATTTGAGGAGCTTAGAGTGTTCAAAGGTATATTCAGGTTTTTGCTTAACTCAATAAACCTAAAGTCACTGGATGATGTTGAACTACGGAAATGTTTGCACTAAATTTTTGGAAACTTTTTCTCAAAATGGTTCATTTGATGTTGAATTAGATGATTTTCTCTCTGAATTAAGAGTGCTATAAATGGCCTTACCAAATGAGACAATGTGTGCTATTGAGATTTTTGAATTTGTTAAAGAAATAGACTGTTTTCCAAATATCTCAATTGCATATCAAATTTTATTTACTGTACCTGTGACTGTAGCATCATCTGAAAGAAGTCTTTCAAAGTTGAAATTACTGAAAAATTATTTAAGGTCATCAATGTCACAAGAAATGTTAAATGGTCTTGCTACTATATGCATTGAAAAGGATAAGTTGGACGAGATTAATGTTGACACAATTATCACCGACTTTCCATCTTGTTAGAAGAAATTGCTTTAAATGACTTGCTTATTTACGTTTGCAGATGACAAATTTTAAATGTTTATATGTTTGTGTGCAAAAAAGGGCCCCTCTTTATCATCTTTGCCCTGGGCCCCCGTTAAGCCAGGGCCGGCCCTTCTTGGATATTAGGAATTTTCTTAACGGCTTTAGCCACATCATGTTGGGTTCTCTGGACAGTACTTCAGGTGTGAGTTTTTACAGAGTTGCTTTGAAATGCTAACACTATATCAAATGTTATAGGCTTGTTCATGCTATTTACCTAAATAGTACTTCTTCCTAGGGGCCTATGTTGGAGGCGTACCCCTCTAAGCTGCTCAACACAACTCTTCAGATGATCTTTGCAACTATTCAGTCTTTCATCATCGCTTTAGCCGTTGAGAGAGATTTTTCACGATGGAAGCTGGGACTAGATGTAGGTCTTGTTGCTGTGGTTTACTCTGTAAGTTCAATATCTTGTCAGATTGTTTGGTTACTTCAGGGGAACACGAAGTTTTGAATACGTTATCATTAGACTTTAGATGATAAAAAGGTTGTTTTTTCTTATGATATGTCTTGCAGAATCCTGTGCCGTTGAGTAAAAGGTAGCAGTGAAACATCAATAATCCTTGAAAATACTAACAAAATAAGAAAGTTTCAGGACGAAAATTTCTGCTGGATGCATCCGATTTTAATGATCACTTGCACTGATGATGAAAATGGAACATAAAAATGGCAATTGGCCAACTGGGCCAAAATTCTTTTCAGCAAATGACATAAAAAAGTCTAATTAGAGTTTCTAGCTTGTTACGGTTTCCTTTGTTTATCCTGCCACTCATCAGAACACACGTTCCTACGTTGTCCCTTTTGTTTACACTTCCAATATAAATACCATGCTAACTTTTGCGAGATTAATGAACTCTGCATGCAGGGCTACTTGTTTCAGGAGTTGCATATTACTTTTTTTTGAACAAAAGGCAGGAGCTCTGCCTAATATATTGATAAAGAAGGAGTAAACATTGGCGGCCGAGGCCAAAAGAAAAACACACCCCTCCTGATTACATCTAGTGTGCTAGAAGCACTAATTGAGTGGCACCCGCTAGCATCCAGCCCGTCCTTCATCCTTGATCTTTGTGAGGAGGTTTGGCGGAGTGGTGCATACGTTGTTAAAAATCCTTGCGTTTCGTTCCTTCTAAAGCTCCCAGCAGATCAGGGTAACCACAGTTCGAAGGGCTTTCGTTGGCACCTGAGGGTTGCGTGCAAAGTTGTCCCAGAGGGAGCAGACGTCCGTTTCACCAGAATGGTTGGGCGAGAAGAGGTCTCCATGGCCGAGCCATGCAGCAGCGCCAGACCAGACCCGCTTGGAGTATCTGCATTCAAAGAGCAGGTGGGTCGCTGACTCCGGGTTCCTTCGGCATAGCTTGCAGATGGGATCGTGTGGCCGTCCTCTAGTTGCTAACCGATCCGTGGTCCACAGGAGGTTTTGCACAGCTAGCCAGGTGAAAGTACGACATTTTTGGGGGGCCCATGCATCCCAAACCAAGCGTTCAAAGCTGCAAGACGTTGACCCCAAGAACTATGCCCGGTACGTTGAGCCAGTCGAGTAGGTACCATTTGCTGTAAGTTTCTAGGTGATGTCGTCGGGTACCCCTGGCTGAAGATTGCATTGCTGGATGTGGTTCCAAAGGACGAAGAATTCCTGAAGATAGATGTGGGCAACCAGAGCCAGATTGAGATCGCATATCCAAGCGTTGTCCTGTAATGCTTGACAGATGTTACGATTCTTGCACCGGAAGCAGGCAAAAAGGTTGGGGGCAAGGTCTTTTGGGATATGGCCTTGGAGCCAAGCCGAATGCCAGAAATCAGCTTTGTTGCCATTTCCAAGCGTGATTGTTGTAGCTGCCCTGAATAGTTGCTTATCAGATTCAACACAAGGTGTTTGCAAACCCACCCAGGGCTTGTTCGGGGACTTCCACTCATGCCAAAGCCATCTAAGGCGAAGAGCTCTGGCAAATTTTTCCAGGTCAAGGATTCCCATCCCGCCCAGCTTCTTTGGGCGGCATACTTTAGACCAGCTTACTTTGCATTTGCCGCCTGACATGGATTCACCTCCTGCCCAGAGGAACTTCTACACTTTTTATTGAAGGAATTTAAGATGCCTCTGTTGACTCGCAGCGCCGATAGGAAGAAGACCGGGAGAGATGTGAGGACGGATTTGATGAGGGTCTCACGGCCTGCCAGTGAAAGGATGCCACGCGGCCATCTTTGCAGTTGCTTTGTCAATGATCGGTTGAAAGTCTGTGCGGCGAAGGCGGGAGAGTGATAAAGGCAGGCCTAGGTACTTGATCGGGAAGCCCACCCGAGCCGCTTGGAAGTCACATAGAGCGTCTAGCTTCAAGGTCAATCTCAGCGCATCTGATCGGAGCAACGGAACTTTTGGTAAAGTTTGTTCTCATGCCAGTCACAAGACCAAAATTTTCCCGGATGCTCGCCAGGTTGGAGATGTCATTTCGCGCAGGTTTTAGGAAAACAACTGCGTCGTCGGCGTACATAGAGATATGCAACATAGGTGCTTGACCTGGCAGGGGCTGCAGAAAGCCCGATTCCGTGGCCACTTGCAGGAGACGCTGAAGAGGGTCGACACCCAGGATGAACAAAAGTGGAGACAGCAGGTCCCCTTGATTAAGCCCTCTGCTGTGGATAATTTCATTGCCTGGGACTCCATTGAGTAAGATCCTAGAAGAAGCCGTAGATAGTAGCATAGATAGCCAGTTTTGGAAGCGGTCCGGGAACCCTCGATGTTGTAGCAGATCCAAAAGGTAATCCCATCTAACACTATCGAAAGTTTTGGTGATGTCCAGTTTGAACAACAGTGCCAGTGTCTTGCTATGGTGGAAGCGCCTGGCAACACTACGAACGTACATAAAGTTGTCGTGGATACTTCTTGTTTTGATGAAAGCGCTCTGGCAGTGGGAGACGAGGTCGTCCACCAGGGGCCTCAGGCGGAGTGCCACAGCCTTTGAAAGAATTTTGGCGATCCCGTGGATAAGGCTGATGGGTCTGTAGTCTCGAACTGACTCAGCTTCGTTTTCTTGGGGATCAAAGTGATGTTGGCTGAACGATGTGGAAGCTTGTTGGTCTGAGGAGGCAAAAATCGTTTACAACCGCCAAGACGTCAGTGGCAATTATGCTCCAGCATTTGCTATAGAAAGCGCCGGTGAAGCCATCCGGACCAGGGGCTTGTCTGGTGACATCTGAGCGATGGCATTGCTGATTTCTTCTCCAGAAAAAGGCACATCTAGCTGGCTAAGGTCATGAATTGGTGGGTTGATTGCAGCCCAATTGAGGTCAAGCTGTCATATGTTGGGCCAGCCTATAAAATTCTCAAGTGCTCAAAGATGATTTTTTTTTCCTTGTCTTGATGCTTTGTGGCCCAACCCGTCGGAGTGGCAAGTCTTTGAATCAAATTTCTTCGACGTCTAGAGTTAACCTTTAGGTGAAAGTAACGAGTGTTGGCATCTCCAACTCGAAGATTAGTCATTCTGGAAGCTTGCCGCTTTCTGGATCGCTCGAACACGGAGAGGGCCATGACACGGCATTTAAGGCGTAGAGCGTAGATTTGCTTCCTCAGGCGATAGAGGGTGGTCATCTTGGGCCATGTCGAGGTGAAGGATCACATCCACAGCCATATGAAGTTGGAGCTTTGCCTGAGAAAGGATAGATCTGCTCCACGCGCGCAATCTCGCAGCCGTGATCTTGAGCTTATGGTTTAGGATATGCACCAGCTGGGTGTGGGTGTGATGCTCCAACCATGCAGAGTTGACAGTGTCCATAAAGCATGGCATCATAATCCAGAAGTTTTCGAACTTGAAAGAATGAGCCTGGCAGGACCACTGACGTTTGAAAGCAGAATCGGGCAGTGGTTGGACAAAGACGAAGAAAGAGCATGTAAGACGTGGTTGTCGAAGGCCAGATCCCAGGCTGCATTTGAAAAGGCGCTGTCAAGCTTGATCAGAGTCGGGTTGTCGCGCTCATTGCTCCAGGTGAACTTTCTGTTTTGCAGCTCAATTTCAGAGAGCTGACATGAGTCGAGAGCATTTTTGAAATGTCCCATCAACCAGAGATTAAGATTCCGGTTGTTTTTATCGCTTGCTCGGTAGATGAGGTTGAAATCACCCAAAACCAGCCATTTGATCACCCGTTGGCATAAGCGCGACAACCCGACTCTGATAGAGGTGAGGCGAAAAACTGTGCCGCATTCCTTGATGGTTATCGTAGCCGAGATTAAGTGCCCAGATGGATGTCAGTCGCGTCGACGTAGGAGTCGTCCCAAAGCATGAGGAAGCCTCCACGAGTTCCCACGGCCGGGTGGAGAGCATGGAAGCGTAAGCGATGGGCGCCAATGTAGGCAGCGTCGCAGTGATCGATGTCTTCGATATTTGCTTCTTGCAGGCAAGCGATGTGGCAGCTAGAGGCGGCAATGGACTGATTGATGGTGTCTTTCCAGGCTTGGTCGTTTAGGCCGCGGACGCTCCAGCACGCGATGCTGACGTTGGGGCCATTCATTTGGGAAACCCGTTAGACGTCGAAGATAAGGGAGTAGACCGAAGATGAAGGTTGAACTGGAGTGGCAACATCATCGTCATGATGAACGGAAGATCAAACCGAACGGCGTCGAGGTTCTGATCGTCAACGCAGTAGAACAAGAACACAAGGGTGACACGCCCACCCCAAATTAGCTGAAAAATTAAAGCTCAACATGGATAAAGATAAGCTTCCGCAACGACTACAGGACGAGGCGGGCTAGGCCGCAAGCTCCCCCGCCATGGGGATCGGGAAATCGCAGGCACCTGGTACTTCAACTGCAAGCAGGGCGTTTTCGACATCGGTTTGCGCGATCGTCGGTGAGTCTGAAAAGGCCGGTGAGGGCGTGAATGGCCTCCTGAGGGAGAGGTCCCGACTTGTAGAGATCGGCGTATGCCATTCGGGCATGCTCGAGCGGTGTGTGTCAGGACGGGCGAGACCGAGCTTGCGGTATAGCACAGTGGCCGCCTTCTCCATGGTGGGCAATTGTGGGTTGGCCGCGAGGCGCGCACTGCGGCGAGCCGTGTCCGAAACCTGGGCGGTGCAACGCAGCTGCATGGGGGTCGCCGGAAGCCGTGGAAGGATCGGCAACGGGGGTCTGTCGAAGAGATCCTCGATCCGTCCAGCAGCGGTGGCACCTCCTCGTTGCCATCAACAGCATGCGCCACGATCGTCGGGTGCGTGCCCGGGGCATCAGCAACAGCAGCAGGTGGCGGGAGCAGCAGGGCAGGTGACTCGTCGGGGCAGGTCACGGGCGCAACCGCCTGACCCCCGGCCGTCTGGCTCGCCCCTAGGGCGTCTTCAAAATTAGCTGGCGGCATAAAAGCCGGCCAGCCCATGTCGCTGAGAGGTGGTGGGCCGCTGAAGGAGCTGCAGGGCACCGCATCCGCCGCGGCCACCCGCAGACAGCTCGTCCGGGGCGTGTGTCGGATGCGCAGGGGCGACCGGAGGCGCCGGATCTTGGCGCAGCAGCTCAGCCCGCACGCCCCCGGGAGGGCCAAAGGCCACAACAGGCAAAATCCCCTCCCTCCTAGGCTGCTCGACCTCGAGGACGGGCTGGACAGGCAGAGGTAGGGCCTGCTATGGCGGCGTGAGCAGTAGCGGCAGCGAGGCCCCCGCAGCGCGAAACAAATCCTATACGACCCGGGTCGTATAGGACGATCGGGAGACCACCTCTCCGTGCGTCCACGTGTCCCCTCTGCCCCGTCCCGAGCGCCCCTCTGCCAGCTCGCCCCCGCCGCCGGCCGCCCGAGCTCGCCGCCGCTTGAGCTCCCCGACGCGCCGCTCTGCAAGCTCGCCGCCCCCGAGCTGCCCCCCCCTCCCGCTCGGCTAGCTCGCCGCCGCTCGCCGCCCGCCGAGCTCCCCCGCCGTTGTCGCGCACAAGTCCCCGGCGCGGCACCGACGGCGGCGGGGCTTACCGGGAGGGGCGGAGGCGAGGCGGCGCGGGGAAGCGGCGGCGGAGAGGTGGAGCGGCGGCGAGGCGGAGGCGGGGGCCGAGACGACGAGGCGAGGCAGGGGAGGCGACGGGCGGCGACGACGCGGAGGCGCGGCGGCGACGGGGAGGATGGCGAGGAGCTCAGGCGAGGCAGCGAAGGAGGTGGAGGAGGCGGCGGGCGCTCGGGACGGGGCAGCTCGGGCGGCGGCGAGCTCGGGCGGCCGGCGGCGGGGGCGAGCTGGCAGAGGGGCGCTCGGGACGGGGCAGAGGGGACACGTGGACGCACGGAGAGGTGGTCTCCCGATCGTCCTATACGACCCGGGTCGTATAGGATTTGTTTCCCCCGCAGCAAGCCCCTTTGGCAGCAGCAGCTCCTGCAGCGGGAACCCGTGCGACGCCATGGAGGGCTCTGCGATGGACAGCGTGGACACATCACGCGAAAGAACAGCGACGGGATCCGGCGCCAACGTCGACGGCGGCAAATCGTCCCAGGCTTCAGTCCCGCTGGCTTCATTCTCCATTCTCGAGGTGACAGACACCACTGCCGTCCCGTCGAGAAGAGGTCGAGAAGGGCCTCCGTGCGTGGATGCTGACTAGATAAGGCCCAAAACAGCCGATGGCTCGGAGGCAGGCCCGCCCAATGGGTCAGCGTCAGCAGGGCCGGTGGTCGCGGCGAGACCCAGCTCCCCGGCGACAAGCTCCGCCTGTCGTAGGTAATCCATGGCGCGCACCAACCATGGGCGCGTGGCGGCAACGGCGTTGGTGAAGGTGATCTCCCGCAGCTCGGAGCGTAAGGCAGCGGCTTGCGCGATGAATTTTCTCTGCAGCGAGACATCGGTGGCGGCGGGAACTTTGAGGGCCGGCAGCGGCGAGGCGGTAACTCCCTCCTAGACAGAGAGGTCCGCACGGCGGCGGTGGCTGTGCCGATTGCCCTCGTCATGCGTAGCGTCGCGCTGCCGAGCCAAGCGTGTTCGCTGCCGCCCCCGGATGTTCCACGAGCGTCGGATCTGCGGCAACCCACATCCCTGTCGCCTCGAGGTCCCCCGCGGTCCTCATCATCACGGTCCCCCTGCCATCCCTGTGGAGAGGGCCACGCGGGTGGTCGTTCCCACCGCGGCTGGCCCGAGCCTCCCTCCTTGGGTCCGGGTGGACGCCATCAACGAGGCCCGGGGTCCAATCGAAATCGGTGATGACCGGCTTGAAATTCGGCGGCACGGACGACGAGAAGTCGATCGGCGCCCCCGATTAGTCCTCCACCCGGTCTACGTGAACCAGCACGCGGTACTTGGCGCCGCGTTTGACGCACTCCACCGGCTCCTTGTCCGCGGTCCCGGCGTCGAGGATGGCCGCATGAGTGCCGGTGCAGTGGCGTGAACTCTGTCCAGAGGACCTTCGGGATGCTGCTCGGGTTGGACGCCCAAGCCCACAATCCAAGCTTGGTGGTGTTGGACGCAGTTGCGGAACGGTCGTCGAGGCGCTGGAGCGAGTATCGGCGGCCGATGATTTGCTGCGCCACTTGCGGAGTCCAAGCGTGCAGTGGCATGTTCTCAAGGCTGAGGTGCACACGGTAGGACAAAGCAAGGTCCTCGGCATTGGCGAGCGGGCGCCAGGGAAAAACGTGGATGCTTGGCCCACGGTGCGGGAAGTGCACCGCCTTCACCGCCGCATCACAGTGGTGTCGATACTCGAAGCGCACCAGGAATGGCTCCGGGTGGTGCTTGGACACCGTGAGCTCAGAGCGACGGAGGCTGAAATGGCTCCTGAAAGCCTCCTCCAAGTCGTCGACGCCGATTCCACGCGAGGCCCCGGAGAACTAGGCCACAACGGCTTTTGCTTCCAGGTCATGCATCTCCTGCTCCAACTCGAAGGACATCGGGATGATGGCGCAATCTGTTGCATAATTTAGCTGCTAGTCTCCTTTGCATCTTTATCGTTTAGTTTGTTTTACGATCAGCTTAGCGTAGAGCACGAGCCCACGTCCGTGTGCATCGTGCGCGTCTTGTGCGAGCTGAGATGTGCTCGTCCGCATCGAGCTCGCCACGACCTTGCCAAAGCTCCACGATCTGTCCGTGGGATGGCGCGGATATAGCGGATCGTGCGCATGCTTCGGCATCGCTGTTTTCCCTTTATAAGCAAGTCAATACAACCGAGAAAGCTGCCAGTGTTTGCAGCACCAAAAATCATCGTGTTCCAAGTGATCGTGTGCGTAAACATAGTAGTTAATAACTGTCAATTGGTATCAGAGCCTTGCGGACGGAGCTTGCCGTCGACAATGACGAAGCACAGACCCGGCGGCTCCAAGACGACGGAGGAGATCGAGGCGGAGGAGTTACAGCGTCGCGAGCTAGCCGAGAAGCACGGCAAGCAGCTCCAAGCCAGCATCGAAACTGAGAAGCGGTGCAAGCTACGTGCTCTGAGGACAGATCGTGGTGGTGAGTTTAATTCCAATGAGTTTGCGACATACTATGCAAATCGAGGTGTGAAGCGGCAACTCTCCATGCCCTACTCACCGCAGCAAAACGGCGTTGTAGAGCGGAGGAACCAAACGGTCATCGCCATGGCCAGGAGCATGCTTAAGGGCATGTCGGTACCCTCTCTCTTCTGGGGAGAAGCAGTCACCACAGCGGCGTTTCTGCTGAACCGGTCACCGACGAAGGCTCTCGATGGCTTGACACCCTATGAAGCTTGGGAAGAAGAAAAACCACCCGTACGTGCACTTCCTGCGTGTCTTCGGGTGTGTAGCTCATGTCAAGATCACCAAGCCGCATGCAAAGAAACTGGATGATCGAAGCATCATGATGGTGTTCATAGGCTACGAAGACGGCGGCAAGACCTACAAGCTATACGACCCCGTCGCCAAGCAGGTATATGTTACGCGTGACGTCATCTTCGACGAAGACCGCGGCTGGGACTGGAGTACAACTCCGCACGACGAAAGCTACCTCGACTTCTCGGTGGAGTACCTTGTGCCCGGCGTACTCCCGCCGCAGCACATACCCGGGGATGAACACGACGCGCCATCACCGGCAGCACCGGCCACTCCGCACACTCCGGCATCACCGGCTGCATCGACACTGGGCTCGTCATCAACTGATTCGGGAGGTGTGGAGTTCTACTCCCCTCCGCCGAATCCCATGCCGGTGCCGCTAGGTGAAGAAGCACCGCGGTGCTACAGGACGTTGCAGAACCTGCTCAACAACACCGACGACATAGAGCTGGACGCCGACGAGCTGTACCTCGTGGCTGGCGATGAGCCGGCCAATTTTGTCGAGGCGGAGCCACACGCTTGCTGGCGTCGAGCGATGCTTGAGGAGATGAGATCCATCGAAGAAAATGATACATGGGCTCTCACCGATCTTCCTGCAGGTCACCATCCGATTGGACTAAAGTGGGTATTCAAGGTGAAGAAAAATGCTGCTGGTGAGATTGTGCGGCACAAGGCCTGGCTCGTTGCAAAAGGGTACGTGCAGATCGCCGGCGTGGACTTCGATGAGGTATTCGCGCCCGTGGCTCGGCTCGAGTCTGTTCGTCTACTGATTGCCCTCGCCACTAGCAATGGATGGGAGGTGCATCACATAGACGTGAAGAGCGCATTCCTCAACGGCGAGCTCCAAGAGGACGTCTACGTCGTGCAGCCCCCCGGCTTCCTCGTCGATGGCCGAGAACACCAAGTCCTCAAGCTCAACAAGGCGCTGTATGGCCTTCGGCAAGCTCCCAGAGCGTGGAACTCCAAGCTTGATAGCATGATGCTGTCTCTCGGTTTTCACAGGAGTGAGTCGGAGCATGCCGTCTACGTCCGCATTGACACAGGAACCTTGATGGTGGGCATCTATGTTGACGACCTACTGATCACCGGCACGCACCAGCCTGACGTCGATCACTTCAAGAAGGAGATGTTGCAGCTCTTCAAGATGAGCGATCTCGGGCGCTTGAGTTTCTATCTTGGCATCGAGGTGCATCAGGGCGACGGCTACATCACCATGCACCAGACAGCGTATGCCGCAAAGATCATCGCCAAGGCGGGAATGGAGGGATGCAATCCCTACCACACTCCCATGGAGGCACGTCTGAAACTCACGAAGACGAGCTCCAACCCGCCGGCGGACGCAGCTCTCTACCGCAGCCTCATGGGTAGCCTCCGCTACTTGGTACACACCCGGCCGGACATCGCCTACGCGGTCGGGTATGTGAGCAGGTTCATGGAGGCGCCAAAGACAGAACACATGAGCGCCGTCAAACGCCTGCTCCGGTACATCGCCGGTACTCGCCACTTCGGCTGCCGGTACGAGAAAGCCAAGACAGAACCTGTTCTTCATGGTTTCAGCGATGCAGACATGGGAGGGGACGTGGATGACTGCAAGAGTACTTCGAGGATGCTGTTCTTCTACGGCACCTGCCCGATCAGCTGGCAGTCCCAGAAACAAAAGGTTATCGCACTCTCATCGTGCGAGTCGGAGTACATCGCCGCCGTGACTGCTGCCTGCCAGGGCGTCTGGCTCGGTCGTCTTCTTGGTGATCTCCTGAAACAAGAGCCACTTCCCGCTGGATTCCGCATCGACAACAAGTCTGCGCCTTTGCAAGAATCCCATGTTCCATGATCGGAGCAAACACATCAACATCAGGTACCACTTCATCGGTGATTGTGTTGAGACCGAGAAGATTGCCGTGGATTATGTCAGCACACAGGAGCAGCTGGCAGACATTCTTACTAAATCACTCGGGCGCGTGCGGTTCCAGGAGCTGCGTGCGCAGATAGGCATCGTCGAGATCAAGTAGCCGAGCACCTAGATTAGGGAGGTGATTGTTGCATAATCTAGCTGCTAGTCTCCTTTGCATCTTTATCGTTTAGTTTGTTTTACGATCAGCTTAGCGTAGAGCACGAGCCCACGTCTGTGTGCATCATGCGCGTCTTGTGTGAGCTGAGATGTGCTCGTCTGCATCAAGCTCGCCACGACCTTGCCAAAGCTCCATGATCTGTCCGTGGGATGGCGCGGATATAGCGGATCGTGCGCATGCTTCGGCATGGCCGTTTTCCCTTTATAAGCAAGTCAATACAACCGAGAAAGCTACCAGTGTTTGTAGCACCAAAAATCATCGTGTTCCAAGTGATCGTGTGCGTAAACATCGTAGATAGTAACTGTCACAATCCTCCTCCGGGCGAAGGTCGGTGCGCCAGACCAGGTGCGGGCCATGGCAGGTGAGCGCGCACGGCGAGGGTGGTGGAGCTGACGCTAGAATCCCCTCGCGGCAGGGAGGGGCTCGGCAGAGGCGGCGGGTTCAACGAGGATAGGCGGCGGGGCAGGGGCAGGTGGCGAAACAGCTCCCTGACAGCGAGGGCTTTGGTGGTGAAGCACAGACGTGTTCAGCGGGCTGACGAGGATGGGGGGAGGATGCGGGCGGGGAGCGCCTCGCGCGGCTGCAGGCGAGCGCGTCGCCTATAGAACCTGGCAATGTGGCCGGAGCAGTGGCAGTGGAGGCAGCGGACCGGGTCACGGCAAGACGCTGTGGAGTGGTCTGAGGCGAGGCACCGGAAGCACTTCCCAGCCATTTTTTGAAGCAAACCGGGGGGGAGTCGACGTGCTGCTGGAGCCGGACTTGAATGGCGCCTTGAAAGCCCGTCACGTCACCGAGCAACCCACTGCTAGTCATGCCCGTCCTTGTCCACGTCGGGCGCACGCGGAGGGTGCCGGGGTGCTCTGAGGGGGCAGAGCCCGAGGGGGTTGGGGGCTCGAGAGAGCAGGCTGCAAAAATCTGCCATGAAGGCACACCTGGGCATAGCTCTGACCGGCAACCACCGTGGATTGAAGGTGCCTTGCGGGAGCACGAAGAGTAAATGACTCCTGTCCGGCCGAGGGGAGCGAGCTACCGCGTTGCCGCAGCAGGTGAGGCACATAACTCGCGTCGCGCTTCACAACAACTCTGTCGATGGCCTCCGCAGCAGGGGGCAGCCCGCGAGGCGCCAGGCCGACAGCGCATCACAGACCCGGGCGTGGAGCTCTGATGGTGTAGCAAGCACCTCGCTGTCCCCCGGTGAAAGCAGCGAAAGGGGCGGGATTGAGGAGGCTGGCGTGCAGAAGGGCGGCGGCAGATCCAGATCTGCAACGGCTCCCAGGGAGACGAGGCGCTTGGGGATGAAACCTGACGGCAGCTCGCGGGGCGGCGGGGAAAGCTGGAAGGAGCGAAATATGAGGAAATAGTCTAAATTTAGTTAGCCTCCTATTCACCCCTCTCTAGTCGGCACCTACGATCCTTTCAGCGTCGCCTCCTCCCCATGACCGACCTGCGGCGGCGCCGAGTTAATTGCAAGGAACCACCACAATTGTGGCTAGGTTTTCAGAAAACCACCCGTTTTGACTTTTTTTTTAAAACCCACTGGTCCTGGGGCAGCTCTTCACAGATAGCACTGATCTCACAGTAAACGCCTAGTGATACCCGTTCTAACTGGTGGGACCCGGCTGTTAGGCTGACATGGCACGGTGGTATTCGAATAGTTTTAACACTCTGCAGAGGTTGTACGGCTTTACCCACAAGATGTAGGTCACCCTGGGTACACTTTGCAACGTATACTGACAGGGCTATTACAACGAGACTCTTCACCGGAGTAAACCTAGCAATGAACCCGCCAGAAGGACTTATCCAAATCTCACTTGAGTCAGTAACATCGCTACAACTAAATTGGTATTCCAACTTTGTGGCGAACATGACATTGCTCCAATGGAAACTTTCTCTACAGAGGCTACAACCTCATCTGCACACTACTCACTGCCTACGGGTTCATTTGCTAGTCTCAGACCAGATACTGGGTCAAGTCCTTCCCATAAAGGACATGTGGACGTACTGTAAGACTTGGCCAAATGGCACTTAAACTCAGTCCTTAACTAATCCGAAAAAGACTCCACACCTCTTCCGCTACAACGGAATTAAAGGAACCACACGGGCTTCCTTTTTATTAAGCACTTCCTACTCTCGCCTACACCATTTCTAACCCGGATCAAAATCTTCTCCATTTTGATTTTGTTTAATAAAACCTTTTTCGGAAAAATATCCCAACCCATGTATATTTCTACCTTCCTACACCATCGGACACAACGGTCCTCTTCAAGCACTCATCATATGAAATTTCCGAGTATCCTTCTTTTTATGAAAACCTAATTTTTACTACTACAGGGCTAAGCCAGGTACATACATAATCTACCCTAAGTTCCCATAAATATTTCTTGGGACATATAGTTCTAGGGCGACAAGGATTTGGTTGTCGAGCTAGGGTTGCTATAACATGGGGTATAACTATTTCCACACAAAGTATTAATTCATAACACATAGCATGCATGTTTCGCAAATAAAACATTTACTTTGCAATCATAGGATTCAACATGATCAAAGGTGGAAGAGCTTGCCTGGCAATAGTGGCCGAGTCCTGAATTCGGGCTTGAAACAATAATAGCCCGAAATCCTCTGCGCGAGTCCTCGCAACGTCGTGACTACACGTTGAGAAAACATCCAATAAATGATGGTGCGAGCGAAAACCCAACAACAGCAAATAAAGAACCAGAGCATCAAAATCATAACTTCATTGTGGGTTAGGGTAGCTACTAATTTATGAACCTTTTAAAAGTTTAGAAAGATATATTAGGTCTTCATGACCAGGGATATTGTCACGGCCCCGGAATCACATATGGCTAAGGGAACGAATAATCGCCAAGGACCGAAGGATCAGTCGGCCGGGTGGCACGGTACCTGCGCCGTACACACCGCAGCGGAGAGATCCGACACCTGACCCACATACCATACGCGCCATATGTCGTATGTATCTATCACCGTGGGTCAAGCCGGCCGGAAGCGACCAACTTCCCAGAGCCACATACGATTCTGAGATCCGTGTGAAGGTTTAGAGTCGTTCCTAATCCCACCATGCAGAGCAAGGTCAAAGGAGCCCGGCGGTTCTACCCACACCCTAACCTAGCTTAAAGCTAGTGGGTCGCCCGAAGGCCCGGTAGAACACACCCACACCCTGCCTGGCCGGCACAGCATCTCAGCCAGCGGGTCACTCAATCAACACCTGCTCGGCACAGTTAAAAGAGGAACCACTATAACCCTTCACGACATACCCATATACTTCATCTCATACACGCAATGTATATGGGCAGCCAGAATAACAACTTGCATATCACAACGAAACACTACGATACAATAATAAACTAGCTGTCCACATCGGACCATTAGTTTACATCAGTCGGACATAGCCGGAAACATATCCGAGTACGGAGTTAAACAACAGCGGAAGAAAATAAGTGAGACCCACAGCGGCGCATAGACCGCTGACCAAAAACCACAAAAGAGTCCCTGAGCCGATAACCAACCAAGGAAGAACCAGATAGCTAGGCATCATCGAAGTATTTCCCGACCACTGGCTCACCTGCAATGATCTAGGAATATCCTAGGTGAGTACAAAAATACTCGCAAGACTTATTCGTGCTTGATTAAATGTCCTACACATACTAGTAAGGCACAAATTAAACATGATGCATATCTGATTAATACGATCTCAACATACAAATAATTTGCTGACAAACCAAGGAATATCCTGAACATCACAAGCAACTCAGATTTCATATATTTCCACATCAAATCAGGGGGTGTGATGGTACCACTAGCCACATGTGCTCCTCAACCATATCAGCTCAGTGGCTCTCAAAATATCAGCTCAGTGGCTCTCAAAATAAAATCTCTGTGGCACGACGGCCAAAATATATCTCATTGGCTCGATGGCCGAGTCCCAGTTACGTGGGGTAATATAATCAAAATCTCCCAGTTACGTGGGGCAATATTCACATATATCCACATTGGCAGTGTACCATCACAACCACACCCTTCGGGGGTAGCCCACACCCCAATTAAATCTCAATTTATCAATTACGTGGATCGCTACCGGCAATGCGACCATGGCAAGTATAGCGAGTGCATTTCCCGTGGAGGTTGCAAAGCTCCAACGAGACTCTGAGACTTACCTCAACTCATACCCCCATGTCGATCCCGAAGACGTCTCACGGATTCTCCAATCATTCAATCATTTCTCTCTCGGATCATTACCGGCAATACGACCACAGCGAGTATAGCGAGCGCATTTCCCGTGGAGGTTGCAAAGCTCCAACGGGACTCTGAGACTTACCTCAACCATACCCCCCGTGTCTATTCCGGTGATGTCCACGCGGTAAAAAGGGAGATGCACGATGGAGTTACCTCAGGTTGGTATCTCAATAAATCCACCTCTCACATAGGTGCTCAAGCCGAAGCTTCTCAATCATACCTAACCGTATCCACCGTGCAAAACCCTCGGCTCTCACATCTCACTTAATCCAATTTAAATTGTTTGGGCACAAGATGAAACTTCAACCAAAGCTAAACATGGCATACCATCTTACCTAGCATGCTAGTTCAGGGTTTCCAACCCTCATATACGACAAAACAATCATAGGCATAGATAAATAAGCACATAAACTGATGATAAGAAGATGCAACAAGCTCTGCTTGCCTTAGTCGTAGGATTCCTGATCTTGCGTTGGAGCGTGAGCCAGGTGGTCTCCTTCTTCGAGCTCTGAAGCGATCGATACCGGAAAAACAACAATAAGGACACACTTAACAACCAGCATGTATGCATGAATGTTTGATGAAGGATGCAGGTGTCTAAGGTGACTAGGGGGTGCTGAGGAGTTTTTATTACGCGCATGACTCTAGGTTAGTTCATCGGAGGCTCGTGTGGTAGCTAGAATGCATGCATGACTCGTTAAAGGGGGCTCCGATGAGTTAGGGTTGACGCCGTTAGTGACGGGGTAAGGCAACGGTGTTAACTAGGTTGGTATAGTGGAAAGCAACTTAAGCTATGTGTTTAAAGTTATTAGAACCGCGCAAGTTAGGGCTTCGATCATCAAATTAGGGTTTGTGCTTATTTGCGACAAAAAGGGACTAACGAGTATCTTATTAAGTGGCAAATGTGGAACTAACTCTTGGTTCTACCAGCATGCATGAGAAATGAGTATGTGTACGCAAATCTGAGGTTACTTATTGACATTAGAAACCCAGGGTAATATGAATTTACAATTTGTGATAGTAGGTTTTAGGTGTGATCCTAACGCGACATGAAATGTCGATCTCGCTTAATCGCATGTAAAGTTAAGGTGACTGTGCACCTGGTACAACCCTAATTCAAGGTATGGGCATTATGCACGTATTCAACGATACTAGGTTACGCAGCTGGGATCACTGAATTGGGAGTTGGAATGGTTAGGTGATGGTGAACAGATACTAGGTTACGACTACTTCATGTGATTATGCGTTCGGGTGGCGAACACTACTATGCATAATAGATGATCATGACCTAGCATGGTGGTATTCAGTAGGGTTCGACGATACAACACTAACGCAACAAGATTTACTCATTTTGGAGCTGATTCCACCCAGTTATGGTTTATCAAAAATCGACGCTCGAACGGGGAGGAACTAACGTGAACTCAAATTGTCCTGTGATGCAATTGCTCAAATCAAACTTTTGTTCCAGCCAACATGTAGGAAATCTTACGAGGTTTCCGAATATAAAAATTTCGTCGCAATCGGAGCTACGGTTGGAAAGATATCGCCGTTTGAAATTTATCGGACAATCCGCAAACCCTAACCCTAATTCAATTTTTCGGAATTAATTTAATTCTTTTACTGGAAAATCCCAATTGCTAACCCTACCCGCAAATCTACCCTAGATCTGGCCCTCTCACTGACGGGTGGGCCCCCCCCCGGTGCTGACTGGACTCGGGCCAGCCAACCCGAGGCGGCCACGTGTCCACCCCTTTCTCCCCTCTCTCACCTACTCTCTTCTCTCCCTCACCCGTTGTCTCTCTCGGGTCCGGCCATGGCCCCTCACCGGAGCTCATCTAAAAAAAAAGGGGCCGGCATCAAGGAGGGGGCGACGGGGCCGGTCGGAGGCGGCACAATGGCCGGCGACTCACCCAACAACGGAGGCGCGATGCGGGCAGGTGGAGGAGACCGACGCGGGGCTTGGCGGCGAGGCCAACGGCGGCGGCGAGCTACACGGCGTCGGGGAGGACCTCGGGCCCGGACCTGCGGCAGAGGAAGTAAGGGGCGGGGCGGAGGGACTGCGGGGGAAGAAAAAGAGGGGGCCGGGCTCACCAAATCGAGGAGGGGGGGGCTCGCCGGAAAGCCACCGGAGGCGGGGAAGAAACGGCGGCGGCACGCGGGTAGCTCGGGGTGGAGGCGGAGCTCTAGGGTTCGAGGAGAGGGAGGACGGGGAGGGCGAGGTGCGGTCGGAACCGGGGGGGGGCTTTAAGTATGGCGGCGTGGTCGGGACGCCGCGGCAGCACCGCCCCGCACGCCCTACCAGCGGCGGCGACGTGGTGGGCGCGGTCTGCCCGCGGGCCCCGCGTGCAGGGAGCAGGAGAGGGAGGGCGGAAAGGCGGGAGGGCGTCTTCGGTGGTGAAAAGCGGAAAGGGGAGATGGGGGAAGGCAGACTGAGGCTGGCGGGCCGGGTGCTAATGGGCCAGTCGGCCGAGACGGCCCAAAAGGACCCCAGCCCTTTTTCTTTTTCATCTTCCCCTTTTATTTGGTACAGAGAAGGTTATAGCGTTATTTTATGTACATTTTTATCTCCAAAAATTATGAAATTTTTACAGGAGTTTCAAGACTATTTTTAGAACCTACTGTAGAAATTTGGAGGGATTTGGGAAAACTTTGAGCTAGGTTCTAGTTCAACCCTAATCTTTGACCTAATTTAGGGTTTTCGAGCGGCAACTGGTTCTAGATTTCTCCAAAATTATTGAAATTTAGCCAGGGGTTAGGCTTTCCATCTTTGAGACTATTTGTGAAATTTGGAGACTCTTCACTTACTAAAACTTGCCCTAATCTCCTAACCCTAGTTTGCGACGTTTTAGGGTTCGAGCTCGGATGCTCCGATGGGGTTGTTATTTCATGCGACCTTTGGGGCTAGTCCTGAGAAGGGGAAAGAAAGAAGTTTGAGGGGGACTCCATCGACGTGTTCAAGACTCACCTCCGCTTCTGTTGACCTTTGTGATCTATAGACTCTAATAGGTTAATTGATAGTTGTATAACTCCCACCGAAAATGAGATATCTATATATATATATATTTATATATATATTCATATCCTATACCATTTCATCGTACTTTACCTTAGTTTAAATAAGGTGTGAATGTGTGTGGGTGTTTATATGCATGAATATGATGACATGTATGCATGTATGCAACCAGAACCCTAATTGTCGAATCTGGGTATTACAAAACCTACCCCCCTAAAAAAAAGATCTCGTCCCGAGATCTCTAACGATGGAGGAAGAAAAAGGTAAGGAGAAAACAGAACTAGTACTGCGTGGAAACTTCATGGTCCTTAGACGGAGTAGACCTTAGGAGACGAGATAGACCACCTTAGGAAAGGGTTCGATGATCACTCAGGTAGCACCATACTGCTCTTCGAGTGATTGATAGCCATAGGGAGTCACTAACTGACTTCTACACCAGTTCTGGAAAGAGAAAACCAGATCAAGTTATTATTTTCCTGAAGGTGACTCCTTCCACGGTGTTTCAGCTTTAATAGGCTCTACACTTGGTTTGAGAGACGAAGGTGGTAGCAACTACAAGGCGTTGCGAGGGTTGACAATCTTGCAAATTCAGAATTCAAGATTGTTGGTTTGAGTGAGAGGAGCTGTTGTGAACAGCCATCTTTGCTTGAGCAGGGGGAGGGGGAAGCGACCTCCAAAAGTATGAACCTAGAGAATCTAGCTTAGCAGTCAATTTAACATAGTTAGTTTCATAATTCGCCTAACGGCCATAAGATAATCGCGACCCCATGTTCTTACCTACTACGACGAATCGATCAAATGAGACCTAATCCTTCCAAAGTTATAACACCGTTAAAACTGATCCTAAACCACCCAGCTAATTGTGAAATTGGTTCAATTCTTTTCTTTACTGAGAAACATACAAAAAGGATATATTTAGAGAATCTAGCTTAATAGCAAGCTGTGAGGGTGGTGGTTGTAAGGCAATTGAAGTATCTGTTTATGATTACTTGGGGAGAACTTAAACCTTTGACTAGCTGGGTTGGGGTGTTATATAATGGTATCAGAGTCAGGTTTCATCCTGGGACCTGTATGGGCCCACATATACTGAAATGGACCAAAGGAAAGTTGTATACAAGGGATGCTGTATAAGCATGGGAGGTGGAAATCGGTGGTTAACACCCAATCGACAGGTTTAAGGGAATAGACAGCCCTTTGACTATTGATAGAGTACCCATCTGATACCAAGTTTTACTGATATCTATGGCGATGATTGGGAGATATGCAGTCTTATGTAGAGTAGTTCTAGGGTCCTGGTATTTACTCTGGAATGAGGGATCGGCGTAAAAGATGTATGTTCATGGTCACAAAGAGAAATGTCGTTGTACTCGGATCGATTTTCTTTGAATAGGTGGAATGCTCCGGATTAAAAAGGGACACTTTAAAGGAATTGAGTTAATGGAAAGCGTACCCAACATAGCTTCCGGTGCATCCTGCGCTTCTTCGGCGGTGATATGATTCACCCTGCCACGGCGCTTGTCTTGGGGACCTCCACTTGGTTGCCCTTGTTGCATCTTGGGGGCAGAGGGATGTCCTGGACGCGAAGCATAACAACGGCTCGCGTAATGCCCCATGTTCCCACAATTGTAACACTTAACCTTGCTCCAATCCATGGCAGGCCGCGACTGTCCTTGCTGGGAACGAAGTTGAGAACCTTGCTGTTGAGGACGGGGATTGAAACCTTGTGGCTCCTGCGGGTACGATCCCATAGAACCGGGTGGTGTTGGCTGCCACACCCGTGGCTTCTGCGAACTACTGGGAGTAGATCTCAGCAACTCTCGCTCGCAGCTTGCGAAACTTGTCGAGGGCTAACCCTTTTGCTTCCACCTTGATGGCCTTATTCACTAGGTGCTGGAAATCTTGCACGTCAACGGTGGCGAGCTTAGCTTGTAATTCCTCATTTAACTTGCCCATAAAGCTTTCCACCTTGTCCTCGTCGGTGGATACGTCGCGCGATGCATACCGCGACAGATGGTTAAACTCATGGAGGAACTCTAAGACTGGCTTCTTGCCTTGGCGGAGATCACGAAACTCCTCTTTCTTCAAGGCCATAATACCCGAGGGAATGTGGAATGCGCGGAAGCCGGTACGAAACTCGGCCCACGTGACCACATGATCCTGCGCTTGCATAGCCAGAAAATTCTCCCACCAGTCGGCTGCAGCTCCTTCCAGGTAGTGGGAGGCAAAGTTGACTTTCTGTTCCTCCGTACACTGAGCTAGCTGAAGTTTCCTCTCGATAGTTCGGATCCAATTATCTGCCTCTAGAGGGTCATCAGTTTGGTCGAAGATTGGTGGTTGGGTCCGCTGGAATTCAGCTAGACCACCAGCTGCGCCTTGGTTGCGTGCGAGTTGCTCAAGAATGCGGTTCTGAGTTGTTAGCAATTCCGCGATGTTGGGCTGCTGGGGAGGAGGTGGCACTTCCTCCCCGGCATTCGCACGGCGACCACGGGCAGCTCCACGTGTTCCTGACGCCATTCTGTTGCAACCAACGACCACAGAAGGAAAGGGCCAACATTAGAGAGGTGGAGAAAGGTTTCCACAATGGTACAGCGGGGTATTCCTGAACATGGTACATTGTTCCATACTTATTTTCTCGAGAACATGAGGTACAGAACAACCGTGGGAACGATTGACAACAATACTCAATTGCATTGATACGTTCGATATAGTTCATAGGTGGGACTGCGGTTTAGATCACCTTACGGTGAAATGAACGGTACAATGTGCCAAAATTGCAGCCTTCAATATCCAGTTACATGCCTCCAAAAGACACCTTAAAACCTAGGATTCAGTTCAGTTTACATCACCAAAACACAAGCCACCATTCGATGCTAAGACTTGAACAGCACTACTAGGGACTATACGGAGTTACTTCATTGCGGCGACGGAGTTCATAAGTCTCCAAATAGGTAGGAAGGGGAACCAAGGAGTGGAACAAAGGTATGGGATGTCCAACTGGAGGAACAGCGGCGGGAACGCGATGAACGCTACCCACCGACATCTGCGAATGGAGCACGTTAGGGTGGAAACTAATCTCCATTCCGCCCACCGAGGGGTAATGGTACACCCAGGGACCTCCTTCATAGACTGAGTAATTGCCCTCCCCGGTCCAGAAGTGGGGAGGGACGGCGAAGTCCGTCTGCTGGTTGTGAGCAAGCTCCAGGGAGATGAGGAGACGATGGCGATACTGCCTCATCTCGAATCCACGGGCACGGTACGCCATGTCCAAGGATCGGACGAGACGTGCCAAATGGGCCAGTGCGACATTGCTCTCTTGGGTAAAATCTTCAGATGGCGGCACGTCCTCCATGGGAGTACGCGACGGGAAGAAGGAGAAGGGACCCTCGGCGAGGCCCGGAAGCTCATGTCGGAGATGACACATAGCCGAATATGCAGCATCTTGGACTGCGGACTCCAGCTCAGCTCCATATCCATTGAAGCGGCACGGCTGATGGAGAGGGTCACTTTCACGCGGTTGGATGAACACGCGCGCCCGGTACTCGTACATGCCAAACCCTAGGTCGGCTTGGTGCACAAGATACTCTGGGAGACATGGAAAGGCGAGTTCTCGGAGCATGTACAAAAGTACCTCTGGGAACCCATCAACGTCCAAGGCATGGGTGACATGCACCAGGCGAAGGAATTCCATCTAGAAGACAAAGGATAGGTCAAGATCAGCCAAAAACAAATGCAAGGGGGAGAAAAGTTTTAGGTTTTGGAACTAAGAGCGATGAGGACGAGGAATAAAAAGAAATCTACTTATTAGTTTTCAAGATAGGGTTTAGCATTAAAATAGTTTTCTCTGGCCTACTGGCGCAGCGTTGCGCAGTATGGCGCAGCGGAAGCCCTATTCTAACGACCACCTGCAATTGGCTTCCTACGGTCAGTTTGGCTCTGATACCAAGCTGTCACGGCCCCGGAATCACATATGGCTAAGGGAACGAATAATCGCCAAGGACCGAAGGATCAGTCGGCCGGGTGGCACGGTACCTGCGCCGTACACACCGCAGCGGAGAGATCCGACACCTGACCCACATACCATACGCGCCATATGTCGTATGTATCTATCACCGTGGGTCAAGCCGGCCGGAAGCGACCAACTTCCCAGAGCCACATACGATTCTGAGATCCGTGTGAAGGTTTAGAGTCGTTCCTAATCCCACCATGCAGAGCAAGGTCAAAGGAGCCCGGCGGTTCTACCCACACCCTAACCTAGCTTAAAAGCTAGTGGGTCGCCCGAAGGCCCGGTAGAACACACCCACACCCTGCCTGGCCGGCACAGCATCTCAGCCAGCGGGTCACTCAATCAACACCTGCTCGGCACAGTTAAAAGAGGAACCACTATAACCCTTCACGACATACCCATATACTTCATCTCATACACGCAATGTATATGGGCAGCCGGAATAACAACTTGCATATCACAACGAAACACTACGATACGATAATAAACTAGCTGTCCACATCGGACCATTAGTTTACATCAGTCGGACATAGCCGGAAACATATCCGAGTACGGAGTTAAACAACAGCGGAAGAAAATAAGTGAGACCCACAGCGGCGCATAGACCGCTGACCAAAACCACAAAAGAGTCCCTGAGCCGATAACCAACCAAGGAAGAACCAGATAGCTAGGCATCATCGAAGTATTTCCCGACCACTGGCTCACCTGCAATGATCTAGGAATATCCTAGGTGAGTACAAAATACTCGCAAGACTTATTCGTGCTTGATTAAATGTCCTACACATACTAGTAAGGCACAAATTAAACATGATGCATATCTGATTAATACGATCTCAACATACAAATAATTTGCTGACAAACCAAGGAATATCCTGAACATCACAAGCAACTCAGATTTCATATATTTCCACATCAAATCAGGGGGTGTGATGGTACCACTAGCCACATGTGCTCCTCAACCATATCAGCTCAGTGCTCTCAAAATATCAGCTCAGTGGCTCTCAAAATAAAATCTCTGTGGCACGACGGCCAAAATATATCTCATTGGCTCGATGGCCGAGTCCCAGTTACGTGGGGTAATATAATCAAAATCTCCCAGTTACGTGGGGCAATATTCACATATATCCACATTGGCAGTGTACCATCACAACCACACCCTTCGGGGGTAGCCCACACCCCAATTAATCTCAATTTATCAATTACGTGGATCGCTACCGGCAATGCGACCATGGCAAGTATAGCGAGTGCATTTCCCGTGGAGGTTGCAAAGCTCCAACGAGACTCTGAGACTTACCTCAACTCATACCCCCATGTCGATCCCGAAGACGTCTCACGGATTCTCCAATCATTCAATCATTTCTCTCTCGGATCATTACCGGCAATACGACCACAGCGAGTATAGCGAGCGCATTTCCCGTGGAGGTTGCAAAGCTCCAACGGGACTCTGAGACTTACCTCAACCATACCCCCGTGTCTATTCCGGTGATGTCCACGCGGTAAAAAGGGAGATGCACGATGGAGTTACCTCAGGTTGGTATCTCAATAAATCCACCTCTCACATAGGTGCTCAAGCCGAAGCTTCTCAATCATACCTAACCGTATCCACCGTGCAAAACCCTCGGCTCTCACATCTCACTTAATCCAATTTAAATTGTTTGGGCACAAGATGAAACTTCAACCAAAGCTAAACATGGCATACCATCTTACCTAGCATGCTAGTTCAGGGTTTCCAACCCTCATATACGACAAAACAATCATAGGCATAGATAAATAAGCACATAAACTGATGATAAGAAGATGCAACAAGCTCTGCTTGCCTTAGTCGTAGGATTCCTGATCTTGCGTTGGAGCGTGAGCCAGGTGGTCTCCTTCTTCGAGCTCTGAAGCGATCGATACCGGAAAAACACAATAAGGACACACTTAACAACCAGCATGTATGCATGAATGTTTGATGAAGGATGCAGGTGTCTAAGGTGACTAGGGGGTGCTGAGGAGTTTTTATTACGCGCATGACTCTAGGTTAGTTCATCGGAGGCTCGTGTGGTAGCTAGAATGCATGCATGACTCGTTAAAGGGGGCTCCGATGAGTTAGGGTTGACGCCGTTAGTGACGGGGTAAGGCAACGGTGTTAACTAGGTTGGTATAGTGGAAAGCAACTTAAGCTATGTGTTTAAAGTTATTAGAACCGCGCAAGTTAGGGCTTCGATCATCAAATTAGGGTTTGTGCTTATTTGCGACAAAAAGGGACTAACGAGTATCTTATTAAGTGGCAAATGTGGAACTAACTCTTGGTTCTACCAGCATGCATGAGAAATGAGTATGTGTACGCAAATCTGAGGTTACTTATTGACATTAGAAACCCAGGGTAATATGAATTTACAATTTGTGATAGTAGGTTTTAGGTGTGATCCTAACGCGACATGAAATGTCGATCTCGCTTAATCGCATGTAAAGTTAAGGTGACTGTGCACCTGGTACAACCCTAATTCAAGGTATGGGCATTATGCACGTATTCAACGATACTAGGTTACGCAGCTGGGATCACTGAATTGGGAGTTGGAATGGTTAGGTGATGGTGAACAGATACTAGGTTACGACTACTTCATGTGATTATGCGTTCGGGGCGAACACTACTATGCATAATAGATGATCATGACCTAGCATGGTGGTATTCAGTAGGGTTCGACGATACAACACTAACGCAACAAGATTTACTCATTTTGGAGCTGATTCCACCCAGTTATGGTTTATCAAAAATCGACGCTCGAACGGGGAGGAACTAACGTGAACTCAAATTGTCCTGTGATGCAATTGCTCAAATCAAACTTTTGTTCCAGCCAACATGTAGGAAATCTTACGAGGTTTCCGAATATAAAAATTTCGTCGCAATCGGAGCTACGGTTGGAAAGATATCGCCGTTTGAAATTTATCGGACAATCCGCAAACCCTAACCCTAATTCAATTTTTCGGAATTAATTTAATTCTTTTACTGGAAAATCCCAATTGCTAACCCTACCCGCAAATCTACCCTAGATCTGGCCCTCTCACTGACGGGTGGGCCCCCCCCGGTGCTGACTGGACTCGGGCCAGCCAACCCGAGGCGGCCACGTGTCCACCCCTTTCTCCCCTCTCTCACCTACTCTCTTCTCTCCCTCACCCGTTGTCTCTCTCGGGTCCGGCCATGGCCCCTCACCGGAGCTCATCTAAAAAAAAAGGGGCCGGCATCAAGGAGGGGGCGACGGGGCCGGTCGGAGGCGGCACAATGGCCGGCGACTCACCCAACAACGGAGGCGCGATGCGGGCAGGTGGAGGAGACCGACGCGGGGCTTGGCGGCGAGGCCAACGGCGGCGGCGAGCTACACGGCGTCGGGGAGGACCTCGGGCCCGGACCTGCGGCAGAGGAAGTAAGGGGCGGGGCGGAGGGACTGCGGGGGAAGAAAAAGAGGGGGCCGGGCTCACCAAATCGAGGAGGGGGGGGCTCGCCGGAAAGCCACCGGAGGCGGGGAAGAAACGGCGGCGGCACGCGGGTAGCTCGGGTGGAGGCGGAGCTCTAGGGTTCGAGGAGAGGGAGGACGGGGAGGGCGAGGTGCGGTCGGAACCGGCTTTAAGTATGGCGGCGTGGTCGGGACGCCGCGGCAGCACCGCCCCGCACGCCCTACCAGCGGCGGCGACGTGGTGGGCGCGGTCTGCCCGCGGGCCCCGCGTGCAGGGAGCAGGAGAGGGAAGGCGGAAAGGCGGGAGGGCGTCTTCGGTGGTGAAAAGCGGAAAGGGGAGATGGGGGAAGGCGGACTGAGGCTGGCGGGCCGGGTGCTAATGGGCCAGTCGGCCGAGACGGCCCAAAAGGACCCCAGCCCTTTTTCTTTTTCATCTTCCCCTTTTATTTGGTACAGAGAAGGTTATAGCGTTATTTTATGTACATTTTTATCTCCAAAAATTATGAAATTTTTACAGGAGTTTCAAGACTATTTTTAGAACCTACTGTAGAAATTTGGAGGGATTTGGGAAAACTTTGAGCTAGGTTCTAGTTCAACCCTAATCTTTGACCTAATTTAGGGTTTTCGAGCGGCAACTGGTTCTAGATTTCTCCAAAATTATTGAAATTTAGCCAGGGGTTAGGCTTTCCATCTTTGAGACTATTTGTGAAATTTGGAGACTCTTCACTTACTAAAACTTGCCCTAATCTCCTAACCCTAGTTTGCGACGTTTTAGGGTTCGAGCTCGGATGCTCCGATGGGGTTGTTATTTCATGCGACCTTTGGGGCTAGTCCTGAGAAGGGGAAAGAAAGAAGTTTGAGGGGGACTCCATCGACGTGTTCAAGACTCACCTCCGCTTCTGTTGACCTTTGTGATCTATAGACTCTAATAGGTTAATTGATAGTTGTATAACTCCCACCGAAAATGAGATATCTATATATATATATATTTATATATATATTCATATCCTATACCATTTCATCGTACTTTACCTTAGTTTAAATAAGGTGTGAATGTGTGTGGGTGTTTATATGCATGAATATGATGACATGTATGCATGTATGCAACCAGAACCC